>CM028753.1:26501615-26847683 GCA_016801395.1 Leptodermis oblonga
GGAATAGATTCTATCTATTTTTTCTGTCTTGTCCTGTTCACTGTGAAAAGTAAAATATACTTTGCCACTCATTCATATTTAATCAACAAATGAGTATGAATGAGTAGAGAAAGTAACGTTACTTTGCCTTCAGTGAACATGATAAGACAAGATAAAAAATAATGAACAAAGGATTCGGACTCAATTGTGTGTGTGTGTGAGAGAGTTCTTTGCATTGGGGTGGTTAACCATTTTGCGTAATGACTGACAAATTTGTGATGCATGCAAATTCAATCGCAGCCTGGTGGTACAAATCAGAGCACATTATTAATGAGTTGAACAGAAACTCGGTGATCACAACCCCTCCCATGAGGAAATTTTGCCTATCACTTCGTGGACAACTCAGAGGCCTTACACGTTGAGGGGCTAAGCTTATTCCGGTTAGTATTTTATTATATTATTATTTTAGCCTTGCACAAATATTTTTGTTTATTTATTTTAACAAGTGTATAATTTTCTCCAATTACGTCTATTAAAAAAATAGATGGAATAGGTAATAACTCAAATGTATAAAATAGAAAAAAAAGAAAAGAAAAAAAAGAAGGTAGTGCTAGTTTAGAATGGAGTCATTCAAAACTAGAACACGGATCTAAAATAATTGGGCAAGTGACAGCTTGTTCAACTTTAATTGTCTATATTTAATTGGTTCTTTATTTAAAAGTATTTGATTTAGTCCATTTTATTGCTTTCTAATGTAAAATTAGACTAAGTTTTATTAAACCAAAAAATTCCACGTAACTAAATTAATAGTACGTTAGACTCTCACTTTGGGATAACATGAAAGTTTTGGAACCTTGTTTTGAGCTAAAAAAAGTTATTAGTATAACTGATGTGACGCAAAAATTTCTTCAGGAGATGCTTCTTGCGGCCCAATAAAGCTCCTCGAAAAGCAAAAGGCCCAACTCGGAAGGAGCTTCACTGTGAAGAACAAATGAGCTGGAGACCGGTCTGGGCGATTCAGATCGGCAAGGTTGATGAAGAAGAGGTAATCCGCACTGTTCCGATGACAATTTCAGATAATAAAGGAAAGAAGCGGGGCTTTCCCCCCTGTATAGGCTCCGACGGTCAAGTCAGTATACTTAGAGAAAGAAAACAGTGAAGATGAATGCTTGAAAATGGTAAAGATTGCGTACCTTAGAAAGTATGAAGACTTAGCATATATACCTCAAGTTGGAAAGTGTCCGTTGAAGCCTCATGAGTGATTCGTTCACTGCTCCTTCTGTTTAGCGTGGCGTGGACGCTATTATTTGACCGGGTCTTATCTTCGTCACTTTAGGAAGCCTGAACACCTCTGCATGCAATTGAGTAGAGAAACCTAATCTATGACAACTTTTACCTACTGCGTCAGTGAGGCAGGGCGGATCGGTCTATCTATCTTAGATCGGTCAATTCAAATAATATGATAGAAATGTGAGAAAAAGGCTGTGGCATTCTTAAGTTATAAAGTCCGACCTAAGATTACCAAGTTGGTTTATGACGCTTGCCGACCAAGCTTTTATGAGTTTTTACCGATCTGAGCTTTAAGACCGACCTAAATTCGTAACACAACTGTAGGCTTAGTTTATAAGGTCTTTCCGACCTGAACCTGAATCTGGGCTTTAATTGTGCCTTTATGTTCAACTTCTTTATCCTTGTTTTATCTATTGGGCTTGGCCCAACAGAGATTCACTTTTATGCACATCAACATGTCCCCCCAGTATTAGGTTTTACCGATCTAAAACTTAATACTATTTGCGTTTTTCCGAGCTGAAATTCAACATAAAGCACCTAGTATGGGTTTTCTGAGCTAAGCATGATACTGTATTCTACCAAGCGGAAAGTGTGACTATGACATTTATCAAGTGTTCATCCGACCTATAGTTTATCCGACCTATAGTTCACTAACACGATAAAAACCTGAACTGTGACTATGAAATCCGACCTACAGTCAATAGTGTTATTCGATGCATTTGTAATAATGGCAATACCGATCTGAAGAATTTGAACGGACTATTTGGACAATTTAATGCAACCATAAAGACGTACCTTTGCGCTACCCTAGGTCGGGATTTCGAAGAGGCGGACTTCTCTGGACACGCCTTCACGTTTATTACAGCAACCGATACAGCTTCCGAGGCTGTTTATGTTCTCGAGGTATCATTAATGAGTACAACTTTTGGTCTGCCCACGTCTCTTCGGTCTCCTGAGACTCCATCATAAAAATCGCGAGAGCCAACATTTGATCCCCTCCATTATTTGCTTTCCTGAAAAGAGAGAAAAAATTCCTTACCCTCCTTCTTCTTCCCTTTGCCGGAGTTTTCGAGTTTTGCCGGAATTTTATCGTCGTGTTCCAGTCCTTGCAATTTTTGCTCAGGTCGTTGTCCCGTCGTCGTCATCCTTCTGTTGCCGTGCGTTTATCCCTGTTCGCCTGTCTCCAATGGCCTCCGAGAGAAGTTCAGGCACCGGAGGATCGCGTCAGGTTCCGGCTGCAGGTTAGTGTTCCTCTCCCTTTCTTTTCTGCTGATGGCATGTTTGAGTACTTCTGTAGGATCGATTATCTACAATTATAGTGATATTTGTATTGATTCTGTAGATTCGGCCGCCGCTCATGAGTTTAAACCCGAAGAAATAATATCAGAAATGACTAGGGCAGATTTAACAAAACTTAGGTTAGCCCATTACATAGATCCTACTGTCCCGATTCGTTTACCCGAGCCTGAGGAGAGGGTAAATACTGTTTCTGCGGGTTGGGTCGGGGTTTATGAGTATCATATTAATTTTGGGCTGAGGTTTCCGGCCGTAGATTTGTTGAACGAGATGTGTGATTTTCTTCACATCGGGTTGAGTCAGCTAGTACCAAATGCCCTTAGGTTTCTAATAGGGTTCATATATGTGTGTTTTGGGGCTGGGGTTCGACCTACGGTAGATCTGTTTTTTCAATTCTATACGGTCCGTAAGTACCCTTATGGTAAATGGTGGGTGACCTTTCAGAAACGTAGGAATAGCCCTATAATTATTATCGACTCCCCCGATACCAATAAACAATGGAGGAACAGATTTTTTATGGTGAAGGCTGAGGAAGCAAACCTACCCTCTCGTTGGTCCCAATTTATTTTACCAGTCGAACAAACCCGAGATAAGTCCGACCCCAGAGTTCAATCGGACTATAAGGCGCTAAAAAACTATACTAGCTCGGTTAAATATTCGGCTAAATTTCCTACAGAGGATCTTCTTGTTTCGGCCGGGCTGAGCCAATCCCCCGATGTAGAAAAAGAGAGTAAATACCTGTCTCTTGACTTTTTATTTTTTGTATCCTCCTTCGTAGCCCGGTGATTTTGATTTTTTGCATGTTGCTTGTTTTCAGGTTGTCTTGGTGGGTTCGGAAGGAAGAAGAAAAAAAAAACCTGCTGCAGCTTCAGGATCTTCTAAAAGATCGGCTGAGATCGATCTTACGGAAGAGGTCGAGGTAGCCGATCCTCCCAGCTCGGCATTGGTGACCCGGGTCGCAAAAAAGAGCAGGCCGACCCCGGCAGAAATCCAGGCAGCCAAGGCTGCCAAAGCTCCACAAGCGCTACTGGGCCCCACACATGATCCCGATTTGCCAAAGCCTGATGATCTTTGGGGACCCGTGGATCCGTCAACAAATGAAAGGGTCCTATTGCTGAAGGATAAGAGGGATAGACCGATCTCCCTGGCTCGGCCCATACTTCAAGTGTACTTACCAGAACCTCTGCCTGAGGACGTGAGGCCTTACCAGGAGTTGGAGGCCGAAACTGAGAGATCCTTCGAGGAGGTGGTACAGGTAGGCAACCAGCTCCGGAAGAATATGGAGCTGATGATGCAGCAGGAGGCCATTCTTGCTTCGCATAAAAAGGGTAAGCATCAAACTTACATCGATGTCTAAGAATAATGATTACCTCGTCTGACACTTCTGGATCGGATTTTTTGCAGGTAGCTTATTATATTATGCTGCTACGTCGAAAAGGGCAACGGCTTTGGACATCCTAGCCCAAAGTTACGAGCTGGAAAGGTCGAAGAAGCCGTCCGAGGCCGTTGAGGATTTGGAGTTTCAGCTGGGGCTCGAAAAGAGCAAATATTCAGAGCTCGAAGTTGAAAAACTGGGCTAATGAAGCAATACCAGGATCAGCTTTCGAAGTCTAGCCAGCTAGGGACCAAGATCCAGGGCCTGGAAGCCGACGTGGACATTCTGAAGAAAAGTGAAGCCGCCCTACTTAAAGAAAAATCCAACTGGGCGAAGGAAAAGGCTGACCTGGAGAAGAAAGCTGCAGAAGAGGCTAGGAAAGCTGCAGAAGAGGCTACAAAGACTGCAGAAGAGGCTACAAAGAAGGCTGCAGAGAGGTTAGCTCGGAAGAGGTTGAAGCAGCTCGCCAGGCCGAGCTGAAAGCGTTTAAGGAGGGGGACCTGCTGGAGTTGATGAACCGGCGTTTTTTCGAGCTAATCCAGTGCGGGTATACTCTGTGCTGGGACGAGCTAAAAAGCTCCAGGTCGGTAGAAGATGCTCCTGCAGACTCCATGGCCCGGACTTCTTTGCTTCCGGTGGGACGCGATCCTTTCGATTTAGTAGAGGAAATCAAGCAAGAATGCCGAGACATCGGTGTTCCAATTCCGGAAAACGTCGAAGAGGATCCTGTGGTCGACCCCCAGGAGACAGCAGATGAAGCTTCTTCTCAAGCTCCTCCTTCCTGAGATCGGCTTTTTCTTAGATCGGGCTTGTCCCTCCTTAATTTAGCTTGTAGTTCGTAGAATTTCTTTTTGATTCTGGTCCCTTTCGAAGAATTTTGTATTATTCAGCCCTTTCTTTTGTAACCGAGCTTGATTAAAGGATACTTTTTGTTGCCTCAACTTCTGCTTTCTCCATCTTTAACTCTGACTGCTTTACTGATAATATTTTCTTAAGTGTGCTGCGTTCCAAGCCCGGGGAACCATACGTCCTTGCAAATCTTCCAAAATATAACTTCCAGTAGGTCGGGCTTCGATTACCCGATAAGGCCCCTCCCAATTAGATAATAACTTGCCTTGTTCTTGTGGTTTGCTGATAGCTCGGTTTCGTAGAACTAAGTCTCCCGGTACAAAGGCTCGATGTTTGACTCGAGCATCGTAATGTTGCCGAACTAAATTTTTGTAATTTAGTTGATGTACATAGGCTGAATCCCGAACTTCTTCTATCAAATCCAAGCTGAGCTCCAAGTTTTTCTGGTTCTGATCTTTTTCGAAGTGCATAATTCTAGGGGCTCCACTTTGTATTTCTGGGGGGATAACAGCATTGACTCCAAAAGCTAGCTCGAAAGGGGTCTTCCCTGTAGCCGATTTAGGCGTGGTCCGGTGGCACCATAGCACATGAGGCAGCTGTTCTACCCAATTCTTGCCCTTATCTTCTAACCTGGCTTTCAGCCCGTGCAACAGGTTCGGTTCGTGAGTTCCACCTGCCCATTTGCTGGAGGATGAGCTACAGATGCGAAACGCTGAGTGATACCGAGTTTTGAACATAAGGCAGTAAACTCTTTGGATTCGAACTGGGTCCCATTGTCCGAGATAACCGAGTTGGGCACGCCGAACCGACAGATGACTTGTCTCCAAAGGAATCGAGCTATAGCTATAGTTCGCCCGGTAATGTTCGTTAATGCCTCGGCTTCTACCCATTTCGTAAAATAGTCTATGGCTACGACAAGATAATGGCAAGAACCGATCTTAGGAAACGGCCCCATGAGATCTATTCCCCATTCTGCGAAAGGCCAAGGGGCAATTATCCCTGTAAAGCTGGAGGCCGGCAACCGGTGAATCGTTGCGTTGTGTTGGCAACTGGGGCACCTTTGAACGAACTCCACTGCTTCTTGGAATAACCGAGGCCAATAAAATCCTGCCCCAATTATTTTTTTAGCCAAATTCCGAGCTCCAATGTGAGACCCGCAATCTCCTTGATGTACTTCTTTCAGCGTGGCTTCAGCTTCTCCCGGACTCAGACATTTTAGCAAGGGCATTAAGAAACCCTTTTTGTACAGATCTTCCCCGATTATCTGATAATGTTCAGCCTTTCTTCTTATTCGTTGCGCTTCCTTTCGCGAATCTGGTAAAGTACCCTTCTTCAAGTATTGCCATAGAGGAAATCTCCAATCCCGACCCTCGTTTATTGACAAGATTGCTGGCTCGGCCGCACTTCTATTATGTACTTCTTCCACTAGAATACTTTTAGTTAAATGAGAGAAAACCGAGGAAGCCAATTTGGACAAGGCATCTGCGTTTGTGTTTTTGCTCCGTGGAACTCGCTCTATGGTCCATTTTGAAAAAAATTTTAGTTGCTGCTGTGCCAGTGCTAAATATGCCTCCATTTGCCGATCCTTAGCCTTATACTCCCCCAAAATTTGTTTGACTACGAGCTGGGAGTCCGAACAAATTTTTAGATTTTCGACCCCAAGTTTCCGAGCTAACTTGAGACCGGCTATCATGGCCTCGTATTCCGCTTCGTTATTTGTGGCCGTGAAGCAGAATCGTAGAGCGTAAGTGTGGATCTCTCCACCAGGACTGGTGAGGATGATCCCTGCACCCGATCCGGACTGGCTAGAAGCACCATCTACATAAAGCGTCCACGAGTCATCACCCTTCGCCACAGTTAACAGAAGATCGGTTTTTTGTACTGGGCCAAGGATGTCTTCCTGGGTGTCTGATATTCCTTCAGCTATGAAATCTGCCAACACTTGCCCTTTGACTGCGGTGCGAGGGGTAAAGGTGATGTCATACTCCCCCAATTCGATAGCCCACTTGGTGAGACGACCCGACACTCCTGCCTTTTGTAAGATGGCTTTGAGAGGTGCGTCGGTATAGACAGTGACTCCATGGGAGTTGAAATAAGGTCTGAGACGCCGTGTGGAGTGGACTAAAGCCAAGACTAGCTTTTCCAGGCTAGAATAGTTCTTCTCTGCTGCCTGCAATACTTTGCTAACAAAATAGATGGGTCTTTGAACCCGGTTATCCTCTCGAAGTAAGACCGAGCTAACTACAGATTTGGTGGTAGCTATGTACATATACAATTGTTCTCCCGGAATAGGCATGGTTAAAGATGGCAAAGAGGCTAAATACGTTTTTAGTTGTTCAAAAGCAATTTGACATTCGGAAGTCCACACAAATTTATCCGTTTTCTTTAAAATACTGAAAAATGGTAAGGCTCGTTCTGCTGACCGAGCTAAAAAACGATTAAGGCCGCTAGTCTACCCGTTAACTGTTGCACTTCGCGAATTGATTTAGGTGGGTGCATTTGCAATACAGCTTCTACTTTCTTTGGATTAACCGATATACCTCCCTCAGAAACCATATAACCTAAGAATTTTCCCGAAGTAGCTCCAAAAACACATTTTTTTGGATTTAACCTCAACTGATATTGGACTAGTGTTTCAAGTGTTTCACGCAAATCAAGCAAATAGGCAGACTCATCCCTACTTTTAACAAGCAAATCATCAATATATGCTTCCATGTTCCGTCCTAACTGATTTTTGAAAATTTTGTTTATCAAACGCTGAAAAGTAGCTCCGGCATTCTTCAAACCGAAAGGCATAGTAATAAAGCAATAAGTACCTTTATCCGTGATGAAAGATGTCTTTTCTTCGTCTTCTTTAGCCATGAAGATCTGGTGGTAGCCCTTGTAAGCGTCCAGGAAGTTAATGAAACGGAATCCTGCTATGGCATCAACCAAAACGTCGATCAACGGTAGGGGGAACCAGTCTTTAGGGCAGGCTTTGTTTAGGTCGGTAAAATCAATGCACATACGCCACGAGCCATCGGGCTTGGGAACCAATACGGGGTTGGCCAGCCATTCCGGATAGTCCACCTCTCGAATGATACGTACTTCTAATAAGGCATTAACTTCGAGCTCCACGTATCTGCTGCATTCTCCTCCCAGGTTACGTTTCCGTTGACGAACCGGCCTTGTTAGGATCGGCCGCTAGGGGGATGATTTTTACCTCGGCCCCTGCCTCAATGGACCGATCTGAGCTGTCTGGCAGGTCGGTGATGTTAGTGGGATGAGCGGTCTGTCTGGGGTGGGTAGGTGGCGAAGCTTGTGGTGTGGAGGTCGGAAGAACTGCTGATGCACCTCTTGACTTCCGATCGACTGGTGTTGGTTCCCTTAGGGAAGCCGTATAACACTGTTTAGCCTGTAAAACATCACAGCGAAGAGCAGCTATCCCACCCATGGTGGGGAATTTCAAAAGCATATGTATGGTAGAAGCAATGGCCTGGAACTGATTTAATCCAGGCCGACCTAAATACACATTGTATGGTGAAGGTTCGTCAATAACCACAAAGTCTATGGTTTCTGTACGTTTTAGCTGACCGGCTATTAACGTGACTGGGATGCTCAGTTGTCCTACAGGGATAACATGGTGGTTGCCAAAGCCAATCAATGGAGTTCGTACTGAACTTAACTGTGCCTTATGTAATTGACATCCCGTCAATGCCTTAACTGTAATGATATTACTAGAGCTACCCGTGTCCAATAACGTCCTACGTACTTGATAGTTGGAAATATAACAATCGATCACTAGCGGATCATCACAACTGTAAGGTAAAAAGATATCACTATCATCGAAAGTAATAACTGGTGCCATGGTTTCTGCTTTTCGCTTACCTAGAATGTTGTTCCTCTGTCTATATACCTGTTTCCTTTGGCGATTGGAGTCACCCTGGGTTGGTCCTCCAGCTATGGTGTTTACGACCCCAGCTATGGTCAGGTCTGCTCCCACTCCGGCGTTTGGGGCTCGGGGATCGGGTTGGGGGCATTCGCGGGCGAAATGGCCGGGTTCTCCACATCGGTAGCATCCGGTAGGTCGCTCCCGTGTTGCCGAAGCGGCTGGTTTGGGCAAGGGGGCTACTTGTGTGTATTGAGGTAGCTTTCCAGTTTGAATGAGCTTAGCTATTTCTGCAGCCAAATCTCGACAATCATTAGTGTTGTGACCGATATGCTTATGATAGCCGCAATACCTGCCCGGATTGAGTCGATCTGCGGGGAACGTCATGGGGCGAGCCGGGGGTAACAACCCTTGATGTTGGATGACTGCATATATGTCAGCTCGTGGAGCAGAAAAAGGCTCGGCTACCTGCACAGCATTGACATTTACCCCAGTCTTTGGGATAGGGTTAGTAGTATTCACAAAATTTAGTTTCTTATTTCCTCCCGGGGGAGGAACTGGGGAAGAAGCTTTTCTCTTACCATACAGGTCGGAACAGCTTCTCTCTCGTTCCTGTTTTATGGCGGCGGCATCCTCAATTACAGCAAAATTAACAGCGGTAACCATCATTTCAAAATACGAGTGGGGGGGGGGGGGGGGGGGGGCGGATGGCAAGTTCAGTAGCTAGAGGTCCTGATCTTAACCCGTTAATAAATGATCCCATCATTATCCTATTGTCTTTTTCGTGGCATTTCCTAGATTCTACGTTAAACCGGTCTATGTAGGCCTGCAATCCTTCCCCCATTCTTTGAGTTATGTTCATTAAGTGTGAAATAGGCTTGGACAATATCTTATTACCCATAAAATTGGCTAAAAACAGGTCACCGAACTGATCTAACGAATGAATAGAATTTCGAGGTAGTGTACAGTACCAGTTAATAGCCTGACCTTTGAGAGTCAAGTGAAAAGTCATACATCGGTTGGCGTCAGATAATTTGGCGGTGTCCATCACACTCATGCACTGCATCCAGTGAGCCGTGGGGTCGGTTGTTTCGTCGTACTTATCGACCTTACCTAAGCCCCTGTAGCCTGGGGGGAAAGGCGCTGTTTGGATTTCCAAGCCGAATAAGTGAGACACCCGAGAGGTGGGCATGGTTCGTCAGAGCTGCGCATATCCAGATCCAAGAAGGGCGGTGTGACCGATCTGGGGATACCCTGGTTGTCCTGCGGGATATCCCCCTATGCCGGGGTAAACCGGCAGTGGTGCTCCAGTAGTGAAGTTCCCCGCGCCGGGGCCGGGGTAATAATTCGGGTTAAGCAAGGGAGAGTATCCTGTGGATGGCTGCAGGGCTCGGCTGGTGCCCAAACCGTAATGTTGAAACATAGCTTGGTTTGACGGAGCTGGGTGCCCAAGATATCCTAATTGGTTGACTTCAGGACCGAGGTGACTAGGTTGGTTTAACGGTTGCACTAGGCCGGGCTGACCTACTTGATTCTGCGGGCCCAGGCTGAGTTGACCTAACTGATTCGCCTGCTGTCCTATCATGGGGAAAGGCAGACCCGTCGCTAAAGGGAAATTACTGAGTTGTGTGTTAGGAAATCCGAAGGGGGCTGGAAAAGTAGGAGCAAACTGGGTATGGGCTAAAGTGGTGTACACAGGTGCTGCAGTAGAGAGGGTGGGGGGACCAGCTATGTAGTTAGACCCAGAAAGAAAATGAGCTCCACCGGAATGGGGAGGGCATCCTGAAGCGGTCATGGACTGGGGTGGGAGGCTGGACATCAATACGACAGAAGGATCAGTCATAGGATTGAACTGAATTCCTGGCGGGGGAATAGTGGGGACAACCTGTGAGCTAAAGGGGGGTTCTATGGTGGCTGCACCTAGGGTGGTGGTGGTAATACTGGATATGGGGGGTTCCGTATTGAGAGTAGAGGTAACCGGAACGATATGGTTCATTAAGTGAAATAGTTGTGGGAATAAACGGTAAAACCTCTCTTTTTCCGCTTGTTCCTGTTGGGGGGTGAGAGGTTCGACAACAACGGCTGTAGTTGGTGGATCATTTGGAGGGATGGAAGCGATGGTGACGGTAGGGACCGCAGCAGTTGTGATGATGATATCCGCGGCGGTGTTAGAAGAAGAAGCACCTGTTCCTGAACAATCTTGAGCTTGCGTCATGATTTCAACAAATTTCTTTAGAAGTGAGGAAGATTTGATGAAATAACTTGATCAAACGCTCCCCACAGACGGCGCCAGTTGATGTGACGCAAAAATTTCACTTCAGGAGATGCTTCTTGCGGCCCAATAAAGCTCCTCGAAAAGCAAAAGGCCCAACTCGGAAGGAGCTTCACTGTGAAGAACAAATGAGCTGGAGACCGGTCTGGGCGATTCAGATCGACAAGGTTGATGAAGAAGAGGTAATCCGCACTGTTCCGATGACAATTTCAGATAATAAAGGAAAGAAGCGGGGCTTTCCCCCCTGTATAGGCTCCGACGGTCAAGTCAGTATACTTAGAGAAAGAAAACAGTGAAGATGAATGCTTGAAAATGGTAAAGATTGCGTACCTTAGAAAGTATGTAGACTTAGCATATATACCTCAAGTTGGAAAGTGTCCGTTGAAGCCTCATGAGTGATTCGTTCAACTGCTCCTTCTGTTTAGCGTGGCGTGGACGCTATTATTTGACCGGTCTTATCTTCGTCACTTTAGGAAGCCTGAACACCTCTGCATGCAATTGAGTAGAGAAACCTAATCTATGACAACTTTTACCTACTGCGTCAGTGAGGCAGGGCGGATCGGTCTATCTATCTTAGATCGGTCAATTCAAATAATATGATAGAAATGTGAGAAAAAGGCTGTGGCATTCTTAAGTTATAAAGTCCGACCTAAGATTACCAAGTTGGTTTATGACGCTTGCCGACCCAAGCTTTTATGAGTTTTTACCGATCTGAGCTTTTAAGACCGACCTAAATTCGTAACACAACTGTAGGCTTAGTTTATAAGGTCTTTCTGACCTGAACCTGAATCTGGGCTTTAATTGTGCCTTTATGTTCAACTTCTTTATCCTTGTTTTTATCTATTGGGCTTGGCCCAACAGAGATTCACTTTTATGCACATCAATAACAATTATACGACGTAAGGTAATATAATTTGAGAGAATTACTGATGATAAAAGTATAATTAACTTGTGAATTTATTGAAAATAAATAAGCGGTTCATAATTTTATCTTTACTTTCCCTTTTTTTGTGACGGAATTATCTTTACTTTCCTTGGTGTGATGCACTAAAATTCACAATTATATCAAATTAAAAACAATAATAGAATAATCGTAGGTTGAAGAAAAAAAAAAAAAGAAAAGAAAAGAAAGAAAGAAAGAAAGAAAAAACAGAACTCGTAGAAGGGTAACCGGAATTCAATGACTAAGAAAGGGGATAGTGACACATTGAGAATCAAAATGAACTTTTTATGTTAAGATTCCAAAACGTAGGAGAACTTTCCTTCTTCCTCATAATAAAATAAACAAAGACTTAAATATAATTCAGTCGATTTAATTAGTATTTATTAAACCATTACTAAATAATCAGTTGTCGGTAAAGATTTCAACTGTCCTATGATCATATTATACAATGAATCCAAGCACCTTGGACGGGCATCTTTTAAGCCTGTTTGAAAACATGGTTCAAACCAATTTTTTATTTTATAATAATTTTTTATTATTTTTAATAAGTCTTTTTATATTTTTAATAATTTTTTTATAACATTTTTAATACATTTTTTCATATTTCTAATATAATTTTAATATTTTAAAATCATAATCCAAGCCTAAATATGAACTTTAAACCCAACCTTGATACAAAACGTGTCATTAGAAACTTTTGGTGTCCTTAGTCTTCTTAGGCCTACTTTTGACTGGATCTGCTTAGAATGACGCTTAGGGCAACCAACGGGTGAATATTAAAAAAAGGGTGGGATACGATCTCCAATTCTGGCGGGAGCCAATAATCTTTGGAGCCTGAAAGGTCAGCAACCTACCTAAGATGCGGGAACTGAGACCACAACAACTCAAAACATAAAATTGAATGCAGTCTGTTTGTTTCTGTGGGGATATTTTATTAATTTCAAGTACAACAAAGAAGCATTTCTAGTGTTTTAGCAATGACGACTCTTCAGAATGAGGAGAGTCCCGCCTCCACCCCTCGCTTTACCTCAACAAAAAAATCTAGAGCCAACTGAGTTAATTGTCCCTTTACAGTCAAATCCTACAATAAAGTGATATTAATACAGGTCAAAAGTCTTACTATTATTTTGCATTAAGGAGTTACTAATTGGTAATTAAGGTACAATCAGATGAACGAACCAATACTATATTGTCATAGTTGTACACACCCACAGTTTTTTGAGTAATCTAGGGCTGAAGTACTTGGATTTATTACACATGATTTTCCTGTTTGTATTATAAGTGAAATTCTTGTACCTTTTATGGTTGTATGGACACAAAACTGAATCTACTGTGCATTCTGTCATTTCTCCAATATATGGTTCATATTTATTCTAGTGGAGTACTAGTTCAATACATAAAAAAAATTTAAACGATATAATATAGTAAAAAATAATAAATAGTTGTCTTTTAATTTATATTTTTATCAACTATTATTATTATTATTATTATTATTATTTATGTTCAGATGAATTTTGTTTTTATTATTTTGAATAATTACCTAGCGAGCCTAATGTTTGTTTAAACAATGCAAAACCTTCCATGACTATGTAAATCATGTAAGAAAATGGGGTTGACTTGACAATTTTTTAAACTTTAAAGCTAGATTGATAATCTGAGCAAATTTTAGAAAAAAATTTATGATAGATCTTTACTTAAAAAAAAAGAAAAAAAGTAGTACTTCTCTGTCTCACATAATATTCCTGTTTGATTATAAGTAAATGCTACTGTTATTGCCAGAGCAAAAAATAGCAGCCAGAGCAATTTTCACATTGTTTCCTAAAATACCCTCTTTTATTTCAGTTATTTATTTTCTTCTTTCATGCTTACTACCAGATAACAATTTTACTCCTAAAATTCACTTTCTATTTCGTCTACCTCTCTCAGCCTCTCACTCTTTTGCTGAAGCTGACTCTCCTATCACTATTTACCTATGTCGACGTCGTTCAGCGATCGTACCTATTCCTCTGCTTTCTTTTGTTCGTTAATTCTCCTCTGTTTTTTCTCCCTCAAATCTATCCAATTTTTTCCCGATTATTCTGCGTGGAGGCCGTGGGAGCCCTTCTTGAGGAGGAAGGATGATGTTGGCGTTCGGGGGAGGGTAAGGAATTAAGACTGGGTGTTGAAAGATTGGTGATATGCAGGGATTAGGAGTGGGTGAGAGATTCTGGATTCTTCTTCCCGTCCCTATTTAATCAACATTAACTCTCAAAAAATTACTATGAAAGTATGGAATCTATGCTTTTTTTGTGGTAGAAACCGTATTCCTCGGGGACCTTCTCCAATAACAGCTTAAAGCACCACGAATTTTGTCTTCTCCCACCTACACTGCAAAGCTCCCTATCGGCATGGAAGTCGGGGGACGTCGATTGATCCTGAGGTTCAAACATGTCCCTGAGCAAATACTCCAGAGGCAACTACTGTAACATATTAGGATTTAGCCTTCCTCGCTAACTCCTTCATAGACCTATCTTCTTGTCCATTGCCCCACCCACATCATCCCTTTGGAAACTCAATTTTGAGGAGAAATTTTTGTTCTCCGAATTGGCAATTCAAGGGGGTGGAAGGGCTCAATCTCAATTCTCAAATTCTGAACCCATCAAGCTTAGTGGCTTATTCTATGTTGTTAAGCACTAGAATTGCATAGTTATGGGGTTGTGTTTATTCACAAGATTAAAGATTAAATGGTATAATAGTTATTGTTTGAAATTTGAAAGTGATGAATCGAGAAGCAGAGAGGGGAGAAGATAGACTTGATAGAGAGATGAAGTGGAATTGAGGAAGAAGAAACGAAGAAACAAAAAGAAAAAAAAGAAAGGTATTATAAGTTTATAACTAAGGCTAATTTGGTAAGAAAATAATTATTTTGCTCTGTACGCTAAAAACTGCTCTGGCAATAATACTAGTCATAAGTAAATGTCAAAGGTATAGATAAGTGGGGTTGTAGTTTTCCACACCAAGTTTATCCATCCTAAAAGTTTGTGATAACTTTGTTCCATATCTTGTGTTAATATCAATGATAAAGATACTCCCTGTGGATTGTGGAACTTCTAAAATGATACTATTCACTAATTAATAAATACTTCTCCATTTTCACTGGATTCTCCTAATCGAACATATGAGATGTAACTAAAGTCCGTTCCGAAGTCAGTTTCATGAAAATTAACAAACTATGTGTCATTGAATCACATCGCTCAGCCTGCTACCAAAAATTACTAGACACTTATATTTCTCTGTGTGTGTGGGCAATTAACAGGCGGAGGAAAGAAGGTGACACGTGTGGAAGTGACAATGGACGGGGGTGAGACATGGCATGTGGCCGACTTGGACCATTCTGAAAGGCCTAACAAATATGGGAAGTACTGGTGCTGGTGTTTCTGGTCCCTTGAGGTTGAGGTTCTGGACCTGCTCGGTGCCAAAGAAATCGCAGTTCGAGCCTGGGACGAGACCCATAATACCCAGCCTGAGAAGCTCATTTGGAATGTCATGGTAAGAATTAATTAATTGACGTGGTTTAATTAAGATTGTAGAATGTTCTTAAGAAAAATTGAAAAACGTCAAATGTTTGACATTATGTTTCGTGCATTATTAATTCAGGGAATGATGAACAATTGCTGGTTCAAAGTAAAAACTAACGTCTGCAAACCACACAAAGGAGAGATTGGAATCGTGTTTGAACATCCCACTCAACCTGGGAACCAATCAGGCGGATGGATGGCTAAAGAGAAGCACGTTGAAAAATCAGATCCCAACACTACTAAATCTTTGAAGAAAAGTATCTCGTCACCGTTCATGAACACGAGTTCAAAAATGTTCTCAATGTCGGAAGCCAAGAAACACAATTCTGCCGAATCTGCATGGATAGTTGTTCATGGTCACGTCTACGACTGCACCCGTTTCCTCAAAGACCATCCCGGAGGCAGTGACAGTATTCTCATCAACGCCGGCACCGACTGCACCGAAGAATTTGACGCCATTCATTCCGATAAAGCAAGGAAACTCCTGGAAGATTTTAGGATTGGTGAATTGGTAACCACGGGCTATGCCTCAGATTCTTCATCTTCATCTCCCAACAACACAGTCCATGGAGCTTCAAATGTTTTTCAGTACTTAGCCCCGATAACCGAAATCGCACCGATTGCCAGCGTTGCCCTGATTCCGGGTCAGAGAATAAAGTGTAAGCTTGTATCAACAACGTCAATTTCACATGATGTCAGAAAATTCCGATTTGCGTTGCCCTCGGAAGATCAAGTATTGGGTTTGCCAGTTGGGAAACACCTCTTCATCTGCGCCCCTATTGATGACAAGCTATGCATGCGTGCATACACCCCTACAAGTGGCGTTCAAGAAGTTGGGTATTTTGAGCTCGTCGTGAAGGTATACTTTAAAGACATTCACCCAAAGTTTCCAAACGGAGGGCTAATGTCACAATATTTGGATTCATTAACTCTCGGATCGACTCTTGAAGTGAAGGGTCCATTAGGACACATCGAGTACAAGGGAAAAGGGAACTTTTTTGTGCATGGCAAACTGAAGTTTGCCAAGAAATTGGCAATGATTGCTGGTGGAACAGGAATCACACCTGTTTATCAAGTGATGCAAGCAATATTGAAGGATCCAGAGGATGAGACGGAGATGTCGATTGTGTATGCGAATCGCACAGAGGATGATATATTGCTGAAATATGAACTGGATGCATGGGCTGCGAAGTACCCTGAAAGAGTAAAAGTTTGGTACGTCGTGCAAGAATCAATTAAGGAAGGGTGGAAATACAGCTTGGGTTTCATTACGGAGAATATTTTGAGGGAACAAATGCCTCCGGCGTCTGAGACAACGCTCGCATTGGCTTGTGGCCCGCCACCGATGATCCAATTTGCCGTAAATCCTAACTTAGAGAAATTAGGTTATGATATAAAAGATTCTTTATTGGTGTTTTGATCACGAGGCTAGGGAAGGATAAAATAATGCAAATAATTCTGTAAATTCTTGATGCAGTCCTTAGTGTGCTCCATCATCGCCATGATTGCTAGCTGTGTTATCTGTCACTGTTTAGTGTCATAAAAGTCTCTTGTTTTCTTGATTTCAAGTGTTCCCCAACTTGTTTCCTGCATTTCCCTTTTCAGATTAATATTATCCTAATTAGAATCCCTGTGCTTATTCTATTGAAAAATTTATCTATCAACTTCTGTCACTACTGTATCTAGTTCAAAAGGGCCGTAGTTACAAAAATCACCCTGAGATTCCTCAAAATTACTAGACGAATTTTGAAGTTTTGAGAAAATTGTTGAATGAACTCTGCAAAGTCGATGCCCTTTACAAGACTCACTCTTTGAAATTTCAGCTCATCCAATAGAATTACTAGTCATCTTCCTTTGGTATTTCTATATTAATTGTGTACTTGGAATAATCAAGTTTGACAGTAATGCCAATTGACGACTGTCAAGGCAATTCATTGACTCCTTGCCAGGGTTTCAATTAGGTCATGTTTGAAAACGTGATTTAAATCATAATTTGAATATCATTTTCATTTTAGAACAAATTTTCATCATTCTTAACACATTTTTTTAATATTTTCAATACATATTTTTTATTCTCAATATAATTTTAATATTATAAAATAAAAATGAGATTCAAAATCATGATTTAGATCACATTTCTAAACAAGGCCTTAGGATGGTGAGTAGACTCATAAATCCATGGTGCCCATGAAACTCAATTCATGTTCAGAGCCAAGAAGTTAATAGACCGATCCAATAAAGGTTTCTTTGTAGGGGTGATTATATTGATTCTTAATCCATCAAACAGACTCAATTCATCCATCATTTTAATTAATTAAGTTAGATTAAATGAATCACGGGTCAAACAAACCAATCACAAGTTCAATTTTAACCGTCATACAATGGAGTTGCATTGGGTAGGATTGAATTAGGATCGACTGGCAACTAATTTTTTTCAATGGCCTGCGGCCTATTTTTAATTTTTTTCTCTTAATTTTTTTAGAAGGCATAACTCATAAGTTCGTTATTTGTCTTGATATGAATTAAACAATTTGAGTAAATATTAATGAAAACATGATACAATTTATTTATTTTATTTTAAAAATACAAATAACATATAGAAATAAAATTAGTCATTCTCATTAGCCAAGTTAACGGTATTGCGGTTTCAGCCTTGCTAAAATATTTGCAAACATATAACATATTAAGGCGAGCTTCAACACCCTAAATATATGAAGGTAAGAACTTTCATTAGGTTTTATTGGTTCCATCAACTTTGTGCCGAGTATATATCTTAACACAAAATAAAAAAATAAAAATGGTGAAGTTGAGAAGGCTTAAAAGAAATACGGGTATAGAATAAATATTACAATTGCACATGTATATAATATTACTCTTACCTTGCACTTGCAGGGGAATAATGAATTAAAAAATAGCAAGAAATTCAAAATATACTGTCATTATTAAACTGTCAATATGGTATTTCAATTGATGTTAAACATAAGAGTACCTGATTGAAGACAAAAATTTGATATTGTGCTTCAATATTCTTCCATATGATTCTACCGTACTAAATCACAACATAAAATAATGCAAGTACAAAATATATTACATCACATTGTAAATCAAGAATATAAATGTTTGTATATATATATATATATATGTTCGAACCCATAACCTCAGGTTATAAAGCTCTCCCATTACCACCAACCCTTGTATACTAACTACATTGTAAAGATACATAAAGCACAAATCTATGTACACATCCAACAGGAGAACGCTAGAAGAAATTAGATCATACCTTATGTACTTTCAAAGTTCTTTCGAATGACCATCATCTCCTCATTGAATTCAACCTCTAAATTTAGCAGGCTATGCTCTAAGATGAATCCCAATTGCATACCATTAAGATCAACCAAAATTGTTGTATGAAAATTGGAGTAAATGCTCCATTTAGAAAATATTTGGAAGGAAAACAAATGTTTTAAGAATAGTGATTGTGGAAAAAAGAACCACCCAAAATAATCTTTTCATGATTCTGAAGCCATAAAAAAGAGAATAGAAGATGGGTCAACGAGGCAGAAGCGAAAGAGGAAGAGGAAGTAGAAGTAGAAGTCGTCACGACCATGATGGCACTTAGAAAAACCTAATAGGAATTCAGATTAGAATTATTTATTTTTTAAATTTTCTCACAGTAATGAATAATTTTTCAAATGATATGAAACTGATAAATAGTATAGAATGGGGTATAAAAAGAGGAGTAAACATATGAGGTGTGCAAGATTGATAGGCTCATGGAATATGATGTGAAGAAGATCAATAAGTTTAACGGGCAAAGGTGAATTCTTCCCACTAACGTTTTGCTCAGTGTCTAACTTTGCCACTAACGTTTACTGGAATCAAAAATTGCCATAGACTATTTTAAAAGTGGCTCAAATTTGCCCCTCTCCTATATAAAAATACCACATAGGACAACTGTGGTTCAAATTGATGACTTGGCCTGATTAGTTGGATTAATGGACATTTAATAAGAAATAATTTATATTCATTAACCGAAGGATCTTAACAATTACTAATGTGACGCCCCGACCCCATCTCCCGAGGGCCATTCCTGCGAAGGAGTCTGGGTCGATTCAGGGGACAACGTCATTTAGGGCTCGCGCCCAACAAGTCGATACAGATAATAGTAAAAATATAAGTTACCTTTATCTGAAAAACATTCAGTGATACTTATTAAAAGTAAACTTGTCTAATGTGGAAGCTTAAAACATTATTCAGGACGGTCATCGACCAAATTATCCCATTAAAGCAAAACCATTATCTAGGCCTATCTATTAGAAGATAACCGCTCAGCACTGCTACAACGAACGTCTCCTCACATCTAGTGACCAATAAAACATACCTACTTAAGCACTTGCAAAAATAGGTTAATGAAAGGGGTGAGCTTCACAAGCTCCACTACAAGAAAAGTGACCTATTGCGACATGGAAAATGTGTCGCTAAAAGTCGATTTAGTGTCGCAAATACTAATTTGCGATATATTTTGCGTCTCTTGTTATTGAGTCGCAAAAGGTGGTGTAGGAAATTTGTGGCATTTTTTTCTCACTTGTGCCGCAAATGTATGGCACTTTCTGCGTCACTAAATTAATTGTCACTTAAAATTCGCGACACATTATGCGTCAGTTGTCTTAGTGACGCATACTAATTTACGACACTGATTTGGGTCATTAAAAGGAATGTTGCAAGATTATTTGCGACAAATGTGGCGTCACATTTAAAACGTCGAAGGGTATTCGCGACATGTAAATTGTGTCGTTAAAAGTCAATTTAGTGTCGCAAATGCGTCTCTTGTTATTGAGTTGCAAAAGGTGGTGTAGTAAATTTGTGGTGCTTTTTTCCACTTGTGCCGCAAATGTATGGCACTTTTGCATCACTAAATTAATTGTCGCTTAAAATTCGCGACACATACGCGTCATTTGTCTTAGTAACGCATACTAATTTACGACATTGATTTGTGTCATTAAAATGAATGTTGCAAGATTATTTGCGACAAATGTGGCGTCACATTTAAAGCGTCGAAGGGTATTCGCGACATGTAAATTGTGTCGCTAAAAGTTGATTTAGTGTCGCAAATATTAATTTGCAACACATTATGCGTCTCTTTTTATTGAGTCGTAAAAGATGGTGAAGCAAATTTGTGGCGCGTTTTTTCACTTGTGCCGTAAATATATGTCACTTTTGCATCACTAAATTAATTGTCGCTTAAAATTCGCGACTCATTATGCGTCATTTGTCTTTTTGTGGCATTTTTTTACTAGTTGTGCCACAGAAAATACGACACATTTTGCATCACTTAATTATTGTCGCATAAATCTTGCGGCACATTACACGTCATTAGTTTCAATGACGCATTATTTGTAACACTAATTTCTGTCATCACGTTTAATGTCAATTTATTTGCTACACATGTGGCGTCATTATTTGAACTGTATTAATGTTATTTTGCAACATAATATCGCGTCCGACATATGTCATATAATAATTGGCGATACAATTTACGTCATTAAATTTTTTGTCGCATAAATTTTGTGCGACACAAATGCGTTAATTGCGTAATGTCACATTTTTCTTGACATTTATTTTATGTCACACACACACACATATATACTAGGTCTCTCTTGCCCTTGCTAAGCCGGGGCGGCTCCTATACAAAATGTTTAACAGCTATTTATTTATATAAAAAGGAAATATATAAAAGATCATATGATTATACTCTATATAGAATGGGAAAAAGATGAATTTATAGACAAATTAATCAAGGCAACTACACAGCTGCATGTTTACATAATTTCTATGGAAATAGGAATACTTTCATCCCTCTATATAGATTGGCATACTATGCACAATGATAATTTTTTAGCCTTTAGATTCATCACTATGTAACAAACTATTAAACCTCATCAGACAAACTTTTATAAAGAAAAAAACACTTGAAATTGAAAAACTTCCAGGATAGAACTTGTATCCAGGTTTAGAAGTTTTGACAATGTGCAACCTAAATACAGAGAATCTTACAGGCTGTTCAACGTGATCCTTCCAGAAGCCAAGGGTTGAGTCTTTTGCCTCACGAATCCAGTCATCAATGTCAGAGCTCCCCATCACTCTACTATGACTAAGTAGCCATATTGAACAAACAGAGATGCCAACAGCTCCACACGTATAGCGCATCCAATACAAGGTTACTCTTCTTGGCTTTCGGTGTTTGGCAACCTAAGATAAGTAAACGGAATGTAAAATTTTTTCCCATTTCACATTTACAACTATTTTACCTTCTCAAGTCTTCCTATAACTTCACACCCATTAAAGGAGCCCATGCATTTTAAAAAGTTAAACTAGAAGAGCAATAATATAAATGAACTAGGAATTTCACCAGGGAGAATATGTAAGGATACCATAAACATATAATAAGAGAATTCTGAACTAATTTTAGAAAGATAGTTGCATATCCTTGTTTGCAGATACTTCACTTTTTCTGTGTTTCAATATCTAAGCAGGAAAGTAACACTACATACACTTTAAAACATGAGTTGGGCGTGACCAAGTAGGATTCCAGAAACAGAGTTGATACATAACAGCAGGATATGATACGATATGATATGCATGATAAGTGTCTGATAAAAAGGATCTGAACACAAACATGTAAATTTGTTCATTTATCAGAGAAAATAGCAGACTGCAGTCATGATCTAATTAGAAAAATATATACATAGAATATTTCTATACCTTGCGGTGCATTTATGTGAACAAAACATTATATCAGTCAACAGCCATATTTAATAAGGGTATTTAATCATCCATGGATAAAACAAAAAATATGATTGCTGAGAGGTATGAACTGTTGACAGATAAAAATTGTGCCTTTACATGCCAGCATTCCATTGTCCAAGTATGTGCATTTGAGGCTCTTTTCTGCATCCAACACTACCCAATGGATTCCAGGATTAATTTAAGAACTCCCCTTCTTCCCATATTATTGGCTTTCATAAAGTCAATGAACTAAAATGTAATCACAGAACCCATGAACGTCATAAAGTAGTAAGGAGACAAACTCTTACAAGAGTAGATATATAAGTGTCCAATTTTTGCAGATTCTGATACATCAAGTTGATAGCATCTTTGGTTTCACATTCGGTCCACTGAGAGCCTTCCTGGTTTACTTCTGGAAGTTTCTAAACACCAGTGGAAATGAATAAGTTCCCTCAACAGAAGAACCAGTCTGCAAAAGCATAAAATAATACGAATCTGGGAATTACTTCAAGTCAAACTATTAACTGTTTAAATTTAACAAAGTACAGTATAGTAGAAGTTGGCCCTTCAGCCACTACCTTGCGCATCGCATGGAAATGGCCAATTGATGCCTCCAAATTTAAGAATAGGTCGTTGATGATGAATAATAGAGAGGGCACCGACTTCTCCGTCTCGTTAACTAAATCTTCTCCAACTTTATCAATCTCCATGTAAACCTATTTGAATTTCCCTCATCAATATAACTTGCTAAATTTTACGAATCAAGCAACCAAATGGTATACAAAAGTAAACATAGCAGGAAATACACTAATGGAAGAGTAGGAAATACCTATTTGAATTTCCATCATCAATATAACTTGCTAAATTTTACGAAATCAAGCACCCAAATGGTATACAAAAGTCAACATAGTAGGAAATACACTAATGGAAGAGTAGCACAGAATCAGGCCAGTTTCAAGCAATGACCATTTGAACAAATAAGGGAAGACATACAAAATTTTGTATTCAAAACAATATCATATAGCCAAGACCAACATGAACTTCCTTTCTGCAAAATTGCATGACTAAAAGACTTTGTTGGTTTTCCAACAGAAAACACGTGAAATAACACAAGACCAAGCCTGCAATGCATGAGAAATGAACAGATGGGTACAATAGTACCATAGAAGACAAACAGTATCTATGCCTATGCCAAATAATCAACCAAAAAATGTCTTAACCAATTGCTTAACTGCATGAAAGCATGGATAAAATTCATTTTCTGCTTACTGACAAAGATGAATGCCTTTCTTTTATACGGATTATTATACAAAGATAGCTTATCTTCCAGTAATGAATCCATTTCAAGAAAATTTGAACACCCTTTAAAACCATTACAAGCCTATAAACAAGGAGAGCTTAGAGGTCAATGCCAAGCACTGAGTACTTCGAAGTAAATTTACCACACCTATGCCAGAAAATCAGCCAAAAAGTATCTGAGGTTAGAAAGGATGATAATTCTCTCGGACATGATCGAAGATGCAGAAGAAATCAATTGTTGCGTTCCAGAACCCTCAACAAGAGAATCGTGAACCAACTGAATTATGCCACTGATAAAGGCATTAGGCCTTCTTTCACATAACATGAAATATGCTTTTTGAGCATTTGTACCCTGAAAAAAGATACATGATCAGATAACAACACTTAATAATAACTAGTTGCAGAGCAACAAGCTGGAGTACTGGACGCCAAATTCAGAGGCTGGGAAATCATTTCGAATAACCTCAGATCTAGATTGCCAAAATTGTAAGTTCTTCTGGATGTCATGCAAATTTAGAATGATATGCTCCATTACATCCTCCAGAACATTGAATATCTTTGACGCTTCATGACTAAACCTGCATGTAAGGAGCATGTTTAACCTTACCGAACCCAACTTCAAACCCCCAATAAGCAGAAAAGAACCACACCAAGAGGAATTTTACAAAACTTTCTAAGTTCAAAGAATTAACTTGATAAAAATTCCTTACATGAGATGCTTCAAACTCTCATAACATAAAAAGCAAAAGCAAACTTCACTCAATCATTTTTCTACAGCAGGGTCATCCCTAAAATCCACTTCATTCATAATCCAATAGCTGCGATTCACCTAGAGCTCAACTCGAATGAACATAAAGGTTTGTTGTATTCTAGAGATCTATAATAAAAAAAAGAAGTGAAATCCACCAAAGATTATCATAGGAGCATCAAATGAAAATAAAGCTGGAATAAGGAAATCTTTGCCGCAACATTTGTGACGAAATTCAGCATGAGACAAAGCCATAAGAATTTTGATGCCTCCATTCTCATAAATACATGCAAACCTGAGTAACCTGTATATATACTTCTAACAAGTTATAAATAAACATCCCAACAAAAACAGATTGAAATAGACATGCTAACAGTCAGAAACAGATTAACCAATTACCGAGCAGAAACACGCCGGAGAAGGTTCAGCAGACCGAAAGGAGAAAGAGGCAGACAGACTGAAATAGACAACCGCGGTGCTGGACTGAAAGGGAGAGCCGTGATGCTGGAGAGAAGAGGAATTTGGCTGCTGCTGTGGGGGTTCATCCAGAGCAACGATTGCTGTTGCTTCTGTCCAAATCGATTTAGCAGTCCGATTCCAAATCTTCCAAACACCAAACATTGTTCAACCTGGTCGAACTTCAGCAGCATCTTCAATCCGACACCGAAGGTGCCGTGAGAGGTGGAGAAACCACATATGCGGGGCTCTTTGTTGTTCTTACGGAGAAGAATGAATGAGGATGTAGGGCTTTTGACTCCTTTTGTATTACGAGAAAGGGTGAAAAATAGCTGCCAATATATAATGAGTTTGTAAACCTTTTTAATTAAGATCAATCAATGTTAAGCAGTCGACAGAGTTTCACTAAAAGCATGACTTCAACACATGTATTTATAGCAGTATGTAACTTTGTCAGACACTTTGTATTATCAGTAAAGTTTTCAAGTTGATGGTGCCTGGCATTTCTTGATAGATGAGTTCTATCTTCTGCAGCCAGAAAAACATTGTTGCATCTCCACATTGCTTGCAAAGCACTAGAGGCTTGTGTCAACAAAGACCAACATTAAAGTGCGAAGACCGTTGAGTTAATTAATTTTTTCAAAACAATAAAAAAGTTGAAAGATTAGTTCTACGGCTCAAAATATACTATTCTCATCAGACCGTTGAACAAAAGAAACTACAACTTTTTATATCAAGGAACATCTAAAGGAAGGTAATTAACTAACAGAAGTAATATATCAAAATCATCCTAGAAAAAAACCTAAAAGAAAGCAAAACTTCACAATATTATAATAAGAGGCAATTGATTACAAGAGGTCAACTTTATTCAGAAAATTTTTAATTTCATAGAAAACCATGGGTTTTAATTTCACTGTACAACAGAGACATAATTAGAATTTGTCCTGATAACCAAATTTTGTTCCAATCCACTTATTCAGCTAATCAAAATGAATACATGAATATGAAACAGAAATTAAGCCAGCCTCATTCCAAACCTTTTTCTTTTGACCCGCCACATTAATTAACTACACTGAAACCTGGACCAAACCACAAAATTGGATACAAAAATTTACAGCTATCGAGTTGATCACCAGAGAAACACTCCAAATTTTGGAAAGTTACGAAATTTAAACTAAAACCTGCGGGAAATTATTACGAGATGTAATTAGTGACTGTATTAGGAATGCTAAAAAAAGAAAAATTGCACACCGAATCCACAATATAGTACCGAGGTTTATAGCCGCACTCGAAATTCATACATGGTGAAATGCTGTATCGATCGATGATAAAAAGGTAGCCAATAACCATATGAATGAGTTCATCTCGATTTCAAGTGAATTACCAGTTTACACTACTTGCAATTTTAGTCGAAACAGAAAGGTGAAGTCAGGATACCGTGGCTGAAGGTGGCGGAGGATTACCTGGAAAAGTGGGTTCGATTTGCCGGCGCTCACCCCTTCCCCACGACCTTCTCTATGCTGTACCGCACTTCCCCTATTCTGCGCACCGAGGCTGCCAATTTGTTCGGATATGTGGAGTCCCCAATTTTTCCAAAATCCTTAGGGTAAAATTCGGAGGAAACAAGAAGAAAGGGGGAGGCATTAATGCAGAGGAATAACCAAGAGCAGATACCAGAGGGAGTATAGCGGCTGGCGCACCTGATTCCAACTTGTTATCGGCAAAAATTTCGGCTGGATTGGAGAGAAAGCTCAGAAATGGCTTATCGGCGTTGGGGGTGGATTTTTGGCAGAGAAACGCGTTTTGGGATTTTTTGGGCTCAAACCTAGTTTCAGCCCCGGGTTTGAGTCAAGTAGTGCGAAACACGGGTCTGAGCCATTTTGGGCTTGTTTTGGTGTCAGATTCGAAAAACACTCAAACCTGTTCTTAGACATTACCTAAAGAACAGGCCCATAGTATTTAATATTTGCTTTGAAGTGTTTAAAGGAGTTGGAATCTCACAATTTTTTACTTACCTAAAATCTCCCATTTATAAGTAACATTAATTTTTTTGTATGAATGAGCTTTGCATAAATAACAAAAATATGGGTTATTTAGCTATGCAATTGGTATCATCAAAACTCCTTATATTATCATCTATAACTATACATAACAGTACATTAAAATTTGATATATTTCTAAAATTAATCAAAAAAATTACAACATTAACATCTCCATACAAGACAACAAAAAAAATATAAAATTAATAAGACATAAAAATATATATTTAGATTGTTAATAAACTCAAAGATTCATCAAACGATATGTATTGTTTAGATATTAAAGAAATTAATTTTTACCATCAAATTTGATGCAGCACTTTAGTTAAAAACATGTGTATTTATAACAAATAAAATAATAATATTTTATTTAATATTATTACTATTATCCAATATTATTAAGTGTTGATGCTATAACTATGAAGGAACAAAAAAAATGAGATAAATAGAAAATGGTCCATCATTTATTGACAAATAAGCATTTTACATCTCAAAATTTTTATTTAAAAAACAATTTTTTGTTATTCGTTTTTATAAAAATCATCATTTGAGTCTCACACGGTTATAAAAGTGGTCTATCCATTTTAAATACTAAGAATGTCCCCCATATTTCAGCAAATGGATTTTTCTATCCTTCAAATAGAAATACAAATATTTGTAGTCTCTCGTATTATTTTCAAAAGTGATAATTTTAGCTAATCATAGAAAAATGTATTAAATTTTGCGACTGTATTTATATTTTTGTAAGTTCAAAATTACATCATATAATATTGAATTTTAATTGTGAATTGAATTTGGTGGATGATGCATATTGATTTCTCATATTTTACATACCACGATATAAATTTTAGTATGAATTATTTTTCGCACTTTAAACAATGTATGTTTGTTTAAAAATAGATTATTTATTTTTAAAATGTGAGCTACCAATTAAGAAAATAGTCCACCAATAAAGTATTTTAAAATTGTGGGCAACCAATTGAAAAGTATTATACCAATCGAAATGAGAGGTATTATTTTTTATTTTTCCAATAAAATATTTAGAATTAGTGGTATAGTACCAAACCATGTAAATTTATGAAAGAATGTATTCCATATTTCATTTTTTTAATTTTAAATTGAGAAACTAAAACACAATTTGTATATTAAACAATGTAACTATAGCATTTTGTGGAATGAAATTTTTTAATGGAAATAAGTATTTGTAATTATTGTTAAAGAAATAAGTAAAGGAAAATCAAAGCTTGTGAATTTGCTTAGGTAAATATAGATTACGAATAAATAGTTAAAATTTTATAATATTAGTTTTAAATTAATCTTTTTAAATTAGTTTTATAATAAACTGATGAATTATTACGTTTGCAATCTTAATTTATTAATAAATTTGAATTCTTTTTAGTATTTTTTGGGATATTTTTAAATGTTAAATATTTTTTTTATTAATTTCTTTTATAGATTATTATGAACTATTTTTGAATAGTAAAATATTATTAAGTTCATCAAATAAAGAATTTTTTGTTGGTAAATTAATTTATTTTCTAATATATTTTTTTAACGCATTTAAAAAATAAATAAATAAATAAAATTACTGAACAGTTCGCTCAAACCATAAAAGAAAATATAAAAGATATTGGGATAATCCCTTTCGCTTTCCCAAATCGTCGTAGATGCTCTCTTCTCCCGCTAAAAGTTTTGCCGCAATTTTCTTCCCGCTAAGGTCGAAATTTTGTTCTTCCAATTTCAATTGCAAGTTTGATGCAATTCCTTTCCCTCCTTCCCCTTCCCTATTGTTTCCAAATATTGTCCCTCAGCCAGCCGCGACTCACATGTTGCCCCTTACACGGAGGTATCCCGTTCTTCAGATTCTCCAAATTCATCATTGCAGTGTCTATTGTAAGTTCTTGGTGGAATACACGGAGGTATGCCAGTCGCTGGGAGGAAAAAGGGGTACGACTACTGCCTTTTAGAGGCAGAACACCGCAAAAGCTCTGTACAAAGACGCCGGCGGCTGGTCCTCCGCCAAGTTCACTAACACTGAGAAGGCTGGAACGTTTGTTGACAAGCGATCTGGGAACCATGGGTATAAGCAAGAGCTGAAGGTAAAGTCACCTACCGTAGGCTGCAAATATTGTTTCTTCAAGCTAACAGCCATATCAGAATTTACCTATGAGGGTAAGTACTGGTCTTCTCTTTTTATGTATTTTTCCACATAGAATCGTTCTGAATGTCCCTTTCTAATTTTGTTTGGTTGTTGGGCGTAAAATTGATAACAATGTCTAATTCTGTTTCTACGATTTCTACCAGGATTTCATGAGAGACAAATTGGGTCCTGATGAAGATACTGCTTGGACTCAAAGCCATATTCGAAGAGGCTTTGCTGGTAAGCTTTAACACTTCTACTCTGAAGAATATTGTGGTTGTGGTAACTTTTGTGTTTGATAATTTCCTAGATTTTACTACAGTCAATCAAAATTATTAAGCTATACTTTAACTTCTTGTATTCAACAATGTAAGAAATTTAATGTTTCTAATATCTTGACTAAGAGCATATAAAATTGATTAGTGAGACACCAAGAAACCAATAAAACGTAAGTGAATGGAATTATTCTTTGCTTGATCTCAGAGCATTTGGTTAGGAAGTAACTGATCAGTATTCAGTTGTTTGCTGTCTATCTAAGGCCTTTGCTACGAAAAATTCTTCCTCTGGCTGCAAGAGCATTGCCTATTATGATGATTATGACTACTGAGTACTGCTCCGTATGCTGTTCATGTTTGAGTTTTAAGAATTTCCCTGTTTTTTATGTTTGTTTCTGAGTAGTTTGTGGTATGGATTTCATCTTAGATCTGGAGTTTGGCTTTATGTTCTGGTTTTGTTGATGTTAATATTCGTATCAGTGGAGGATTAGATCACTTGTTCAGCTTTGATATGATTTACTTCTGCAATGCAGAACATCTTCCCAGATCCTTAAACGTTTAACATGAAGATAATCCAGGAGTGGAATGCCGAGTTACAGGAGCAGACTTGCAGAACCAGGCTAATGCAATTACCGAGTGGAACAGAAGAATATTGCAGACTTCTGACATCCTTCTAAAACTTTAGGTACTGACTTCTTCTTTCAGTTTAGTTTGCTGTTTTCAACTTAATAGAAAATTATCTCTTTCTTTCAGTTTAGTTTGATGCAGGAGTACTAAGAAATATAGATATTCAACCACATGATGAAATAAAATTCAGTGATCTAAGAATTAACTTATCAATTTTACTGCCTTATGATTTGAGATAGCTTATTTGTTTGATGATTTGAGATAGCTAAAATGGCTTTCACCTGAAAGTTTTGGAAAGGCCAATTGCATGCTTTCAGTATGTCTGGATTTTATTTTTCTATTTCATCCTTACTGCTTGAGGCCTGGTCTTCTTAATACATTTATGTTTCTTATTTTCTGTAACAAACACAACCAACTTCTTAGGGGTTAGCTCAGCTGTTTCTATTTTGTAACGTGGATATCATCTGTTTCTCTTACTTAGGTGCTCATATTTTTCCATAGGATTTTGTCACTCGTGATGAGTATGCCCTCTTACACTAACCATCATATTTGGTGCATTGGGTTACTCCTTAAGGCTTTTATATTTACTGTTCATTCAGAACTTGAGGCTTCTACAACACTAGAGTAATATAATGCTGAAGCTAGCTTTCAAGGATTTATATTGGTCAAGATATTTTTGCTGTTGGCTATGTAGCAAAGCAGTGGTAAAATCTAATTAAATTAATAAACCTGGAGCACCGCACGTAGTGCGGTACATTTTCCACTAGTTTTTTCTTTATAAAAACACCGACGAAACTGCATATGTGATCACAGTTGTTGGTGTACCTGTTGAATTTTCATACGCTGAGATTTACCACTCAAATTCTCCTTTGCCTTGACGGTTTTCATTTGTGGATGAAGATCATGCTTCAACTGTAGGAGACTGACTATACTCCAGTTATCCTGATGAAGTTTGTAAGTTCCTACCCTGTATTCTTGTTGGGTGTTTGTGACTGCTTACAAATTGTGATTTGCCTTTATCCTTCTAAATAATGATGATTTCACCCCCTGCAGACATGTTTGAGTGAGGGTAAGGGTTTTCATTTCCCACCCTGCCACATACTTAACATACATGGTTTTCAGCTATTGTTTGATTGCCCGCTAGACCTTTCTGCTCTGTCAGCTTTCTCTCCTCTGCCCATCAATTTGTCTACTTCACCTGATGAATGTCATAGTGCTTGTCCATGTGAGGCTTCTTCACATTTCGAGTCTGGCCCAAGTAAGAAGCAAAATTTTGGGAAATCTCTTGATACAGGCAGTTTAGTACGTGCTGAACCTTGGTATAAAACTGTAAAGAGCTTGAAGCTATGGAACACATCTTTTATCGATGTTGTACTAATCTGTAGTCCAATGGGCATGCTAGGATTACCATTTTTGACAAGAGACAAAGATTTTGCAGCAACTGTAAGACCGACATGCTTATCGAAGTGTGTTCATCCCTTTCTTTGCTACAAATTGTTGTGTGACTAGTTTCCTTTTTATAATGGGACCAGGTGTATGCAACAAAAGCTGCTGCAAGAATTGGGCAGCTTATGCTGGAGGATCTTGTTAAAATGCACAAGGAAATCAGACAGTTCTATGGGCCTGAAGAGCCTTCCCCTAAATGGCTGAAATGGGATGAGATTGAATTGCTTCCATCTGCACTAAAAGAGATACTTATAGGCAGAGATGGAGGAGACCTTGGTGGTTGGATGCCATTGTACAGGTAATAAAAGTTAATCTACTGAATGGAGCTTTGTTTTGAGCTTGTTTTTTATTGATGAAGTGATGGACTTTGTGATAATATAAAATCCTGTTTAGCTAGGAATATTAACTACAGAATGAATGATTTAATAATCTTAGGCCTTTATTTTTCTTATGAAAACTATTTATCAAAAAAATTAAATAGATGAGAATCTAGCTGTGCTAGTACTTGGCTAAGTCTTGAACCTTCAAGCTGACCATTTCCCTTCCTAGTAGAAAAAGTGCTATCTCTTTGACTCTTAAGCTTAATGACTGTAAACATAATATTAGTTTTTTTGCTTCTACTTCGTGCTCATTAAGACAACTTAGCTCTCTGGAAGTGAAGAGCTGTTCAAGTGGACATTTCAAAATTACAGCATGAAAAGATGAAGATATATATATATATATATATAGGCTGTTCTGGTTCTCTCATACTGTGTTTTGGAAAAGTAGCCTACTTGTTGAAAGGCACTCGTCTTTCAACCCCACTATAATATTCATAGTTTTATGGCACTGAGTGGGACAAAGTCTTTCAACTACAAACATAGTGAGACAAATGTTTTAGTTGTATGGAATTGAGTAATTATAGCCTCTACAATAAGTAATTTTGTAGGGTGTGACAGCTGGAATGGTTTATCAACCCATTTTTCGCTCGAATCAGTAAATAGTGATAGAAAATCATATGAAACATATATGGTTGACCGTATAACCAAAAAGACGGGGAGAAAAAAAAGAAGTTAAGTTTGTTTCCCAACTGCTCTTGGGTCTAGCTGAGATGTATTACTGCATCTGCATGTACATGCTACTTACGAAGTACAAAAACATAATTTTTGAGTATACAAGTTACTAGAATGTGATCTCTGGTTGCTGTTTTTTTTCCCAAAGTATGAAGTTTATTTATGTCAGTTATAAGATGAGTAAGACGTGTGGGTACACTGACCATGAAGTTCTCTCTATCAAAATGCAGTCCTGTCCACCGCCATAATTTTATATTAAAAACTTTGTTAGAGGAAGGGGGCATTCTTTGAGGGTACTTGTGCGCAACAGATCCATTCATGATGAGGTGAGGCCTGTAGGTAGAGACTACCTGGACTAGGGCATGTGGTTTCAACTATGCCAGGGATTCAAAATTCATCTTTGTCCACAACCTACCCAAATGGGAGGTAATTTTCTTCTGGGGATAGACTAATGGGTATAGTGGACCAAAGTAACAGAATTTATCTCAACAAGAAGCAAATTTGAGGGCACAATACATTGTGGATTCTTTCTTCAATCCACTTTCTACTATTTCTGCGACATTGAAGGTGTTCTTCTAAGTTAAAGTCTAGTGGTTGAATTGTTCTTTCTAAGGTTGTAATTATGAATGCTTTTCAGTGCAACTGATGTTAGTAATTGCATGCAAAGGGTTCAATCTCTTAAATTTGCTGAAGAAGCCTGTTATAATGGCACTTTGTTGCTGAAGGCGTTAAGCTCTGGTTTAGACATAGGAACTTGTAACTGGAGTATCACTAGTTCAAAACAGAACATCGCCTACCTTTCAGGCTCCATTTTTGCATCAGAAATAGCAACAGAATTTGACTACCATGCACTTCAGGGTAGTGATGTGATCTTGTTCTCAGATTGTATGGCAGCTGATCTTGACAAGCATGAGGATGATTTCAATGGATCTTGTGCAGCAGATAACTGTCCTCCAAATCCTAGGTAATTGAGGTCATTGTTCAGCATTATTCTTGTTATGCTATTAAGATTATCTTGACAACTTTAATTTAGAGGGCTCAATATTATGGATTTTAGTGGTCATTCTTTTTTATTATCTATATTTTCATGGTAAAATCAACATCCATTTGCAGTGCAAACGATGATGCTGGTTCAGAGATTTTGCTGAAGGATGATGACTTTGTTGAGGAGTCAAAGAAACTGGATTTTCTGTGTTCATTGGTTTTGGAATCTGCTAATGCTGGAGGTTTCGTTTTAATTCCCATTTCACGACTTGGATTGATGCTGCAACTCTTGGAGCATATCACATATTCTCTGCAGTCATTAGACTTGAAGGTATTTTCACTAAGTTTTTATGATTATGAAACAGTTGTTTATGGGCTTGACATTATATCAGTAACATTTTTTTAAAATGCTTTGAACATTTCCTTATAGAATGAACTTCAGACCAAATGTTTGATGAATTGTAAAATTTTCTGGTGTCGAGAATGAGCTTTTGGGGTACAATGATTTTATTGGTTAGATTACTGATATAGTGCTATCTAGGGGTGACCACGGTGCCGCTTAGAACCGGAACCGAACCGGCGGTTCTGGTTCCAAAACCGTAACTGTGGAGGATGGTTCTTGGAGCCGTACCAAAACCGTGTCTTGCGGTTCGGTTTTGGTTCTTAATTTTTAGGAACCGGAATTGTAACCAGCGGTTTGGAACCGTCCAAATATAATATTTATTTATAAATATAATTTATATTTTTAGTTTATATATATCTATAAATATTTTATATCTATAATATTTTGTAGTGTATGTATTAAAATTTGCTTGTTCAATTAATTATTATTAATATAATTATTTTTAAAATGAGAATCTTGTGAACATTAATATTATTTTCTCTTTAAACTTCATTTTCTAATTAAAATTTATATAAAAGAAATTTCAAGTATTAGATTTCTTTAGTATCTATATAATTTTTTAATAATCTACTTGAGTTGGTATTACTAATATTGAAATTGGAATCCTCGTAACCATAACCGAAACCGGAACAGTCTTGAACCGTCCTATAAAGGTCGGTTTCGGTTCCATCTATTTTGGCACCGGGAACAGGCGGTTCTAGAACCGTAACCGGCGGTTTTGGAACCGTGTTCACCTGTAACTATCTCTGTGCATGCTGCAAGTAGATCCTTTTCAAGTAATGCTTTGATAAGGTCAGACAACTCTCACTAGGAACAGAGTGAAATTATACTATTGTTTACTAAATTGAATCAAAACCTAAGCCACTTAATCAAGATTTGAAAAAAAGTAATTGTTGGAACACTGAAGCAGTAGTTGATCTGGTAACAAGTAAATATTTCATCTACTCAATTTCCAACTCAGTTTATCAATTGAGCAAGTGAATGTTATTACATATAGTGCAAAATTAACCTGAAGCCTTTTCCAAAGTCAACAAATAGTCTTTTAATCCAGTTTCTACCAATATTCCTAGGGCCAATTGATACAAAAACGTGAGCCTTAAAAGGATACCCAGGCCTTGAGGTATGTTTCCATCTCCAAGATCATGCTCTATCTTATCCAGAGTTCCTTTCCCAGTTCTGAAATTTTTGAAATACTGTCATTGGTGGCCTATCCATAGAAAACTTTAAAAATTAAGATGAAAAAGTACCAGTCATTCAATGATTGATAACTTAAGTAATAACATATAATTACATGTGATATGATTTACATAAAACCAAAATCTAAAGTCGAGTGAGCCACTAATGTGAAGAACAACAAAGGTAGGAGCACAAAATCCAAAGGGAACAAGAAGAAAAGACAAAAGGACTCCATTTTATTCCTTAGATCTCTTAATCATCTATGTATTTGAGCTCCTCCTTGATATTTCTCCAGAACTTATGGGCCACTTGCATCCTCCTATCAAAAGATGGCTTCAGGACTCTGGAAGAGGAACTATTTATATGCCCCTGGAATTGACTAGTGCAAGACTATTCTTTTTGAAAAGGACAAACCATGCCGCAGCATGATCTTCTGTCCAAAAATTTAATGCTTTTCATTGCTGGGGCAGTGGCATGTGATATTTTTCCTAATTTTTAAATGAAATCCTTTGACCAATCCCTCAATTCTTTGATTCAGGTCCAAAACCTCAACTCTATCCACATCAATTTGAGTCTGAACATCATTCGAGAGTTTGTAGAATGCAAACAAAAACCAGCATAAACTCAAAGAAACTAAAGGATGACTTTACCTCAAATAATCTTGTACTGTAAATGAACAACATTCTGTAAATGAACAACATTTGATAGAGTGCAGATGAAAGCTTTTTCTGTATATCATCACATATGGACATTCGAGAATATGATCATTTTTTGAGCAATGCGTGTAACACCAGCAGCAATAATCTCTGAAATGCTTTTTGATGTGTTTGCTGCCATTAACTCTTGGAAGAATGTTCCCAGATCTAAACAGAAATGGGAGATGGTCCGGAATGGGAACTGGCTCAATTCCTTTTTGGTAAATTGGTTGGTTTTATTGATTCCATGCACAGTTAAACGTATGCAGGTTGGCAAGATGCACAGTGAGGTGTGTTAAATGTATACTCAAATGCTTATCTATGAATAGATAAAGCTCTACTTTTGCATATAAAATAACATCTATGTCACAAAATTATGATGCAATAATTAAAATGACGCAATTATGCCACCAATTTGTGGCATGCCAATAATATGACGTAATTGTGCCTTAATTTTACAATAAATTTATAATTGTACAGTATAATTTTGGCATTTTATGAAGTGTTGCGAAAAAACTATCGTAATTATGAGACACGTCTGTTTAGTGTCACATCTATGTCACAAAATTATGATGCAATAATTAAATAATGCAATAATGTCAGAAATATATGTCACAAATGCATAAATGTGGTATATTTACGACACTTAATGTAATGTCGCATAAGCAAATTGTCGCAATTTTGAGACAAACAAATAAGTGTTGAATCTATGTCACAAAAGTGTGATGCAATAATTAAAATGAGTCAAATTATGCCGCTAATTTGTGACATGCTAATAATATGACGCAATTAAGCCACGATTTTGTGGCACAATTATAATTGTGTTGTCTAACTGCGACATTTAATTCAAGTGTAGCAAATAAATTGTCACAATTTTGAGACAAACAAATAAGTGTTGAATCTATGTCACAAAAGTGTGATGCAATAATTAAAATGACTCAAATTATGCCGCTAATTTGTGACATGCTAATAATATGACGCAATTAAGCCACGATTTTGCGGCACAATTATAATTGTGTTGTCTAACTGCGACATTTAATTCAAGTGTAGCAAATAAATTGTCACTATTTTGAGACAAAAAAAAGATGTCGAATCTATGTCACAAAAGTGTGATGCAATAATTAAAATGACTCAAATTATGCCGCTAATTTGTGACATGCTAATAATATGACGCAATTAAGCCACGATTTTGCGGCACAATTATAATTGTGTTGTCTAACTGCGACATTTAATTCAAGTGTAGCAAATAAATTATCACAATTTTGAGACAAAAAAAAGGATGTCGAATCTATGTCACAAAATTGCGATGCAATAACTAAATGACGCAAAGATGTCACAAATATAAGACACAAATGCGTAAGTGTTGTATATTCACGACACCTACATGTAATGCCGCATGTAAATATGTCGCAATAGGTCAGTTTTCTTGTAGTGCTCAGTGAGAGACCTCAGTTTCTATAGATACCCACCATGGTACTCTGACAAGGGTCTGAACATCAAAGCGATCATATAGACATGGTGATGCGGACATCCATAGCTCAAATCTAGCCAAGTCAGTACTTTCAGAGCCAAGGGTATCCTCAGTTCGCAAGTTACAAAGAAGAAGGGCAGCAAGGTCATTTATGGAAGAAGATGATCCAGCTTAAAACCCCACAATGAAGAGGCAAAATGTTTCTTGAAGTTTGTGGACTTCTCGGAACCAAGTGATCCATTAAATCATGCATCCGTCAACAATTGGGCTGAATCCATCAAGCATCCAAGCTCAAAAAATTCGGCCAGCACACACAAGGAGCAGCCCTAGCCGAGAAGCCCATCTGCGAATTATTAAGTTACTTGTGCAGCAAGCTACTTGTTGTGCAAGTTAATTAAGGGATGTTGGAAAAATAGGGGAATTGTGCATGTTTCCTAATTCTTTCAATGTAATAATAGAATAAGTTAAGTTCCATAAAACTTACACTTAACTTATTCTAGTAGGTTTCCTTTTCTCCATTTTCCTCTTTTCTTCCTTCTTATTTTCGGCTGCAACTAGCTATTAAGCTAACCGAAATTAAGTTTCCTTTTCTTTAATTTTTGCAAGTAATTTTTGAGAGACACACTTGTGTTTCAACCGAAATTAGTTAACCAAATTCATGCTTCTTTTGGATTTGTAAAGAATTTCCAACTCTAGTTGGTTTCCACTTTTAATTATTTCCTTATTCCTTTTTCCTTTTGATTTTTTAATTCTCCTTTCACCTATAAATAGGTGCAACCGAGAATTCATTATTCAAAATTCATATGATAGTAAATTATATTAGTGTAAGGTTTGTCCTTTGCTTTTGAATTCTCTTCCTTTTTATTTAAGCTTGTGTATTGATTCATTGTTTGATTAATTCTACAAGTTCCGAACTTAGAAGGAATTGGTTATTGCTCCACCTAATTTTTTGATTGTTCAAACTCATTAATCTTGTTAGTTTAAGATTAAAGTAGATTAATTCTCACTTAAATTAGCTGAGTGATTTTCAAGAATCAAGAGAGTAAATTGTGTTCTTCAAGTTTTGACTTTCCTTGGCAAATTTCTGCATATGCGAGTTCTTCATTGAAGTGCTCACATCAAATTTGGTATCAGAGCCAAGGCGAGCTTGTTGAAATGAGGAGGATTGGAGTAACCCGATCCAACTCAAAAAAGGTGTTTTCTTTTATCTTAAGTTTCTTGTATGAAAATCACTCTATGATGGTTCCTTGAAATTTTTGAGACATTGACGGCATCTTCTTGCAATTTTTGTTTTGAAAAAAAAGTCTCATGTTTTTGTCGAAATTTCAGCTAAAATAAATTGTGTTGATCTTGAAGCTGAAATTTAAAATTTTCTTGCTGGGAAAATTTTTAATTGGAATTGAAAAGAAAGAAAATCACAAAAGGTAAAGAAGCAAAAATCGGAAATTAAAAGTATTACATGCTTTCGGATATTGTCTCCCTTTTTGCAACTTTTTGGTTGGTTGTTTGCGATAGTGACCCTCCTATTGTGTCACGAATTGTGCCTAATTGCTGAATTAGTTGCTGGGCTGTTTTATATCGAAATTGTCACTCTTTTGCGGTTGACTTTTGTGTCGCTAGAATTGTGCTATTTTGGTTTTTGAGTTGCAGATTTAACATGATTTTGCGACTTAAAATTTGTGTTGCTAAAGGCTTGTTATTTTCGGCTGTTTGGATTAAATTGGTAGCCTCGATTTCCGCCTATTGCTTTGTCATTAAGCCTAGGGTTGTAATTGCCACGGTTGTTAGGGTTACGAAATTTCGGACCCCTAATTTGCCCCAAGCAGACAATCTTCGTTTAGTTTGACTTGTCAAATACATAATCATCACTACGAATTAAGGTCTCTTTTGCAAAGCTTTTAGGGTAACGATATTTTAGAACCCCTGATTGCAACAACATTCTGGCTTTAATTTTGTATGATCTTTCTAATTGGAAATCTTCTTGTTCTTTAATTCTTGAGATATATATTGAATTAAGGGACTCGAATTTTTCTGTTTTTGGCTGCAAATTTTGGTTTTTATAGTACCCCACCCGAAGATAATTATGAAAATACCCCTAGGGTTGTTTTTGCGATTTTATGCAACTGTGGGACTGTTTGGCTGAAATTAAATCCTTTGTTTGCTAAAGTGAGAAGTTAATTGCTATTAGTGGGAATTGGTTTTTGATTACCTATTGGTGGGTGATCACATCTTGGGTAGTTTTCCCGATTTGTTTTAAACCTGCTAATTGTTTTTTTGCTTTTATTCATTCTGAATTGCCCTGCAAATTACCTAGCATGTGAACATCTTTTCATACTAACTGGACATTAGATCTTATATATTAGTTCAGATTTTGTCGTCGTGCGCATTACATTAATTTTGCTGAGATTGAGGGCTTACCCTTGAATCTCCCCCTTGTGCACATCATATCTAAATTAATTACTGAAAATTTCTTTTTCTAGTGGTCTTCAAAATCGATATAGGTTCAGCCTCTATTTTGAGAATTATTTTGCTTTTTTGCTTCAGTTGTTACTTGTGTGATTTTATCTGCTTGTTGTATACCTAGTTCAAATTTAAAGGACTTCAACTGTGAAGGACATTTAAGTGGTAAAAGGCAGTGTATGATCATTACAAGGAAAAGCCAAGTTGAGTGAAACATTGGGAGTGCGTAGCTTATAATTGGACACACTTGGGGGGGGGGGGGGGGGGCAAGAGGTGAGGTTATTATCACCTACATTAAACAAGTCTTGTGAAGGTAATTCTTTCTTCAAAGTGCATTAATGATGCCCTCTTGTTCTATTAACGATAAGGTCATACAGGCTATTATAGTCCTTTCTACTCGGTGTAATGCCAACTACGGTAAGTAGCGACAAATTTGGGAACTCCCCATGCGGTGTCCTTTTGTTGTTGACAGACAGAGTAGAGATTTTCTTCAAAGGGACATCGTGCCAATCCACATCACAAGGCCCGACAGAGTCCCTTTGGCCATTAACTGTCCCAAGTAATTTCTTTACTTGGTAAGGGGACATAAACGGAGGTTTGATATGCGTGTGAAGTTTATTTTTGTTCTTCATGTAACTTGCTAATTTGTACTTTAATTACTTAGTCTTAAATTCATAAAAGACCAAAGGTAAAAGGTGCAAATAAAGAGCATATATATATATATATATATATTTCTTCAGTGGTAAGCACAAAAGAAAAGATTAAACTTGGGTGATCAATGATTCATTGTGACGGCTACTTTTCTAATGTGTGAAGACTTCTTTCATCCACTAACACATCGGTTGAAGTCCTCCGAGCAGCATTGTTTTGTTGTATTATGCAGGAACTCCAAAGTCTTGGGCCAAGTTGTAAGGGATGCCTAGCAAAGAGATTTTAGTTCCACAATTTTAATCAAGGAACTTACTCACGTCCAGGGATCAAGTTAATCCTACAGTTTTTCTTCCAAAAATTATCTTCCTCTGCTAACCTTTGCAATAATTCACCACTGCTCAAATTTAACAGTATCAAATCACTCTCGTTGCTTGGCTGCATATCACAATTTCTCTCCATTCTGGCCACCTTTTCCTCTGCCTTTGCAACATTATCCCTCACATTCTGAAAACTATTCATATTCCATCCTTTCAATCATCTTTTCAACCTCCGCAATTTCAACAAAAAACCATACATACTATGCCTCCGTTTCCAGACCCTACCATTATGTTGAACCCTTGTCTAACTATAATAGTTGCCTACTGTTGGCATTTTGAGCAGCTCTGCTGTAGCCAAATAATCGCTAAAGTATTGCATCTCAGGCTTAGGGGGAACATTCCTCCCCAAATATTCTTTTGCATAGAGAGTAACATTAAAATCCCCCAGAATCACCCTCGCCCCATGCAGAAGCTGAGCCAACCTCTGCCACAAAAACTGCCAATGAGCCCTATTAGTCCTTGAAATTGGGATGTTGTATCCATTTGGTCATTTAACTTGAAATTATTTTCATTTTCTCCCCTTTAACTTAAAAAATTGTTTCAAAATTTTCCCAGACCCAAATTGTTACAATATTTATGATACTTTTTACTAGCAAGGATTGCCAAAAATCATAAAATAATATCATACTGGAATTTCATTTAATGTATAACTGAGTTCTACAATATGGCATGTCCTTTAATAAGAGAATGGCACCCGAAATCAAAATAAAGCAGAAATCAGAAATTTGTCTAAAAAGAAAATTTCTTTGAAACCAACATGGAATCGATATACTAAAGGAAACAAGAATACTAAGAAAAAAACTAGCAACCAAATTGAAGATTCCAGTCAAAAGATATTATTAAAACAACAGTTACCAAAAACGGGCTTTTGAGGCGTTAAACGATTGAATTTGGTTGAAAACAGTCATAGATCATGGCAAAAACACAAGTCTTGTTCCTTGGCCCATTTTCCATCAACTTATGTCCACGAAAACCGCAAAATCCACAATATGTAATTTCGCAGGTTAACTCGTCAATCAACTCCCTATGTGCCTTAGCCGCACTGCTTTAAGTAGTGCCCTTGTTTTCTTTTGATTAGGAAAAAGATTCTAGTGACAATTGTTTTGCAAATTTGAAACGCTAAGTGACGAAACACAAAGTGCCCCAAAAAATGATAACTTGGCCCGGTACGAAGATATTTGGACTCTGTAACCCGGAATGAGATCAGCTTGACCCGAAAAACTCCACGTATCACACTTGGAATTGAGAAGTAAGAGTAAAGCAGGGCTATCCCCCCTATTCCACTCTGACGCTTAAGTTAGTACAAGGATAAGATGTAAGATCTCGTAAATTTTGCCCTACGATCAACCGTAGGATTGTAGTTTTGTAAATTATTTTAATCTTTCAAAGTATGTATAGCTATGAACTTGTACGATTTTACTTAAGTAATTTTATGTAATAAGATGATTTATTTAGATTACGGAATCTTAATGTCTATTAGGAATATGTGAATTAGGAATAAGGTTAGAATTATATTTAAGTAATAAAGAAATTAAGTAATAAGAATAAAGAAATTAGAAAACAATAGGAAAATAAAAATAAAATGGACCAATCAATTTTAACCGATTGATCAAGGGCAATGACCGGTTTTGCGCGCTTATAAATGGGTAAAACCGATCCTTGGGATTAGGAAATCGGTAATACCGATTGGAAATTGGGAAAAACCAATTCCACCGCTTCCCAAAACGGTTCTACCAACTTTTAAACAGGTAAAACCGATTGGGAAAAGTAGGAAAAATATCCCACCATCCTCCAACTGGTTGTAACCGATTTGGAAAAGGTCACATCGGATTGGAAAGGAAAGCAATCAGTTAAAACTGATTGAAGAGAGGGAAAAACCGATTACAATAGGTTTTGACCGGTCCTAAATCGAGAAAAACCGATTCGGGACTGGACTTGAAAAAAAATAAAATTCTGAGATAAGATCAGGCTGTTTGGCTCATTAGGCAAATGTTGCCTATAAATACTCCCTCCTTACCTTCATTCTACACCACACTTATGCCAAAGTGCTGCCAAAACAAAAACCCAACCAAAGAAACTTAGAACAAGCAAGAAGAAGAAGGAAGGAGAAGAAGAAGGAGGAAAGGAAGAAGAAAAGCTTGGAACCAAAGCTTCAAAGCTATGAATCGACTCTGTAGCCTTGGATTTGGTGTTAGAAGGAGTTTGAAACGTATTCCACAAGATTAGTTGGTTGATTTTCTAGGAAAATATTACATGTTTTAGAAGTTTAAGAATTTTTAAGCAATTTTAGGTTTTAATATTGTTGTTGGCATGAATTATTGATTATAGGATGTTAGAAATAATGCCTACATGTTGTTAGTTTGGTTTTGCACAAAAAGAATCAAGAAAATTGGAGTTTTGGAGGATTTTAGCAAGAAACCCGAAAGAAACTTGGAAACCAAGTTTTCTAGGCACAAATCGATTTTAGCCGATTTGAAATTGGGTAAAACCAATTCATGCCGAGGGTAAACTGGAAAAAACCATTTCCAAGTGGTTTTACCAATTGAAGATCAGTTAAAAACCGATTCCAATCGATTTTGCCGATTTTCAATCGGGAAAACCGATCAGGACAGGAAATGTTATTTTTGGAAATTTCATAAAATTTTATATAAATTCCTATAGTAATTTTGTTCCTTAAATAAGTTGAATTAATGCCTTTTTGGAACTATAGAATTATGGACTTAGTTTTTGGAAAAATTAGGTTAAGAATGGAAATTAGGATTTATAAGAATTCGGCTTTATTTGGAATAGAATAGAAACTAAACCTTTTGAAATGAACTGCATTGAATCTTGCTTGTGGCATGTTTTGAAATATTTGCGAAAAATGTTTGAAATGCTTTTTGTTTTAACCTGCCAGTTGTGTTTACTTACCGGCTGGAACGCATATATATTTATTAGCCTTCAGTTGTACTTTCTTTGGACACTGAATCTGTTATTTAAGCATAAGTTGTGTATTATCCATTATGTTGATACGATCTGATCCCACGAGCCAGCGTAGGGCTTGGTCGTCTGGATCATTTGCGTTCCGGATTTCAAAATCAGTCCCAACCACAGGGGGCTCATATATGCATGTATACGTTCGAGAGTGACTGTCTATAAGTATATGATTATGATTATTATGCTGAGGTGAGCTGGCCTTCGTTCATCGTATATGTGCACGTTGACGAATGCCGCTCATTCTCTTTATGTGCACTGAGATAAGTTGGCCATTGTTGAGTGGACATGTACACACTAGCGATCACTCCTTATTCTCTAGATGAACTGGTTAGTTCGTTTAGGGTTCACAGAGAACCTTAAGCGGCTGCCCTTTATTCTTATTATATGTCTTTGAATCTTGCATGAGTCATGAATGCTATTTGTTAGGACATGCCTGAACTATATATGCATAGGTAAACTTTACAACTTAGTAAATGTTTGCGAAAACGGTGAACTGTCACTGGGCAAGGGCTCATTCCATTTTCTATTTTCCTTGTTTTTTGTTTTTAAAATTTTATAATAGATCCTTGGTATGAGGAGGATTTCGCTCACTGTCGATACTGGGATGGGGCTACATGATAGCCGAACCTATTATATTAGTTGGATAGGATGTACATAGAGGGGTTATGTGTAGCCCTGCTTCCACATTTATATTAAGGAATGATATATGTACATTAAGGTTTGGCAGTTTGAATAATAAAAGAAGTATTATTACTACTTTGTTCTGCATGATCTGAGTCCTGGTACGAACCAGGCAGACATTCGGTGAAGCCAACCCCTTGTATGCGGGGTGGTGGATCTGGGGTGTCACAGGCGTGGTATCAGAGCATAAACTTGGGATAAAAATGATAAGACTTAGGATAGATAGTAAGAAGACTTGAAACCCGGGGGCATATAGTAACCCTTAGGTTTGCATTTTATGGTGAGTATTGAGATTTCTGTGACCTGATATGATTAAGATTCTGAATATATGTTTATATGAACTCCTTCATAAGGCTGATTAATTTTTAATCATGGTTATAGGCTCGTTATGGACAAGGATGAAATAAAAGATTTGGAATACTGTAGGCCTATCTATTATAGGTATTCAATGGATACACCAAGAGAGATATACGCACCTCTCTTTGAAAACACAGAAGCTATACCTGTATGGAGAAAATGCTTTCCCAACAGGATAGTTGGTGCTATAGAGGAGGAAAGGAATCAATATCAACTAAAATTAGCTGTTGCTGAGGATAAACAAATTAAAAAGGAACAACAGTTGTCTGAAACTCAGTATGCCTTAGAAATAATCCATGCCAAGAATAAAATATTCAAACAGATGATGAATCGGCAACAAGAAGAACTACAAGGCACAAAAGGAATCCTATAATACTTTGATATTCAAAATACTCACTTAAGGAGAATAGCTTAAGAAGAACATATGTTAAGTAAAGAAGCATTAATGGATATCAAGATAGCTTGCGGCCATCTTTTGGAATGGACCATTAAAGCAATTAAAAAACCTACTCTAAACAATATAGACAACATACAATCAAATGTACAAGTACTTCAATCATGGATCCACACTGAATTGGTAAGGGTTGAAAAGAATTTTGAGGCGATAGAAGGACTAGTACCAGTAGGAAGCATGGATTCTGCTGATTAAAGTGCTAGTATGTCAGGTCGTTCCTCTGGTTATGAAGTGGACGTGTCGGGAAATTTTCAGATCTAAAAAGTAGTCGAAAAATAAACTTATGTAAGATAGGTGTAAATTATGTTTGCTTTGTAATGATAGGAGTATGTTTGTTAAATGGATAAAGGTTGTGTTATTTTGTGTTTGTTTTCCCCCAAATTTATCTTTTCAATTTCTATTTATATACTATACATAAATAGATTTTCTTTTAGCACCTGGAACTAGAATCCTAAAGAATTGAATTGAGAATATAACGGATGTAGTTAGAAAACCTCAACCTCTGTTACCCTATTTCAGGAACGGGCAATGGAACACGAGAGAGAAGATATTGATCTAGGCCAAGGACAGGCCGAAGCAGAACACGAAGAGATAGAACAAGTACAAGAATATCAAGGGAAAGAGGAGCCGAGATTACAACACTTTGCTGGTCAGGTTACTGCTATGCTGCAGCAAGTAACCGATGTTATTACTAGAGGACAAAGTGAACCTCATCGTCAAGGTGAGACTGAAGACGGAGCCTTGGAGAGGTTCCAGAAATTTCATCCGCCAAAGTTCAATGGCAAGGTGGGGGTTAAAGCTTGCGGAGAACTGGGCGGAAGTTATGAGGACAATCTTTCGCGCTTTGGATTATTCTGAAGAGAGAAAAGTGAACTTCGCTGTGTTTCAACTAGATGAAGATGAAAGAGACTGGTGGACGTTGATTCAGACAAAGTGGGATGACAATCGAACCCCTAAGACTTGGGAGAATTTTACACTTGAGTTTAAGGCAAAGTATATCCCAGTGATTGTTCAAGAGAAGCGAGAGAATGCTTACATCGGGCTACAGCAGGGAATGATGACTGTGTCCGAGTACGAGGCTAAGGTTACTCGACTTTCCAAGTACGTGCCAGCCCTAGTTAGTACGGATGGACAGAGAAAGAAAATGTTCAGCTATGGGCTTAGTACTGAGCTACGAGAGGCACTAGCTGCATCACACCATAACTCTTTTGTGGTGGCAGTGAAGAGTGCATAGAGGATTGAAGAGGCAAAATGAGTGACCCGAGAGGGGCAGATGAGGAGGCAGAACAACCATGGTTTTGCACGGAGGAATTTCAATCCTGCCTTTGCTAGGAACAAGACCAGTAAGATTAACCCTGGAGAAGGATCTAGAGGAGTAGTACCTGTTCATACCCGTAAGGTCCCTCCTATTCGATGTACTTTTTGTGATCAAATGGGGCATGAGGAGATTGAAGAGTTGTTGGAGGAAGGGAAACCACTGCTTTACATGCGGTAGTTTTGATCATTAAGTCGGTCAATGTCCAAAGAGGAATCCGAATACTGGTGCTAGAGCAGGACCATCTCGACCCGCTGGTCAACCCCAGCAGAGGAATGGTGGTGGCAATGGAAATGAGCCTCGAGTTCCTGCTCGAGTCTTTGCTTTAGAGGACACTGAAGTTCCTCCCAGCACTGATGTGATCGAAGGTATTTTTCCTATACTTGGCCGATTGGCTAAAGTTTTAATTAATCCAATTGGCTAAAGTTTTAATTAATCCTGGTTCTACGCATTCCTTTATTAGTGTTAATTTTGTTAGCACTTTGGATCATAAAACTAAAAGCTTCCCTTATGCCTTAGAAGTAAGTACGCCTATTAATAATAATAAGCTTATTGCGAATTGGGTAAGGAAAGACAGTAAACTAGAAATAAATGGAAAATCCTTGTTAGTAGACCTGATTTTATTGCCAATTCAGGGATATAAGGTTATTCTAGGGATGGATTGGTTATCTAGGTAGAATGCACAATTGGACTGTCAGACCAAGACTTTCAAGCTACGACCACAAGGAGAACCTGAAATTAAGGTTACCATGCCTAAAAGAAATAAATAAATCGTAGCTATCTCTAGAATTAAAGCTAGGAAACTTTTACATAAAGAAGCCACAGGATACGTAGCTTACTTGATTAACCACCCGACGGAGCAAATCAAGGCTAAGACCATTCCGGTAATTAAGGAGTACCCGGACGTTTTTCCTGAGAAATTAACTACCCTACCTCCTGAATGAGAGATTGAGTTTACTATCGACCTAACTATAGAAATGACTCCGATTTCTAAGTCACCCTATAGGATGGCTCCGATAGAACTACAGGAATTGAAAACTCAACTCCAGGAATTGTTGTCTCAAGGATTCATTCGACCAAGTACATCGCCTTGGGGAGCCCCAGTCCTGTTTGTGAAGAAAAAGGATGAAACCCTAAGACTTTGTATAGATTACCGAGGTCTGAATGATGTTACGGTAAAGAATAAATATCCCTTGCCAATGATAGACGAACTTTTTGATCAACTACAAGGAGTTGTAGTCTTCTCTAAGTTTTACCTAAGGCAAGGATATTACCAACTGAAGATTTGGGAAGAAGATATAGTAAATATCCCTTGCCAATGATAGACGAACTTTTTGTTCAATTACAAGGAGTTGTAGTCTTCTCTAAGTTTTACCTAAGGCAAGGATATTACCAACTGAAGATTTGGGAAGAAGATATAGCAAAGACTGCTTTTAACTCCCGATACGGGCATTTTGAATTCCTAGTAATGCCTTTTGGTTTAACCAATGCCCCAACTGCATTCATGGACCTAATGCATCTTGTTTTTCGACCATACCTGGATTAGTTTGTAGTAATCTTCATAAACGATATCCTGGTTTATTCCAAATCAGTCGAGGAACACGTGAGACATCTGAGGGTTGTACTCCAGACTCTGAGGGAACAAAGATTATACGCTAAACTCAGCAAATGTGAGGTTTGGCTGGATCGTGTAATTTTCCTAGGTCATGTTATCTCCAAGAATGGAATAGCCGTGGATCCGACCAAAGTAGAGGTCGTGACCAAATGGAAACAACCTAGCACTATAAAGAAAATTCGCAATTTCTTAGGATTGGTTGGATATTACAGACATTTTATCCAAGACTTTTCTAAGATAGCGGGACCGTTGACTAGGTTAACTCGGAAGGATGCTAAATTCGAATGGAACTTGAAGGCTGAGTCATGTTTCCAAGAACTAAAACGCAAACTGACCACAACCTCGATCCTTACCTTACCTCAAGGAAAGGATAACATCATGGTTTACACCGATGCATCCTTAGAAGGACTAGGCTGTGTGTTAATGCAAAATGGATAGGTAATCGCTTATGCTTCCAGACAACTTAAGACCTACGAGCAGAATTACCCGACTCACGATTTAGAATTAGCTGCCGTAGTTTTTGCTCTTAAGAAATAGCGACATTACCTTTATGGGATAACTTTTGAGATATTTACAGATTATAAGAACCTTAGGTACCTATTCTCGTAGAAAGATATGAATCTGTGACAAAGACGATGGATCGAATTCCTAGAGGATTATGACTGTAGTATCAAGTATCACCCTAGAAAAGCCAATGTAGTAGCTGATGAGCTTAGTAGAAAAGCGTATGTAGCTAGGCTTCGAGTCAGGGAGATAGATTTGATATCACAACTAGATGATTGGAAAGCTGATGTAAAAGGAAGTCAGACAATAATTTGCAACATTAGCCTCCAATCAACGTTACCTCTTGAGATCAAGGAAGCTCAATTAAAGGATGCCTTTTTGGCAAAAAGAAGGAAAAAAGCTTTACGAGGAGAGTTACCAGAGTACACTCTAAAGGAAGATGGATTTTTAAGATTTAAGAATAGAGTGTATTTACTTCAGAACCCTGACCTGATTCGGAGAATTTTAGAAGAAGCCCATAGCATTCGTTACACGATACACCCTGGAAGTACCAAGATGTATCGAGATTTGAAGCAATTGTATTGCTGGGATAACATGAAAAGAGACATCGCTCATTACGTAGCGACTTGTCTAACTTGCCAGCAGGTGAAGGCCGAACATCAATGACCATCTGGTCTATTACAACCTTTACCTATACCAGAGTGGAAATGGAAGCACATAACTGTGGACTTTGTATCTAACCTACCCCGAACCCAGAAAGGACACGACGCTATTTGGGTCGTCGTAGATCGCCTGACTAAGACATCACATTTTCTACTTATGAACATGAGATACTCTTCAGAGAAATTAGCCCAACTCTACATAGGAGGAATTGTGAAACTCCATGGAGTGCCACTAAGTATTGTGTTCGATAGAGACCCTAGGTTCACATCGCGACTTTGGAAGCGATTGCAAGAATCCCTAAGCACTAAATTAAGCATGAGCACTGTGTCGTACTTGCAAACCGATGGACAATCAAAACGTACCATCCAAACCTGAGAAAACATGCTTAGGACCTACATTATGGACTTTGGTGGAAATTGGGACAGACATCTTCCATTTGTGGAATTTGCTTATAACAATACTACCAAGCTTCTATTGGAATGTCACCCTACAAAGTGTTGTACGGGCGCAAGTGTCGATCCCCACTTTTTTGGAATGAAGGGGAGAAAAAAGATCCCTTCTGGATTATGTAATTCCCTTGATAGAAGACGCCTACGAGAAGGTGAAGTTGATTCAGCAACATTTGCTGACAGCTCAGAACAGGCAAAAGAGCTATGTTGACAATCGCCGCAAGGATTTAGAATTTGAAATAAGAGATAGAGTTTTTGATGAGGGCATCCCCAGCCGTACGCCAAGTCAGTACACAGAGGATCCAAGTTCAAGCAATGAGGACTCGGAAAGTGCAGCAGAGGTTCGTGTGCTCCATAGAGGCCCGCCAATGCTCCAGGACCCGAGCCCATATCAAAGAGATTCGTTCGTTGACATAGTTGGGCCTATGACCCGACGAAGGACAAGGAAGCTCAGAGAAGATCTTGAAAACCTTGTTCAAAGGAGTGCTACAGAAGCCCAACTCGTTACGGACACAAACGCCCTTGAAGTAAATAGAAGGAAGGATAAAAGCGTCACTTTACTCTCCATCACAGAGGAAATGGCGCCTACTAATCAATCCAGCTGACGGAAAGGGCATTTCTTGAAGTTCTTGATTTTCTTGAAAATCTTGAATTTCGCGGCTTACTGAATCTTGAAGAATTTTGAAAATCTTGAAGAATCTTGAAGTTCTTGATTTTTGACATTCCGAAATGATTCCGGGAGATTCCAGAACCTCCCTACATCATCTCCACCATGCGCCATCTTTCTTGGGCCGAAACCCCCTTGAAATCCACTTCACAATTTCGGCCAGACCAAAAGCCCACAAGGAGCAGCCCACACGCCACTTGGAAGCTTAGGTTAGGGAAATATTAGGATTTGTGCATGTTTCCTAATTCTACTCAAAGTTTGTTACAAGTTAGTTAGGGTTGTTACAAGTTTGTTACAACTTGGGCTGATTTGTAGGTAGTTTCCAAAAAGGTTTACGTTCTTGAAACCTTTTTGTGATTTATTTTTACTTCTTTATTTCCTTATTTTTAATTGTAAATTCGGCCAGCTCTTTCCCTTTGTGCAGCCGAATTACTTTCTTTAATCAATCCTAGTTCCTCTAGGATTTGATTTTGTAAGGAATCAATCTCTTGATTGGTTTCCAATTTCACTACCTTTTCTTAGTAGTTTTAGGTCAAAGAATTCAGCCACCCTCCCCTATATAAGGCAGCCGAATTCCTCACTTTATTTTTAGTTGATTATTGATTAAGTTAGAATTTATACTTCTTTAATCACTCCTTTATTTTGGGCTTATGTAATTTGCATGCTTGTTAATTGCTTAAAGTCAAGAAACTATAGGCTAATAGATAATTGCTCTGTCTATTAATCAAAGCTTTGTTTCGAATTCTAGTTTACTCCACTTGGTTCGAATTGCGTGTTTAATTTACTTTGTAAGTTAGTTGTCTGCCGAATCCAGGGGTAAGGATTCTAGGGTTTAAAAGCAGTGTCTTGCATTCAGACTTTCCTTGGCACATTCCGCGTAGAGTTCTTGGTTTCCAAAGGCGTTGGAAATCAAGGGTTCGCATCAATTGGTATCAGAGCGCCAGGGCTGTTTGCTCGATCGGAGGAGACTGAAGTAACTCTGTTGAATCATCAGGTGTTTTCTCTTCCTTTATTCTACTTTAATTAATGAATTTGTGGAAAAGAACGCTCCTTTTTGAGAAAATTTTTTTTTCTTAAATAAACTTTCGATTTTGTTCACATTGTTTTGCTAGTAAAATCGAAATTGTGGATTGAAAAAGGAAGAAGAATTTGCGAAAAGAAAGGATAAAATCGGTTTCTTAATAATTTGGAAAATTGGTTTTAGGGTTTTAGACGCTAGGGCTCTTTTGCTCACTTTTGGTACTGTTTTTGCAATTGACTTTGTGGATCCAATTAGTGCTGTTTTCGGTTGCAATTAAAGGATAACTGACACTTTTTGTTGCTGAAATTTCTCTTTATTGGACTGTTTTACACACCTCTCCCTATTTGCAATTTTATTGAATTCGGTGAACTTTGGCGGTTGAAGTTAAGCCACTCACCTTGTTTTGCAATTTGTGATATATCTGCACGCCTACCTTGTTTTGAATTCTTGAAAATATTGAATTCCTGAAACTGTATCGTCGTGCTGTCTAAAGTTCTAAAATCGCATATTTGGCTTGGGAGGTGATAAAATTGCAGTTTTGGTATCTTTGCGGCAATTGCTTCAAGAATTGATTTCTCCATGGTTTAAAGTGTGCCTGCAAAGTTGATAGTGTTCGTTCATCGACACTACTCCCCACAGCAGTACGCTCCAAAGCCAAAGAGGTTTCTTTTCTTTATTGGGAATCTTCTTCTCTGTCATTGTGCTTGCAAAGTTGATAGTGTTCGTTTTCGCCACTACTCCCCACAGCACCACAGTGACATCAGGGGAATTTTTCCGCCACAGGGGTTAAATTTTTTTTTTCAAACACTTGAATAATTGGTTGGAATTGGTTTCTTGATTACCCGCTGGGTAGGGTGGTCACTTCTTGGGTTAGTTAGGTCTTTCCTGATTTGTTTCAAACCTGCTAATTATTCTTGTTTCTTCAATTGAATTGCCCTGCTTCTTTAGCTTGCTATCTTTTCGTGCGACCTGAACATTTACTCTGAATTATAGCTTGAATTTTGTCTTCGTGCACTGCCATTCTCTCTAAACTTTGAGGGCTTCTCCCCGAAAGTTCCTTTTGGTGTACTTCTTATTTAAGCTATATTATCAAAATTTCTTTTTCGAAAAGGTGTTTTTAAAACTGAAAATCGAACCGAGTTCTTTTTTTTCAAAAGATTTTTGACTACTTTCCTATATAGTTTGTTCTTTGTGTGATTGATTGCTTGCTTGTTACCTTTGCCCAGGATTTTGTGAAATTAATTGAGTATACAGGACTGAGGTAAAAGGCTGAGTGATACAGCACATAAGGGTTGCCATCCCTACGAGCGATACACAGGGTTGTGTGTAGTTTTTAGGAGGGCCATTCTAGGGGGACAAGGGAGTAAGGTTACTCTGCTCACTTTTACTTATTCTTAGCAGGGATCTTTCTTGGTTACTAGGCATGTCAGGAGAAGAAGCGCCCCCAGTTATGAATGCGCAACTCATGGCTGCCATTGCGAATTTGACCAATCAATTCGCAGACCTCAAGGGCGAGGTCGATGAGATAAAGGCCGCCCAGCAGGATCGATTCGAGGAGGAGGAAGAAATCCACACCCCACGGGCTGGCACTGATACAAAGCCCTTTGAAGGTCTAAGTCTAATGAAGACATCTGTGCCTTCTTTAAGCGGAGGTACGGACCCCGATGAATACTTAGACTGGGAGATCAAGATGGAGCGAATCTTTGAGCTTCACTAGGTTCCCGAACACAAGAAGGCTCCACTCGCGGTGGTCAATTTCACTGAATATGCACTCGTTTAGTGGAATCAGGAGTTGGACCAGAGGCGCATTACTAGGCCTATGCGTGCACGTGCGCCATCTATTTCATGGTTTGATTTGACGACAGCGATGCCCAAGACTTTTGTACCTGCGTATTATTTTAGAGAATTGTATGGGAAATTACACACTCTTGTACAGGGTTCTTTATCTGTCGATGCTTATTATAATAAATTAGAGATGGCTAAGATTAGGGCCAGCATGGCACGTTTTCTTAGTGGACTTAATAGAGGGATAGCTTTAGCGGTGGAATTGCAGAATGCTACAAGTTTGACGGATATGCTCCACAAAGCTAGGGTGATGGAAGAATACCTGAAGACGGTTCCACCAGCTAGGACGCCTGCCAGCGCCCCTACTACTTGGGGAAAGAATCCGGTGTACACGCCAACACCCGCCAAGAAGCCGTTCAACCCTGAGCGTAAAGCTATTCAATCTGCCTCAACCACCTCTTCTTCTTCAGCAGCTAAAACGCCATGCACCCCCAGGCAGAGCATTTTGCAGATCACTTGCCATAGGTGTTTTGGCTGCGGGCATTACATGCGGGACTGTCCTAACATCATAAAAGTACTACTAGGGCAGGATGGTGAGTACATCTCAGAAGAAGAAGATGACGAGGAAGAAGCCAGTCGCATCCCAGAGTTGGCTGACGACAGCAAATCTGATACTGAGGAGGACATTCATCGCCCTGAAGACTATAGCCAGATGGCCATTGTGTCTCGATCCTTAACTACAGCTGTTGCCCAGGATGCTTCTCAACGGACCAACATCTTCCACACCAGGACCAAAGTTAATGGAGGTGTTTGCGTTCTGATAGTTGACGGCGGGAGTTGCACCAATGTCGCCAGTGAGTACATGGTTGAAAAGCTCAAGCTCCCAACAGTTAACCATCCACATCTGTACCGGCTGCAATGGCTTGACAGCTCAGATGGCTACAGAGTCACCAAGCAGGTGCGAGTTACTTTCGCTATAGGTAAGTTCGAGGGACAGGTTACTTGTGATGTGCTCCCTATGGAGGCATGTCACATTCTGCTCGGACGACCATGGCTCTTTGACATGAAGGCTACACATGACGGGGTTGCTAATACCTACTCAATTTGCCAAAGGGGCAAGATCCATACCTTTTTACCTCTCTCCCCGCAAGAAGTTCGTGCTAAATCCGTCAGGATAAAGGACAAGATCACCACCTAGGCAGCTGAAAAGTGACAAGACAAGGGAAAAGGTAAACAAATTGTAAAGGGTAGTAGTAAGGCAAACTCTGATAAGCCTTCAGAAAAAGATACTAGTCGTGGCCTTTTTGCCACAGTGGGAGAAGTCAAACAAGTGTTAAGGGGAAATTGTTGTATCTTTGTACTTATTGCTAAGAATGATTCCACTAACCTTGACGACATCCCTAGGGATCTCCCTATAGAAGTCAAGTTTCTCTTGCAGGACTATGAAGATGTGTTCCCTGAAGAGCTGCCGGCTGGAGTGCCCTCTCTTCGTGGAATTGAGCATCAGATTGACTTCGTGCCTGGCTCATCAATTCCAAACCGCCCGGCGTACAAAGCAAATCCAGAGGAAAAAAAGGAGCTGTAACGTCAGGTTGACAAACTCTTAGGTAATGGTCAGGTAAGGGAATCTTTAAGCCCTTGTGCAGTACTTGTTATTCTTGTTCCCAAAAAAGATGGTACTTGGAAAATGTGCATGGATTGTAGAGCTGTTAATAAAATCACCATTAAGTATAGGCATCCTATCCCTAGGCTTGATGACATACTAGAAGATTTATATGGCTCTACTATTTACACGAAAATAGATCTCACACAAGGCTATCATCAAATAAGAATGAAAGAAGGAGATGAATGGAAAACTGCTTTTAAACCTAAATTTGGCTTGTATGAGTGGTTAGTTATGCCGTTCAGCCTCACAAATGCATCTAGTACTTTCATGCGATTAATGAATCATGTGCTTAGGAAGTTTATAGGGAAATTTGTTGTGGTTTATTTTGATGATATTCTGATCTATAGTCGAAGCATGCCTGAACACATAGAGCACATTAAGTTGATATTAATTGAGTTACGTGATAATAAATTATATGCCAATATTAAAAAGTGTACATTCTGTGTGGAAAAAGTTGTCTTTCTTGGGTTTGTTGTTTCGAAGGATGGTGTCAAGGTTGATGACACAAAGGTGAAAGCCATTCGTGAATGGCCTACTCCCACCTCGGCCTCGCAGGTAAGATCATTCCTTGGGTTAGCTAGTTTTTACCGCAGGTTCATGAAGGATTTCTCAACCAAGGCCGCACACCTCAATGAATTGTGTAAGAAGAATGTTCCATTTTTGTGGGGTCAGGCACAGGAAAACGCCTTCATTGTTCTTAAGCATGATCTCACTCATGCTCCTGTTTTAGCATTACCTGATTTTGATGCCAGACACATTTCTGAACTGTTCTTCAGTGGAGTGGTTCGGCTACATGGAATCCCACGCACAATCGTCTCGCATAGGGATGTTAAAATTTTGAGTTATTTTTGGAAAACATTGTGGTCTAGACTAGGCACTAAGTTGTTATTTTCTACTACTAGTCATCCACAAACGGATGGTCAAACTGAGGTGACCAACCGAACAGTAGGGAATTTGTTAAGGGCACTGATTAAAAGTAATCTTGCAGGCTTGGAACAGGACTTGCCGATTGCAGAATTTGCCTACAATTGCTCCAAGCATTCATCAACTGGATTTTCGCCCTTTGAAGCTGCCTACGGCTTCAATCCGTTGACGGTCATGGATTTACTGCAACTGTCCCTGAAGGATCAAACAAGTCTGGATGGCGAACAGAAAGCAGACACTGTTAGAAGAATTCATCAAAGGGTTCGTGAGAACCTTGAGAGGAAAAACGCCAAGTATGCTTCAGATGCCAATAGAAGTCGCAAGGCTGTGAGCTTTGAACCAGGTGATTGGGTTTGGGTTCACATGAGGAAGGAAAGGTTTCCAGCAACCCGGAGGACTAAACTCCACCCCAGAGGCGATGGGCCTTTTCAAGTTATCGCAAAGATGGGGGATAACACCTACAAACTGGATCTGCCAGGTGAGTATAGCGTTAGTGCATCTTTTAATGTTGCTGACTTGTCTTCGTTTAATTTTGACCAGGATCTTGATTCGAGGTCGAATCCTTTCCAACCGGGAGGGAATGATGAGGGCATCCCCAGCCCTACGCCAAGTCAGTACACAGAGGATCCAAGTTCAAGCAATGAGGACTCGGAAAGTGCAGCAGAGGTTCGTGTGCTCCATAGAGGCCCGCCAATGCTCCAGGACCCGAGCCCATATCAAAGAGATTCGTTCGTTGACATAGTTGGGCCTATGACCCGACGAAGGACAAGGAAGCTCATAGAAGATCTTGAAAACCTTGTTCAAAGGAGTGCTACAGAAGCCCAACTCGTTACGGACACAAACACCCTTGAAGGAAATAGAAGGAAGGATAAAAACGTCACTTTACTCTCCATCACAGAGGAAATGGCGCCTACTAATCAATCCAGCTGAAGGAAAGGGCATTTCTTGAAGTTCTTGATTTTCTTGAAAATCTTGAATTTCACAGCTTACTGAATCTTGAAGAATTTTGAAAATCTTGAAGAATCTTGAAGTTCTTGATTTTTGACATTCTGAAATAATTCCAGGAGATTCCAGAACCTCCCTACATCATCTCCACCATGCGCCATCTTACTTGGGACGAAACCCCCTTGAAATCCACTTCACAATTTCGGCCAGACCAAAAGCCCACAAGGAGCAGCCCACACGCCACTTGGAAGCTTAGGTTAAGGAAGGATTAGGATTTGTGCATGTTTTCTAATTCTACTCAATGTTGGTTACAAGTTAGTTAGGGTTGTTACAAGTTTGTTACAACTTGGGCTGATTTGTAGGTAGTTTCCAAAAAGGTTTACCTTCTTGAAACCTTTTTGTGATTTATTTTTACTTCTTTATTTCCTTATTTTTAATTGTAAATTCGGCCAGCTCTTTCCCTTTGTGCAGCCGAATTACTTTCTTTAATCAATCCTAGTTCCTTTAGGATTTGATTTTGTAAGGAATCAATCTCTTGATTGGTTTCCAATTTCACTACCTTTTCATAGTAGTTTCAGGTCAAAGAATTCGGCCACCCTCCCCTATATAAGGCAGCCGAATTCCTCACTTTATTTTTAGTTGATTATTGATTAAGTTAGAATTTATACATCTTTAATCACTCCTTTATTTTGGGCTTATGTAATTTGCATGGTTGTTAATTGCTAAAAGTTAAGAAACTATAGGCTAATAGATAATTGCTCTGTCTATTAATCAAAGCTTTGTTTTGAATTCTAGTTTATTCCACTTGGTTCGAATTGCGTGTTTAATTTACTTTGTAAGTTAATTGTCTGCCGAATCCAAGGGTAAGGATTCTAGGGTTTAAGAGCAGTGTCTTGCATTCAGACTTTCCTTGGCACATTCCGCGTAGAGTTCTTGGTTTCCAAAGGCGTTGGAAATCAGGGGTTCGCATCAGTTTTCCTTAAAGTCACCCCTCAGAAATTAATAATCAGGCACGAGAAGAAAGGGAAATTAAGCCCACGTTACACCGGACCTTTTGAGATCACCAAGAAAGTAGGATCGGTTGCTTACCAGTTAAATCTCCCAGCCCAATTGGAAAAGATGCATAATGTGTTTCATGTACCCCTTCTTAGGAAGTATCATCCGGATCCGAGTCACGTGATACAGCATGAAGAGCTTGAGTTGAATGTGAAATTGATGTATGAAGAGAAGCCAGTCAAGATTTTGGATCAACGGACGAGGATTTTAAGGAATAAGGAAATTCCTTGGTTTTGGTACAATGGAATCATCATGGGATGGAAGAAACCACCTGGGAAACAGAAGAAGATATGCGGCAGAAGCATCCTGAGCTATTCAAGAGATAATTTCGAGGATGAAATTTCGCAAGGGGAAAAAGATGTGAGATCTCATAAATTTTGCCCTAGGATCAGCCGTAGGATTTATTTTTGTAAATTATTTTAATCTTTCAAAGTATGTATAGCTATGAACTTGTACGATTTTCCTTAAGTAATTTTATGTAATAAGAAGATTTATTTAGATTACAGAATCTTAATGTCTATTAGGATTATGTGAATTAGGAACAAGATTATAATTATGTTTAAGTAATAAAGCGATTAAGTAATAAGAATAAAGAAATTAGAAAACAATAGAAAAATAAAAATAAAAGGGACCAATTGGTTTAACCGATTGGGAATCGGGTAAAACCGATTGATCAAGGGCAATCACCAATTTTTCCCTTGGCTAAAACCGACCCGTGGGGATTAGGAAATCGGTAATACTGATTGAAAATTGGGAAAAATTGATTCCACCTCTTGCCGAAACAGTTCTATCGACTTTTAAATGGGAAAAACCGATTTGGAAAAGTAGGAAAAATATCCCATCGTCCTCCAACCGGTTGTAACCGATTTGGAAAATGTCACAACCGATTGGAAAGGAAAGAAATTGGTTAAAACCGATTGAAGAGAGGGAAAAACCGATTACAATCGGTTTTGACGGGTCCTAAATCGGGAAAAACCGATTCGGGACTGGCTTGAAAAAACATAAAATTCTAAGATAAGATCGGGCTATTTGGCTCATTAGGCAAATGTTTCCTATAAATACTCCCTCCTTACCTTCATTCCACACCACACTTATGCCAAAGTGCTACCAAAACCAAAACCTAACCAAAGAAACTTAGAACTAGAAAGAAGAAGAAGGAAGGAGAAGAAGAAGGAGGAAAGGAAGAAGAAAAGGTTGGAACCAAAGCTTGAAAGCTAGTAATTGACTCCGTAGCCATGGATTCGGTGTTAGAAGGAGTTTGAAACGTACCGGTAAGGATTCCACAAGATTAGTTGGTTGATTTTCTAGGCAAATATTACATGTTTTAGAAGTATAAGAAATTTTAGGTTTTAATCTTGTTGCTGGCATGAATTATTGATTACATGATGTTAGAACTAATGCCTACATAGTTTTAGGTTGGTTTTGCACAAAAAGAACCAAGACAAATGGAGTTTTAGTGGATTTTAGCAAGAAACCCGAAAGAAACTTGGAAACCAAGTTTTCTGGGCACAAATCGGTTTTAGTCGATTTGAAATCAGGTAAAACCAATTCATGCCGAGGGTAAATTGGGAAAAACCATTTCCAAGTAGTTTTAACCGATTGAAGATCGGTTAAAACCGATTCCAATCGGGTTTTGCAGATTTTGAATTGGGAAAAATCGATCGTGACAGGAAATGTTATTTTTGGAATTTTCATAAAATTTTATATAAATTCCTATAGTAATTTTGTTCCATAAATAAGTCAAATTAATGCCTTTTTGGAACTATAGAATTATGGACTTAGTTTTTTGAAAAATTAGGTTAAGAATGGAAATTAGGATTTATAAGAATTCGGCTTTATTTGGAATAAATTAGAACCGATCCTTTCGATATTTATAACTGTTGATAATTGGGAAAATAGTGAGCAATCAGGACCGAGGTGAGTTTATCACTGAAAATGGATACTGTTTTAATGCAATTAATAATTGAACTGCATTGAATCTTGCTTGTGGCATGTTTTGAAATATTTGTGAAAAATGTTTGAAATGCTTTTTGTTTTAACCTTCCAGTTGTGTTTACTTACCGGCTAGAACGTATATATATTTGTTAGCCTTCAGTTGTACTTTCTTTGGACACTGAATATGTTATTTGAGCATAAGTTGTGTCAGATCCATTATGTTGATACGATCTGATCCCACGAGCCAGCGTAGGGCTTGGTCGTTTGGATCATTTGCGTTCCTGATTTCGAAATCAGTCCCGACCACAGGGGGCCTATATATGGATGTATACGTTCGGGAGTGGCTGTCGATAAGTATATGATTATGATTATTATGCCGAGGTGAGTTGGCCTTCGTTCATCGTATATGTGCACGTTGACGAACGCCGCTCATTCTCTTTATGTACGCTGAGATAAGTTGGCCATCGTTAAGTGTACATGTACACGCTAGCGATCGCCCCTTATTCTCGAGATGAACTGGTTAATTTGTTTAGGGTTCACATAGAACCTTAAGCGGCTGCCCTTCATTCTCATTATATGTCTTTGAATCCTGCATGAGTCATGAATGCTATTTGTTAGGACATGCTTGAACTATATGCATAGGTAAACTTTACAACTTAGTAAATGTTTGCGAAAACGGTGAACTGTCACTGGGCAAGGGCTCATTCCATTTTTTGTTTCCCTTATTTTTTGTTTTCAAAATTTTGTAATAGATCCTTGGTATGAGGCGTACTCACTCACTATCAATACTAGGATGGGACTGCATGAGAGCTGGACATACTATATTAGTTGGATAGGATGTACATAGAGGGGATATCTGTAGCCCTGGTTCAGCATCTATATTAAGTAATGATCTATGTACATTAATGTTTGACAGTTTGAATAATAAAAGAAGTATTATTACTACTTTGCTCTGCATGATCTGAGTCCTGGTGCGAACCAGGCAGATATTCGGTGAAGTCAACCCCTTGTATGCGGGGTGGTGGATGTGGGGTGTCACATAAGAGAAAGTGTAATTGACAAGAGCTTAAGGTTATACAAAATTGAGTACCTCTTTTCTGCCAAGATGATAGTTTATATAACTAACTAGAACATCCTCCCGTTGCGTCCTTTCCGGCAAGACCCTGTCCCATGTCGTGAATGTCTTCCTGATTTTACTTATGTCGTTATGGATCTCGGATCCGGCTCTCTTATTTAATAATCTGCGTGATATCTGGTCATAAAGATAAAAACAGCCCTTATTCTCGCCCTTTGCTACCGATACTTTCCCTTCTCCCCTGTGACTAGTGGCGGAGCTAGGCCCCGAAGGTCTGGTGGGGCAAAATTATTTATTATAAATATTTACCTCTATTATTTTAATTTTTGGTGGGGCAAAATACAAATTTTTAAAAATTTTATACAGTGAAAAAAAAAAAATTTAGAGTGCTAGTGGGGCAATTATGCTGTGGCTCCGCTTCTGCCTGTGCCCCGGTTAACCTATTAGACGCTAACCTTCCGGGCTCCCCTCATCCACTCTTGCCTAAACCTTTGGCCGGCTTATATTTTCCCAGCCCACATCAAAACTTGGACCTATCTACTATTTATCATCTCCCTAGCTGTTTGGGCCTTCCTTTTTTTGCTATTGGGCCCAACCCAACGACCTGCTTACTTCTAGACACACCACTAAGCATAAAACTTAGGCCATGTTTGGTAACTTGGCTCAAACAAAGGTTTGAACCTCATTTTGCATTTTATAATAATTTCTCATCATTTTCAATAAATTTTTTTACATTTTAAATAAATCTTTTTCAATTTATAATACACATTTACAGTTCCGTTGCAATTTTGATATTTTAAAATGACTACTAAAACTAAGGTTTGAACCAAAACTTTTCAGTATAGATACTTTATCAAAATTTTCTCAAGTGCTGCTGTGACACCCCTGATTCACAACCACGCATACAAAGGGTTGGCTTAACCGGATGCCTGACTGGTTCACACTAGGACTCAGTACGTGCAAAACATAATAACTCTACCATTCATTATAACAAAATAAAACTTACATAGCCCTAAAGTACATGATTATCAGAGTGCGAGCCCGTCTCTATCATTCCCGCCTTCTAGCTGTATCCCATTATTTCAGTACTTCAGGTTGTCCAAGTGAGCATATTCATCTTCATACCAAAGATCTGTAACAATTTATTTTGAAAATAGAAAACGAAACAAGAAAATGGAATGAGCCCTTGCCAAGTGAGAGTCCGCCGTTTTTCGCAAACATTTACCGAGTTGTATAAATTACCCATGCATATAGTTCAGGAAAATCCTAACATATAATAGTCATGACTCATGCAGGATTCATAGAACATATAATGAGGATGAGAGGCACTCGCCAAGGTTCTATATGAACGATGAACGATGGGCCAACTCACTTCCGTGGTCATATAAAACGAGAATGAGGGGCGTTCGCCAACGTATACATGAACGCTGAATGATGGGCCAGCTCACCTTGGTGTAATCATAATCATAAACATAATCATAATTATAATTATAATCGTAAACATATCATCAGCAAATTCGCAATTATACATACTTATCTAGTGTCCCCATGGTCGGGACTGATTTCGAAATCAAGAACACAGATGATCCAGATGACCAAAACCTATGCTGGCTCGTGGGATCAAATCGCATATCACATAATGGATCCGACACAACTTATGAGCATATAACAGTTTCAGTGCCCAAAAAAGTACAACTGAAGCATAACAAATACATATGCAGTCCAGTCGGTAAGTAAGCAAAACTAGATAGTTCCCAAAACAAAAGCATTTCAAACATTTTTTGAAAATGTGTAAAACATGTCACACAATTCACGTTAATGCAATTCAATTATTAATTGCATTAAAAATAGTATTCATTTTCAGTGATAAACTTACCTCAGTCCGAAGATACTAGCTCATGATATATCTATCCGACTGCATATATTTCACGTTCCAGAATTTCAGTATTTATTTCCAATTACTAGTAAAATTCTAGGATTCCTAAACTTCTTATGTATTTTCTAGGAACTAGCTAAGTAACGCCGTAAAACTAGCCTACCTATTTTTCTTTTAAATAGGGTTTAAAACAATTAAATAGAAATTTAAAATCCATTTCCATTTTATTTTGAAATGACAAAGAAATAGACAAGGAAAATATATTAATTCGTAATTTAAGGAACATATAAGTTTAAGGCATTTTAAATGGTTGTTAAAATACTTTAGAAAAGAATTACAAAATGAATTATAAAGAAATAAACAAAGGAAATAAAATTATTCAAAAATTCATTTTTCTGCGTCGGATCGGTTTTATCCGCTTTGATATCGGTTAAAACAAAATAATTTAGAAAGTCAAGGATAGTTTTACCCATCTTGAAGTCGGCAAAAACAGATCGGGGAATTTTCAGAAAATCCAATATCCGTGTTACTCGCTTTAAAGGCAGTTATAACCGATTTTCTTGAAATTGTTTTTCATAAAATACCAAAACCGATTTTACCCATTCCAAAATCGGTTTTTACGGACTTTCTTGAGCCAAGAAAGTCGGTTTTACCCATCATCGGATCGGTTAAAACCAATTGTGGCCAGTAAATATTTTCTTCAACTTTTAGCTTCGTGTTTCACCTAAAAAGTGTTCAGAACTCATTCTACTTTGGCTCTTTTTGCTCAAAATCATTCATACAATAACCTACAGCATTCCTATCATTCCATAACACCTATATAACTTTCAAAATCCAAAAATCAATCTACCTATCAACAAAACTCAAACTTAACTATTTTGCATTATAATTCTATAAACTAACGTTATAGTAAGCTAGGATTGCTTAGCCTGGTGATTCCTGACATTGCCTAGTCCACAATCCTTATATTAGAAGTTTAAATCCAAGCTCCAAGTCTTTCCTTTCTCCACTTTCTCCTAATTTCTAAACTTTCTCTCAACTTCCACTTCTCTCAATTTTTGGCTCTTGATTTAGCGAAATATGTGTTATGGATGATAGGGGGGGGGGGGGGTGTTTATATTCCCCTGGGCCGTATAGAACAAATTTCATAGGCCTATAGACCCCCTAGGGCCGTAGCTCGACATTCGAACTCGGAGAAGATATGTTTTTTTCGACTTCCGGCGCCGATCGGTTTTACCAACTCCTAATTCTGGGTAAAACCGCTCTGGATTTTTGTTAGCTTCCTAATGCCGGTTTTACCCCGATCTAATGCTGGGTAAAACCGCTATTCAAGCGGTCAAATATTTTTTTTACTGTTTAATGGCGGTGAGATCAGTTTTACCTACTCCCAATGGTGGGGAAAACCGCTATTCGATTTTTTCCTCATTTTTCATTTATTTTCTAATTTTTTTATTTTTTATTTTCCAAAATTAATAAATCCTTAAAATAATTATATACTTAAATGCACAACATATCTCCAAATCAAAATCATAACATGAATCAATCAAATCTTAATACTTAAATCAAAATTGAAATTGAAATCAAAAAATTAAAATTCCTTAAAGAAAATATTTTATAAGTTTTGTAAATATTTATAGGAAAATACTTATATTTGAATTATATTACAAATTGTATTTTTATAATAAAATTTTCTTAAAGAGATTTCTATAATTTAGTAAATATTCCAAAGAAAAGATTTTTATAAAGACATATCAAAATCCTAGGGGTTAGTTACGGGTCTCACATCCTTTCCCCTTAGGAAATTTTGTCCTCGAAATTATTTATTTAAAATTTAGGTTTGAAAATAATTAAGTTACAATTATATTTAAAGTTTTCTTAAGCATATATATCTATATATATAGGTCAGAAGGTTATGAAATAATATAAGATTTATACAAAAATATATCTTCATATATTTTAGAAAGAAATGGCATATCAATAAAAAATTACGTTTTAGCTTTCTCATCTTAATTTTATAACTTTGTTAATAAATTCTGTGTTTAAAGTTTCATTTTTCTTGATATATTATATTTTAGAGGTTTAATAAAATCAATGTGTAGAATTAAAAATAGGAAAAATTAGTATTAAAAGTCTCAGAAAAAGTTTTGGGGCTAAATTTAAAATAACTAAATTTTCTGGGCCAGAAACTAATTTTCTGGAACATGGATCGGTTTTACCGGATCCATATATCGGTAAAAACCAATCGGGTCTAGTAGCGCCCCTTTTGGTATCACAACTCAAACCATGGTTTGAGTTTTATTTTAATTTTATAATATTAAAATTGCATTGAGAATGTAAAAAGTTATATTGAAAAAGTAAAAAGGTTTATTGAAAATGTAAAAAAGCTTATTGGGAATGATGAAAAATTATTATAAAATTAAAATGAAACTCAAACTATGGCTTTAGTTATGATACCAAACAGGGCCTAAAAATCTGAAAAATTTTCTTTATCTTCCTAGGTGAATTGCAATAATTTTTTCCCTTATTTCTTCCCCTTTCAAAAACCCGAACCCTAACTTCTTAATTCCTCAAATTCATGGCTCAAATACTTCAATTTCTAGGTTTAATCTTCCAATAGTCTTAGAGAACAATCCTTGTGGGTTATTGCATTCCATAACAATCAAAATCTATTCAAAAATTTTGAATTTCTCTTCAAAGCCTAAGCTAAGATTTTGATTGTTCAAAGTCATTTCGTGGATTTGAAGTTCCAATCTTGGCATTTCTAGCATCCCTAGAAGGTGGATTTTCAGATTCATGTTTTAGTTTTTCATTACTTCACTTTTATTTCATGTTTTAATTTTTGTGGCTAAAACTGAGATTTAGCTCGATTTTTCCGGGTTTTTTGTTTTGTTTTTGTATCTATTTTTTTTTATTGTTCTAGATTATTTAGAGTTTCTTTAATCTTTTGTTGGATTGAATTGATTTTATATATGATTAGTATGAGATTTCTAATTGTCCATTGTTCTTGTTCTTGTGTTTTAGGTCCAAAAAAAGTTAATCCTACCAAGAAGACTACATTTGAGAGAAGTAGAACGGAGGATTCCACTTCTGAACCATTGCCTCAATTTCTTGATGAAGAGGCTCAAAAGTTATATGAGCAAATGCTAAAGTGTAAGGTTTTGGATTGTTATGTCCTTGATTCGGATGGTTCTATTACCGTTAATATTGATGAGGTTTTAGCATACTTTCAGTTTCAAAGTTTTATGCCTTTATTAAATGTTAATGAGCCTATTCATGAGAATGTCGTAAGAGATTTTTATGCTAGTTTTAAGATTGATGATGAGGGTTTTCACTATTCTAGAGTGAATGGTACTCAGTTTATGGTTAATGCTGCTATGATTAATAAAGCTCTAGGGATGCCTTAGAATACTCCTAGGGTTGAAGATCCTTCAGTACCTACTAGGCATACAACTTATTTTGCAAATTCTTGGCCTACTACTTTTCCTTTGCCTATGTTAGAGTTAAGTAAGAAATATTTATAAATATTTTGGAAGACCTGCTGATGATGTGAATTATGGTTCTCCTACTCATGATTACAAGCATGGCCATTTAGAGCCTAATTTTAAATTGTTTTATGAGATGACTTGTTACGCCTTTATACCTACAACTTGGCATTCTTCTGAGCCCAATATTTCAGAGATTACTTTATTCTATTTGATGGCAAAACAAGTTTTGATTGATTATGGAGTATGTTTATGGCGGTACTTGTTTGAATTTAAGACAAATAGATGCTTGGCCTTTGGGCATTACTTGATTCGGATCTTTAAATATAACAATGCTTCCCTAGAGGTTCAATCTGTCCCACTCCCTCTTCGATATGATTTCCAGTACTTTGCTAAGAAAAGGATGTGATTGATAGATGGCAAGTGGTATTATGGGAAAAGGCCTCAAACTATGAATCGAATGAGACTTCAACAAGGAGAGGGAAGTAGCCATCAAAGAGAAGAAGGTAGTCACCAAGAAAGAGGCGGTAGTTCTTCCCAATCAGGCAATGAGGCACTTATGTCTTTTGTGATGGAGCAGTTTAGTGCTATGAATGCAAGAATGGATTCACAGTTTGCTAGAGGGGGCATATTCGTCTAGATCAATTGGAGGAAAAACAAGACGATTTTGAAGACGAGTTGACTGTGATGGCCAAAGGGGTACAGTTGCAATGTGACGAGGATAGCATCAGCGAGCTCAAAATCATGCAGCAGGTGTTACAAGATGGGAGAACAACTCAGAGAGGTAAAAGGAATAGAAGAGATTGAGGATTTGAGTGGTATGCCTTGCATGGAATGGTTTTGATCCTTGGATTGGATCGTTTACTTTTGGATAATTGTCTTTACTTTGTTTTGCACCTTTGAGTGCTTCGAATATTTTTCTCTTATGTTTTTATTTTTCGTGCTTGCAGTTTGTGAAGTTTTTTGTTCTTGGATGATTTCTTTAGGTTGGTGTGGTTACTTTAGTGTAGAAGAATGCTTTATGCTTTCTTTACTTTTGGGTTTGTCTACTTTAACGTAGAGGGATGATTTATAGTTTCTTGGCTTTTTGAATTGATAACTTGAATATGGGAGAATGTCTTATGATTTCTTGGCTTTGAATGGAATGCTTGGGTTGTAAAGAGTATTTGGAATTATTCTAGTTTTAGTTGAGAATGATGGAAGAGAAATGTGATTTGATAGTAGTTTTGATTTTGATATATTTAAACTTGTGCTTGGGCTGTTTAAATATTTCTTTCTGCAGGCGGGCATCTTTAAAATACAGAGGAAACACTATCGAAATTTTATAAGATTTTATTGATGTAAGGTTCATATTTTTCCATGGTTTTATTTTGGTTTCTAACCATATTAGTGGTTTTTTAGATATAAAGAATGGTTGTGTTATAGTTTATAAACTCGATCTTATTGAAAATGGTTCTTTAAACATGAAATATTTTAATCCTTCATGGCAATTGCTTAGGCTAAGGAAATGGCTTTTGCAAATGGCTAAGGGGATAGTTTTATTCTTTGGATTGATGTTTTATTTGAAGCTTCTTTCAAAATTCTATTATCTAAGGAAACGTCTATAATCTGATTTCCTAGATAACTTATGAAAAGGTCTCTTCCTAATTCTAATAAAGAATGTCAAAGTTTTTAACCTATCTAATTTAGAAAACACATATATATATATAGATGATTTAAAATAAAGTAGTTTAAGGAGAAAAGAAAATAAATAAGCACATAAATCAAGTAATGGGGGGAATCACAATTACAGCAAACCTTACTATATTATACAAACATTCAGATTACTTGTACATTCATAGCTATGACTTTTCCACTGACACTTGCTAACAAGTCTATTATCTCCAAACTACAACGATACTACTACTTCAAGTATCACACACAATTTACATACATTTTAGCTTATATAGAGTACTACTACTTTTATCTTTTCTTTCCTCATTTCTCCTCATTCTCTGGATGTCCTGAGGGTCCAAAATCTGAATTTGTTACTTACTTCGAGCATCGTCGTATCCAATGGTCAGGACTACTGGACCTAAAACACTTATTGGCCATATGGTAGCATTCCTTTTCCTCATGTCCCGGACAATTACAATACTTGCTTCTACCTGGAGGTGCATTCGGGTAATAATTCCGAACCTACTCCACTGTCCCAAAACTTTGTCCTGATACAAAGTTTGTATTTCTTATAGGTTCGGGTCTCCAGTTGATGTTATCTTGTTGGTGTAACTGGCTCTCTCAAGCCACATATTTTGCTTTTTTCCTCATCTTTCCATTGACCTTGAGAGGATAGACCTACTAAAATCTCTTAGGAGTAACGTTCTCAGCTTCTTTCCTACGATGGGGTTCCCACACCTTCTCCTCTAATTGGATTAACACATTGGTCACTTGTTGCAGTATTGCAGTCACTTGTCCTGCAAAGTGTTGCACTGCGCTTGCTCTTTTTGCTCTTGTTCCATACTTTCAGGTTCCGCCTGTTCTTTTCCAATATTAGGGTTCTCTCGTTGGTCTTCCACTGCCTGTCCCTTTTCGCATAGCCTTTAAGTTTCCTAACAATCCACTAACCTTTTTATCTGGATCAAGAATCAAGTTATAGGATATAAGTCTATAGGGTCTTAATTTTAGAAACTCTTTTATTTTATGTGCCCAAAATATTAAGGTGGGACAAAAGTGAGGGAATTTTTCTTCACCCAAAATTTTTGGTGCCTAAGAAAAGAAAAGAAAAGAAAAAAGACAAAAGGAATGTAGAGGACAGAAATATCAAAAGAAAAGAAAAGGAAAAAGAAAAAGAAAAAGCTTGTTGGCCAGATATGAAATTCTCAAGCTCACAGACTCACTCTCACTCACTCTCGATAAAGACAAAATTCTCTCCTTTGTTCAAATCAGAGAGACTTCTACTGAAATTTTGGAGTTTATGGTTCCATGATTGTCTTGTGAAATTAAAGAGCTCTGCTTGTATATAAGGATAACAAGAGACAGGATATAAAATCAAGTTATAGAATTATCTGTAATCAACAAGCAATTTATGAACACACAATTATTCCTTAAACAGGGTCGGAGGAGATTAGCTTTCACCAAAACTTGCAAACGGTATGAAATCGAAGGAGGGTCTTCACGGGCAATCTTTACAGGATATCAAACACAATTTCATCTGGCAAGCTGCTTGGTGGTACTCGGGGTTTTGAATCTGATGGCTCCATGATTTTTGATACTATATTGATGGGATAAACTCGATGGGTTGACAAATACTTAAGCAACAGGATTTATAGATTCTAAGTAGAAACGCAATAGGATTTTTGTGTCGTAAAGGAGAAGGCCTTGTTTTGAGTGAGTGTTCTCTGATGGGTCTTCCTCTAACGAATTCATGTGAGTCTAGTCAAAAACGATTCCAACCGAGTTGGGATCGATTTGTCTATTTGGTTACAAGTTTAATAACTATGATTCACAAGGATGAAGAATTTTAGAATATGATGTTTTCTTCAAACGTTCTGATACGGGGCATGAGATGAGAGTTATCAAATTAATCATTATGCAATGCCGACAATTATTTGAATAAATTGGAGCTAAACTTGGCATGTTTTAGGCGTGTGATTGAGGTTGCCTAAAATGTGATGGGCAAATTCCTATTACAAATTAGAGTCAAGGTGGAGGAATTGGAGAAGGAAGCTGTTTTTTCTTTTTTAATTTGTTTATTTAATTTTAATTATAGTATTTTATTAGTTTCATTTTCTTTTCAAATATTGACAACCACAATTTCTTTTTTTTAGTCTTTAAGTTTTTAAGTAAATTTTATTTAAGGTGTACCTTTTGATAGGAATATCTTTTTTAGGTGTTGTTGGTAGGGCTGTTTATGAAAACCAAAAACCGAACCACATTGGTATTTTATCGGTTTTTCAGGTTTGTTTTTCGGTTAGAGCATTCCCCCAACCGGTTTAACCGATAAATCAATAATTAATTATTAATCATTAATTTATTATTTATTAGCCATTTCCTTTTTCAATTATATATGATTGATTCTTAATAATTAATTTATTCCTTATTAGTTATTTCCTTTTTTGATTAGGCATAATTGATTCTAAATTATTAATTTAATCCTTATAAATCTTTTATTATAATTTTTTTTTTGAAAATTAAAAATTTCATTAATAGTGATGGAAATTGTCCAACAACAATTGACAGAAGACAATGAAGTAATCAATACAACTGATTACTATATATTTGATCTTATAATTAACATATATGAACCACAACAGTGTATCTAATCTCTTAAACTGCAAATATATATTTAGTATAGATCTAAACATAGTTGAATTATATCGCTAAATAAATCTTGTACCGATAGTCACAGATCTGCCACTAATTGCTGATGAAAGCTTCGAGACTGCATCTTCAACCGAGTCTTCATCATACACCATGGTCATAAATGGAATCACCACAGCCAGGGAGAAAATCACCATAGATGGAGAGCGAAACACCATAGATGGAAAGAGAAACTCCAGAAACGGAGAGAAAAATAACATAAAATGGATAAAATTAAAACTAAAGCAAACTAAATAAAAGATAGCAGGAACAAAAGAAGAACTGCTTCCCTCATCCTTTGATGAAGGAGGATGAGAGAAAAAGATGATGAAAATTTAGGGTTTAGAGAGAGAGAGAGAGAGAGAGAGAGAGAGAGAGAGAGAGAGAGAGGAGGAGGGAGAGGGGAGGCTGCTGACTTATTTTAAATGAAAACACTAGTTAAATCTTTCATTTCTTTTACTAGTTATGCATGATTGGTTCTAAATCATTAATTATTTAATTTTTGAACTTTGCATGATTAGTATTTTTCATTTTAATTATGATTTGTTTCATTTTTTAAAAAACAATTACCGATATTTAATTATTAATAAGTTTATTAATTGTATTTTTTTTTATAGTTATTTCCTATTTGAGTTATGCATAATTGATTCTTTTTTATTAATTTACTTCTTATTGGTTATTTCCTTCCTGTTTTTAGTTATACATGATTGATTTCTAATAATTTATTTATTTCTTATTAGTTATTCATTTTTGGATTATGCATAATTGATTCTAAATCATAAATTTATTACTTATAAATTTATTATTTCTTTTATTAATTATGGCAGATTGATTATAAATCATTAATTATTTCCTTTTTGAATTATGCATGATTGATTTTTTTCCTTTTAATTATGATTTGTTTCTTCTTTATTTTTAATTTACCGGTTTACCAATTTTAACCGGTTTAAAGCTGGTAAACCAGTTAAAACCGACAAAATCAGAACGGGTAAGTAATCGGTCGGTTAATTAGTTTTCACCATTTTGGTGAAAGCCGGTACAATATGAGATGATACCACTAGCTGGATCGGTGTATCAGGGAAATAGGACAAATTTTCAGGCAGAAACACTAGCTTTCTTGTTGGGTGTGCAAGAATGTAGTAGGTTACAGCTTAAGGGGGTTGAGGTGGAATTTGACTCCCTAACTTTGGTAAATATAGTTCCCCCACTACCACAAAACGAGTCTTCGATCAACACTGTTTTTTAAACGCCTTTAATATTGGGTATTCTCTATTTTCATTGTGTGTTTGAATGATATGCGGTGGTAATAATCTTGGCTTATCAACGTCGGTTACTCTAGAAACGGTGTTAAAGGCCAGGGATCTTCAACACCGGTTATCTTCAAACGCGGTGACAAATTTGGAAATTTGGGCACAAGGGGAGGAAAAATGTTTACGCCTTCTAATATTGAATTGATGAAGGCGCATCTCTACATACTGCTCAATTCTGAAGAAGTTGAGCCCTGTGTGAGAGACCATATGTGTTCAATAAGAACTTCTTATCCTGCTTAGATGGAGGATCAAAATGTGCTCAATGAACATATTCGGACATTTGTCTATTGGTTTGGTAATGCTGTCATGGGCAAAGACGTTTCGGAGACATTAAAATGGTTGGTGTTTAAGCCCAGCCATGTGGTACGAGCATTTTCATGCTATGACATAAATGGATATTCATTTGCTACTAAGAGACAAGATGAGAAGAGCCCGGCACAAAACAATGGTGTTACATTAATCTCGGAGGCTTTACATGTTTCTAGCAAGAAGAATAAAAATCCAATGTATGCAAGCATGGCATATTACGGGGTGATCGAAGATATTTGGGAGCTTGACTATGTTTGTTTCAAAGTAGCTGTATTTCGATGCAAATGGGTTGATAACAATAATGGGTTCGAACTGATAATCCATTGGGTTTTACCTTGGTTGACCTTAATCGAGAGGGTTTTAAGGGGGAACCATTTATACTTGCATCGCAGGCGAAACAGGTTTTTTATATCACCGATCCATGTGACGAATATTGGTCTGTTGTTCTTCATGGTAAACAACATCACGGAGTGGAAGGGATTGATACAGAAGAAGGGCTTTATGAGGCGGGCCCTTTCTCTAGTGGGTTACCTGAATCGAGAGCACTTGAAGAAGATAGGGAACTTGATAAATATATACTTCGTGATGACCACAGCAAAGGATTATGGTTCGAGGATCAAGTGTCCCATAAGAGAAAGAGAATATGTTAAGAATCATTTTCAGGTATATTGTTTGTTTTTTTTTTTTGTTTCTGTGTGTGTGTGTGTATTTATATATGTATATTTGATTTTAATGAAACGAGGTGGACATAATTTTATAACAACGTTTATTTTTATCCTTCGTACTGTCCAATTGCAACAGGTCACAACTTGGATGAAGCCGCGCAATCAAGGGATAAAATTTCCGGGGAACTTCATATAGCGAAATGTTTATAAATGAATTTGTTATTGCTGGAAATTGTGTGAAGCTTTTGTGTTGATGTTAGGATGACAAAGTGTTTTGGTTAAATTTACAGGGGAGACTCTGTTGGAATTGATTTTAAACTGAATTCCGTATTATTTGAAGTAGTTGGAATCATAATGAAGTATTTAATTATGTGCATATCCTTGACCGGGAGTATGTTACATTTATAGGGGAGACTCTGTCGAATTTTTTGGCAAATTGATTTCCTTGTTTTTCATTTATGATTAAATGTCCCATTTTTTTTTTTTTTTTTTGCAAGGAGTAGTTTTGGTAAAATTTACAGGGGAAGCTCTACAATGATTTTTGTTTTGATTTTATATTTAACTCTTGATAAATTACTTTTCTGTGCATCGGAAAAAATTAATGCTTAAGGGCCCAATAAAAAAAAAAGAAATACTTACTGGATTTCATTAGCTATATATATATTTGCAATTAAGGACGATAATATTAATCAAATATGTATAGTGAAATACATTAAATTTAGTATGTTGCAAAATATAATGTATTTTATTTACTTGCACCGGTTGACCATTATTAAATTGCATATCCAATATTACGGGGGAATGCAGGGGAGAAGCAGGGGAACTATGGGGAAATTAGAGATATTAATTAGACTAACAAATTTGAATTTAGACCGGCGGTTTATTCTACTTTTGTTCAAGGAAGAACCGCCGTAGAAAGTATTTTCTACGGTGGTTCTTCCTTGAACCGCTGTAGAAAGTAGTTTCTAAGGCGGTTTTTTTTGACCCACCGTAGAAAAGTGGAAACAATTGGAGCCAATTCCCGCGAGCGCATAAATTTCTATTTTTATTTCATTTTATGAACCCTAAACCCTATTAATTTCTTTTTTTTTTCATTTTCATAAATTAACCCCAAAACTTTGTAAATATAATATTACATACCCAATGTACATTATATTTATTAATTATGTACAGAAGCAAGTCTTGTATGAAACATTTAATAATTAAATTTCAAATTTTCCCGTACGTGCACCATTCCACCAAAAAATTTCATGTACTATTACACAATAATTTTAGGTAAAAGCGCAAAATTAATAACTTTCATAAAGGTACATGTAAGCTTCATTATCTTCCCTAAATTTTCTGCGTTTTTGACTTGGCGAACGGGATAAAATAATCAAATCGATAAATGCTTTCTACGAAGTAGTATAAGAAAAATGAATTCTTAAGTGCCCAATAAAAAAATTAAAGCATTACTTACTGGATTTTATTAGCTATATATATATATATATTTGCAATTAAGGACGATAATATTAATCGCATATGTATAGTGAAATACATTACGTACATTTATTATGTTGCTCAATATAATGTATTCTATTTACTTGCAACGATTGATCATTATTAAATTGCATTCCCAATTAAAAAAAATAATTTTCATTGAATTTATATATGGTAGGTTTTGTACTATTTAGTTTATGTGTTTTTAAATAATTATCTCTATTTTAATAATTAAAGGCAATCAATAATTGCAATTATGTTAAGATAAAACAAAAATAGCTTCAAAGAATTAATACTCTTTACAATTGGGTACAAGTACTCAATATCGTATCCATGTATAGTCTTAATAATTTTGTAGCGCTTCTGTATATCTCGTACACATGCATGCTAGTTAAGAGGCGAAAAATAGAAATAGGTTGCCGCCGGTACGAAGCGTGCTTCAATAGAAAATATATTGAAGAATCTCTCTAAAATAATAAAGATTTATTAATCGATAAACGAATAATAAAATAATCGATTTGATTATTTTATTCCGTTCGCCCAAGTCGAAAACGCAGAAAATTTAGGGAAGATAATGAAGCTTATTACTTTATCGTAGCTTACATGTACTTTTATGAAAGTTATTAATTTTGCGCTTTTACTTAAAATTATTGTGTAATAGTACATGAAATTTTTTGGGGGAATGGTGCACGTACGAGAAAATTTGAAATTTAATTATTAAATGTTTCATACAAGGCTTGCTTCTGTACATAATTAATAAATATAATGTACATTGGGTATGTAATATTATATTTACAAAGTTTTGGGGTTAATTTATGAAAATGAAAAAAAATAGAAATTAATAGGGTTTAGGGTTCATAAAATGAAATAAAAATAGAAATTTATGCGCGCGCGGGAATTGGCTCCAATTGTTTCTACTTTTCTATGGCGGGTAAAAAAAAACCGCCTTAGAAACTACTTTCTACTGCGGTTCAAGGAAGAACCGCTGTAGAAATTGGTTTCTAAGGTGGTTGTTTTTTACCAGCCGTAGAATAAACCGCCGGTCTAAATTCAAATTTGTTGGTCTAATTAATATCTCTAATTTCCCCACAGTTCCCCTGCTTCTCCCCTGCATTCCCCTGTAATATTGGATATGCAATTTAATAATGATCACTCGGTGAAAGTAAATAAAATACATTATATTTTGCGACATACTAAATTTAATGTATTTCACTATACATATTTGATTAATATTATTGTCCTTAATTGCAAATATATATATATATATACATAGTAATGAAATCCAGAAAGTATTTCTTTTTTTTTTATTGGGCCCATAAGCATTAATTTTTCTTATACTACGTACTTAATGCAATTATCAATTTTATTATTTTATCCCGTTCGGCCAAGTCGAAAACGCAGAAAATTTAGGGAAGATAATGAAGCTTATTACTTTATCGAATCTTACACGTAAATTTACGAAATTTATTAATTTTGATCTTTTACCTATAATTATTGTGTAATAGTACGTGAAATTTAAATGCAAATGGTTCAAGGGAAAATTTGAAATTTAATTATTAAATGGTTCATAAAAGGCGAGCTTCTATACATAATTAATAAATATAATGTAAATTGGGTATGTAATATTATATTTACAAAATTGTGGGGTTAATTTATGAAAATGAAAAAAAAAATAATAGCAAAATATGCGCGCGCGGGAATTGGCTGCAATTTTTTTCCTCTCTTCTACGCCAGTTCACGAAAAACCACCGTGGGACCAAACATTCTACGGCGGATCAACCGAAAACCACCATAGAACCAACTTTCTATGGCGGTTCAAAGTAAAACCGCCGTAGAAAGTTGGTTATACGGCGGTTTTCGGTTGAACTGCCGTAGAACCAACCCGCCGGTCCAAGTTCAAAATATTTGAACTTAGACCTCTCTTTTCCTTATTCTTTTCCCCTTCTTCTCCCCTGCTTCTCCCCTATTTCCCTCTCCCTTCTCCCACGCCGGTTCGGTTTCGTCGCGCCCGGGACCCGTCGCCAGCGCAATCCGTCGAACTCTGCCCATTTCCCGCACTTCCCGGTGGTTGCTTGGTGTGCTGATCGGTCCTTGAGGACCAAGGTCCGATCTTTGTGTGTTCGTGGTACCCCGGCCACCATTTCTTCCATTTTCCCCAACAATATTTTCGGCCTTGGATGTAGGAGTGCAATCCTACATAAGGTTTAGCCAACTTCTATGCTTGCATTTTAAAGCTTTTGCAATGTTACCTTCCATTTTGTAATTACTTCCAATTGGACTAGGGTTTCTGTGCACAATATAATGTTGATTTTGGGTTTGATGCTAGTGATGAATGATTGGATTGCTTTGGGATTTATCGATTGTTGGTTGTATTGGTTTGTTTGTTGAATTTTGTGTTTTATCCTACATAAGTTAAGAACCTAGGTGTTTGATTGGGATTTCAATTAAGTACCCTTTCAATTCGGTTTTCCTTCACTAAGATAAGAATCACAATGTTGATTTCGGTTTTGCTTGATTAATTTGAGAACATTGGTGTTTGATTTCGGCTCTTAGTCGATTTAGTGTTCCTCCTTTAGTGATAATGAGGAAAATGCTTGGTTGTTGAGTCCACTATGTGGAATTTAAGCTTTATAGGGTTCCTTCTTTGGGGCTCCCTTGTTTTAATGTCTTGAATGCCCCTTATATATTGAAAGTAAGCTATCTTTGCATCAATGTAAAGTATCTTTATTGCACAAGCACAAAGTACCTTTTGAGTGTAGCTTCTCTTGTTTTAGGGAAGGAGAGTATTTTTTAGGAGTGAAGTACACCTCCTTTAAGCTTTTACCTTTCTCCCTATATTTTGGTTTTTTCCTTTAGTAGAAATGATTGTTTTCATTAGTTGTTGTTGTGAAATGTGAAATACTTTATCAATGGTACCCTTTATAAGTCCACTTTCTTGGGGCTCCTTTGGTTTAAGTTGGATAATGGCACTTGTGTATTGCAAATATCACTATCTCCTCTTATCTTTCCCTTATCTTTGTTTGAAATGCGTGAAATATGGTTTGTGAGTCGGTCTCCGTGATGAGGGGGATTTTTTCATGAATGTAGAGTTTGAAATATCACTTCTCCTTAAATCTTTTACCTTATGCGATTTAGTATTTCTCCTTCAGTGCTAAGGAGGATAAGGCTTTGTGGTTGAGTTGAAGGTGTGTTCCTTCCTTGGTTTAATGTCATGAATGCCACTAATCTATTGAAAGTAAAGCTATCTTTGCATCAATGTAAAGCTTCTTTATTGCAAAAGCACAAAGTACTTCACTTGTTTTAGGGAAGGCGAGTATTTTTTAGAAGTGAAGTACTCCTTCTTTAAGCTTTTACCTTTCTCACTATATTTTGATTTTTTCCTTTAGTACCAACGAGTGAAATGCTAGTTGTCAATAGTTGACGTTGCGAAATGTACATTGCCTTTTAAATTTAAACATTACAAGCATTCTTGTTTTGTGTCTCCTTCGGTTTAAAGTGTTCAATGGCGCGTGGGTTTTAAAATTAAAGCTTTTCTTTAAATGCAAAGATGTTATCTTGTTTTCTCTTTACATGAAGTTTAAGGTAAGCTAATGGCTCGAAAAAGAAAACGCAATGAGGAGCATAGTGATGAGGGAAAGCGCAATGGAGATGAGTCTTATACTAGAGCTAAAAGAGGTAGAGGGCCTACAAATTGCAACAATATTTTGGAAATGCGAATGAAGGGGAAAACTCTTAAGATTTCGTTCAATTCAAAAAATGAGCCTAAAAACTATCATACGAAGTTGATCACATTCGTAGCATTCACGGCCCAGAGCAAAGTGAACATTATGGAATATGCATCATGGCCCAAAATTCCCGACGAGATCAAGAAGAGAGTGTGGATGGAAATACAGGTATTCTACAAAATTATAATGCATTGTTTGTTTACCCATTCATACAAATGAACCCAAATTTATCTAAATTTGTACTTCTATTGTTTACTGTAGGCATTATTTGTTTTTGAATCAACCGAAGAACTCAAAACCAAGTGGATTTCGTATGCCGGTAAACGTTGGAAAGATTGGAAATCCTTTTTAGGTAGATATGTAAATGGTGACTTGCAGGGTGAGAACCCATGCCTTGAATATAAATATCTCCCTAGGGAGACATGGCTAAAGTTTAAGGCTAGCCGCTAAACAGAAGAATGGAAGGTGGGTTTTTGAAATTCATTTTCTTCTTGTTTTTGGATATTTGAAATTGCTCAGTTTATGGATAATCATTTTTCATTGTATTTTTCTTTAGGAAATTCGTGAAAAAGTGCAAAAGAATGCCACTTTAAATTCTTTTTACCATAATTTATCTCTCGGTGGATACCGACTGCTAAAGAAGAATTTGCATGAAGAGGCTTTGATTGCAACTGGGAAGAAGCCTTTAGAGGACGGTCCGTCCGAAGAAGAAGAAGGGGAAGAACCTTATGCAGGGCCAGGCCGGCATCTACTTTGGAGACAGGCTCACACAAACAAAAAAGGCGAATACTTCACCCTAGAGGCTGGTCGTGTTGGAAGTGAAATTGTAAGTTTACACCATACATTTTCATATGTTTCAATTCTTTAAGCTACGCATATAATTAAAACTATATATAATTGATCTATTTACATTTCATATTTTTGGCAAAACGTTTAGGAAAATCTATGTTTGCGTGAGTCCCAAGGGGAGAAAGTTGCAGAGGGTAGGAATGACATTCTTGTCAAGGCAACGGGAAAGACCGATCACCCCGGTCGTGTTCACGGCCATTCTACCAGGGCACGTATCACAGAGGTTTTCCCGAAAACAAGCCCATCGCTTAAAGATGAACTAGATTTAATTAAAAGAAAGCTTCAGAAAACCACTGCCTAGCTCGATGAATGTCAAACACATCTTAAGATGATGGTTGGGTTTATATGTACTAAGATGGGGACTGACTATGATACAGCAAGAGCCATTGTCCTCAATAGTGCCAAAGCTCAGAGCTTGAACCCAGAAACATCCAGAATGACCCCATAGATGTTTGAGGTCCATGGTAGCAATGTTTCCCCTGTGAGTCCGACGCTCCACCCTAAAGAACCTTGTAGGCAAAATTTTTCTCCTCTTATCCCTACAAGTTTGCCTGAGTTACATACGATACCTGTTTCATCTATGAACCAGATCAATTTGAATGAGGTTCAGAATAGCCCTATTGCAGCAAACTTGGAAGATGTGAGTTCTTTAGGCGAATACAAGGTAATTAAAGTACATTTATGTCTGTCATATTTGTTTGTATAATTTCTTTCATATTGTCACTGCTAAAGAAGCTTGATATTGCTTTTCATGATTACACTTGGTTTTTGAAGTTAGCAAAAATAGTTCAGTAATGTTCATTCACTTGCCTATTATCTCAGGACAGGTGTGAATGTCATCTGTTCATCTCTCAGGATACATGTAAGAGACGTAAACTTGTGGGCAAGGGAAATGTTTATAAGCAGAGAAAGCACCACAACCGCGAGGTAAGGAAAGGTTGCGCGAGGGTTACAATTAAAATTTCATATGATGACTTTGCCCCCCTACCATTTCCTGAGGAAGAGGCTTCAACTGTGGGAATGTCCCAATCCTTTTTCGTGAAATGACCTATACATTTGATTGAGCTTATTCCGGATCCAGTAACACAGGTATATTCTTACATTTATTTGTGAATTACTTAATACCGTTTTGTATATTTAATGTTATTTCAAATGTTGTTAGGTGGATAAATGTTTAAAAATGAAAAAAGGCCTTTTGAATTCTATGGATGAGATAAAATCTTCTTCGACCTCTCCAAATGAAATGGCATCCTCTTCAACATCTGATCCACTGCACGAGTTAGAACTCCGATAAGAGAAAGATTCGAACTTCACTTGCTTCTTGTTTCAATTGACAAGAGATATCATAGTTGTGGATCATCCTATTGAGATGGATCGAATGGATGTCGGTGAATTATTGTCAAGAGAAAGCATGGTCACAAACTGTTTGATGCGATTGTTCACCAAGTGAGTTTCCACTTAATTTTATAACCTATTTTAGATTATTGTTATATATAGTATGCATTCCATGTGGCTAGACTAACCAATGATGCATGATAATGTAAATTCTCCAGAGCTTTACATGATTTAGTTGAAAGGAATGACCGGAAGAGGATAGGATTTCTCTCAGCTGATCATGTCACGGCATTAGGAAACACATATGAAGATAGGGTACAATACATTGCACGAAACTTGAAGGATCGGAATAAAGAAATTTATCTGGTACCGTATCTTCAGAGGTAAACACTGTAAGCGTTTCTCTAATTTTTAAGAAACACTGATTTAAAGATCTGAGGTCATTGAATGTTTGGTTTACAGTAGACATTGGATGCTTATAGCCATTAGACCGATTGAAAAGGTTGTGTACTGGTTTGATTCTTTACAAAACCCACAAAAAGAGGAGGCAGTAATACTTATGAACGAGTGAGTTATATATATTAACTAATGTTAGAATGCATATATAATTTCTAATGCCAATCATATATACATATGTTGCTAATTATTTTTATTCCGCTTTTATTTTTATAGGGTGATGTTTAATTATCAAGCTTTCTTAGGATTGCCCAGAAATGTGCATATGCAACCTGAATGGATAGTAGTTAAGGTAAAATTGGTTCTTATTGAATTTTTTATTCAACGATGTGTTGTATACAATTGTATGATCTTCTAACTTGTATACTAATATTCATTAGCATAAAAAGCAAACGTCTAACTGGGAGTGTGGCTAATATCTCATGCACTACATGTACCAAATCGCAATGAAATCCGACACATTGGCACTCGAAATGGTATTTGATTTCTCATAACTTATTTGACTGTATTTCATTTTGCTATTCAATTACATTTGAATTTATACTCTGTTGTAGTACTTCAAGCTCGACCGCACTCCATTAAGCAATGTGAATATAGATGCTATGAGAAAAATATGTGCTAGTTATATTGTGGAGCATATTATGGAGCATTAGCCGTAGTTGATGGATAGTAATGAAACTTGTTCATATTATAGTTGTACAAATATTTTTGGCTATGTCCCTGTAATGTAATAGCGATTTCAACTTGTATCTTGGTGATATTTGTATTAATTTTAAACTTTTAGCAGCAGGTTTTGCTTTAAACCAGAGAAATTTCTCACTTTCTATCGCATTTTGGGTCTGAATCTCAGACTTTCTACGGCGGTTTAGTTATAAACCGCCGTAGAAAGTGGTAACTTTCTAAGGCGGTAGGGAAGAATCGCCGTAGAAAGTGACCATTTTCTACGGCGGTTTAGTTACAAACCTCCGTAGAAAGTGGTCACTTTCTAAGGCGGTACTTTCTACGGCGGTTTGTAACTAAACCGCTGTAGAAAGTGGTCACTTTCTAAAGCGGTAGGGAAGAACGGTTTAGTTACAAACCGCCGTAGAAAGTCACCACTTTCTAAGGCGGTTCTGAACCGCCGTAGAAAGTCCGCTAACTTTCTACGGCTGCCAGATAGATGGCGGTTCAAAAATGCCAAAAGCTGCCGTTAAAAGCCCTAATAAACTGCCATTGAAAGCCCTTTTTGTAGTAGTGCACTTTCCTTTTCGAAAATACACGTTCGACCATCTTCTCAAGAGTCTTCAATCTTTCTCTGCACTACAACAAAATATGGCTATTAGTACACATTTTTTGGGACTCTTTTATAATAAGAGTCTTATTAGATATTTAATGAGACTTATAAAACAATGAGTCCCATTAAATAATAAGAAATAATAGAAAAGTATACTAAATAAATATAGGACACTATTGGTATGTGTCCTATTATAATATGTGTATCATTATTTTTGTAATAGGACTCTTAAAAGTGTCTCATTATATAGAACCAACTAGAACACTTAATATGAAACTATTGGTATGTGTCCGACTTTTGTATGTGTATCTTATTTATGTAATAGGACTTTTAAAGGTGTCTTATTCAATGGAACCAAATAGAACACCTAATAGGACACTTAAAAGTGTCTCGTTTGGGTTAAGTATGGTTTTGTTTTTTCTTTTTTTAAAATAAATTTTAACTTTTAATTTTCAGTATTTATACTATGACACCCTAAAAATTACAATTTGACCTATAAAATTTTAATATTATTAGTAAGACACCCTTCAAATTATAACCTCTTAAGTTTGAATATTACTATTAAGACAACCTAAAAATTATATTTTGACCACTTGAAGTTCCAGTATTATTAGTAAAACAGCCAAAAACTTATAATTTGACCTCTTAGATTTTAATATTATTAATAAGCCACTCTAATTTTGTATTTTTCACTTTGTAACATTTTCATAGGGATTTTAAAGTTTTCACCAAGTCATATTTACTTTTTGAGTGATTAGATTCATTGTTTACTAATAGTACATAGACATATTATATTTAACCATGTTGCTTTTAAAACTTAATTTGTAATTTTTAATATTTTAAAAATATTACATATACTAGTATACTAAAAAACCATTCCAATTATGGTTAGACTTGTCCTAACATGATTAGTTGTTAGTATATATACAATAGGAGACAATTATAATATATTCAATCTGATTCAAAATAAAAGTCGTTTTAGAGTGTTTCAGACAAAATAAATAATTAGTTTAAAGGACAAGAAAACTTTTAACTACTATTGTAATTTCTCTAAAATAAAATAAAAATTCCATTAATTGTATTGAAAATCGTCCAACATCAATTGAAAATAGAAAAAAAAAAATCAATGCAACTCTTGACTACTGTAATTTATTACTACTATATAGGAGTTTTGAAGTTTTAATCCAATTAATGGTCCGTATATATCAACAACTCCAATTAAATGAATTTTGATTTTTATTAAAATATTTATTAATGTTAATTTTTGAATAATTTGTATTGAATCATTTAATATAAATAACATAAATAATGAATAATTGATATGTAATAAATTTGTAAATAAAATAATTACATACATTACTCTAATATCATATTATAAGAACAAATTTATCTCTTTAGTTATGGTGAGAAAGCTATTTATTAAAGATTAAAAGATAAAATTATTGGAAAAAATGGAGGGGAGGGAAAATGAAAAGTGGTGGCGGGCTAATTGAATTTGGCCAAAATAAATGAAAATGGGAGGTTGAGCACAAAAAGTAAAATCCCTAAACTAATATGCCTTAGTAAAAGGAGCCTGTTCTTCTCCTCTTTTTAAAACTAAGTTTTGTCCAAGTTTAGTTTCAAACCAACAAAACTTGCAAAACGTGTGTTCTTTTTCATACATTTAAAAACCAAAAAAGTTTCTAACTTTTTTTCCTTTCTCCTTCCCTTCTTCTCTTCTTCCTTCCTCTCCTTCTTCTTCTCACCACCGCAGCCCACCACCCCCCACCGCCGCCGCCACCAACAAACTCTCTTCTTCTTCTTCTTCCTTCCTCTCCTTCTTCTTCTCACCCACCGCAGCCCACCACAACCCACCGCCGCCGCCACCAACAAACTCTCTTCTTCTTCTTCCTTCTTCTTCTTCCTCTTCCTTCTTCTCCTTCTTCTTCTCCTTCCTTCTTCTCCTCCTTCTCCTCCTCCTTCTTCCTCTTCATCTTCATCACTCTATCTTCTTCCATCTTATTCTCCTTCTTCTTCCTTCTTCTTCTCCTTCAATTTGTTCTTCCTTCTTCCTCTTCTTCTTCATCTCTCCTCTTCTCCTTCTTCTTCTCTCCCACCGCCACCCACCGCCGCCGCCGCCGCCCCCGCCACCCACCGCCAACGACTCATATTCTTCTTCTTCCTTCTTCGCTTCCTCTTCCTTCTTCTCCTTCCTTCTTCTCCTCCTCCTTCCTCTTCTTCATCTTCAAACCCTGTCAATTATCTTCCTCCATTCTTTTTTCCTTCCTTTTCTTCTCTTCTTCTTCTTCTTCTTCTTCTTCTCCTCTTCTTCTCTTCTCTTCTTCTTCTTCCCCCCATTCTCAATCTTTCTTTCTCCTCTTCTCTCCCTCTCCTCTTCTTCTCCGGCGCCGGAAGTGGGATTGGAAGTGGCGCGTGAGAATTTGGCCGAGGGAAGGATTTTGCCAAAAACGTTTTTTCCTCCCCAAAACTTTTTTTTTAAAAATGAGTTTCAAACTCATGTTTCTTGAAAAATGTTTGAAACCAAAAAAGTTTCAAACTTTTTTTTTACAACCAAGTTTGAAAAGTGGCAAAGAACGGAGAAAACCCAAACCCTTCTCTTGTCAAAATCCCAAATCCAACCCTTCTCCGTGAGTACTCTCTTCAAAGTGAATCTGGACTTCTGGAGTACTCTCTTCAAAGTCAATTAAAGAATTTGTAAAGAATTTGGATCACGAGGGTTCTCTATTCTCACAGCCTCTCAATAGCTGAGTACACTCTTCAAAGGGTAAGTGCGATTCTTTCTCTACTCGATGAATTTCTATGTGTTTTTTCTTACTTCGCATCCTAGGTTGAATCTGTTGCTCTGAACTTTGAAGTTTCCGTCTTCGATAGTTAATCTAAATGTGTGTTTTTGTGTGTTTCTAAATGATTTACTTTCGATTTTGTTTATTGCTTCTTCTTTCAGCTACAAAGGCAGAGATCTGATGATCGATTTACTCTCTTCTTCTTTCAATTATGTTTCTTTCAACATCTTGTGCTGTGTGTTTGTAAGCCATCTTCAAGATTTCCTTGGTTCGATTATGGTGTAGAAACGGGATTTTTCATTAAGGGCTAGAAATTATTATGATGGGTTTGTGATAATCATAAGGATTTGGGAGTTTTTTGTTTTTTGGTGGTGTTTTTTGCATTATGAGGTGATAAAATCATTTTAAAGTTTCTCAGGTAGAAAATGCCTTTTTCAGCCTCTGGATGAAGTGCTCAGACACAGGTCTAATCCTTCGATGATTGCAACTCCCAAAGGGACTTGGAATTCATATGGTATTATATATATATATATATATATTGATTATGGTAAAAACAGAGAAAAATTTCCCCTAAAACTCAAAGAATTAGGATGACATGCCTCAATTTGTTTTGCTTGATAAATAGCTAGATGCAGGGTAACTTTATTTAATAACTATTGATGGATTGGTTTTCCATTAACGGCTGAGTGATCTTTCATTTATATTATTTTTAAAGTGAGTTTTTCAAGTGCTTGTCATGTGTTTTGGTTATCTTTTGGTGGACATATTGTTATGTTTGTATATCATTGAAATTGTTTGGTGTGCATATTGTTATAAGGCTAAATCTTATCAATTGGTGCTAATTTCAAATGGAAAAATTGTGTTGAGGCCATAGTATTATTATGATAGTGATATTGATTGCAAGCTGAAAAATTAATTGTTTTGGGTTTGAGGGGAATGGTAATTCTTGTCCAAGGAGGAGCTTACCTTAATACCCTATATGGCTGTAGTAACTTTCAAAGGATTTGTATCATAATATTGGTGCTGTTTCCAGAATTTGTTATATTTGCATCAACTTTTTTTTTCTCTTTCTTGTAGAATTGCCAACAGTTAATTCTCCTATGAGATGCATTTAAAATAGTCTCTTATCTCTCTTATTTCTTTAAAAGTGTTGGGATAAGCAAGTACTAAGCAATTACTATTGCCTTTTTTAGTATATTCATTGGAATGACTTCGAGGTTCACTGTGAGGCTAAAGTTATTTGAGTGCAGAGTTTAACATGACAATACCAATGGTCTAACTTTATTCTCAACTTACGTCTCCCTCTATCACTATGTCGATTGTCAAGTTGTTTCCATTTCTAATTTTCTATCATTTAGAACTACTTAAAGCTCTTGCTCCACAATTGTAAAATTTATCATGAGGATTATCTCTCTGTATATTTTATTTTCCTTATCTTTGTGGTACCATAACTTAATATAGATTATATTCTTACATATAAAAATGTCATTTTCTTCACAGTAATGGCTCTTAGGACTCAGAGATCAGCTGAAAACAGAAGAATGAGTCATGGATTGAGAGATAAGAAGATAGATGAGCATGGATCCAAACCAAGACATTGGAGGAAAGCAATTGGAAAAAATTGTTGTGAAGTCCAAATTAATGTTCCTATTGGGTGGGATGAAGAACTCTTTAGGTCCTATTCAAATTTGTCCATAATGAGGGATGCATGTGGAGCTAGCATTGCTTGGCCTCGTAATTTGGTAAGTTTTCATATTTTGACTTATTTTTATTAACTCTTACCTTTATATTGAAGAAGGTTTCATTGACGGTAGCCTTTTTTATTACTTTTTTACAAGTAAAAGGTATTGTTTGAAAATAGCGAAAGTGAGCTAGTGACATCTTTTATTCAAAATTTGTGCAAATATAATGCCTCTAACTATGAGTCTTCTTCCACCATGTAATGCTGTGATGTCTTGCTTTCATAGATAGAGTGAAGTTTTTGTAAGTGTCATTTAGAGGTTCAGTTTGGTTGTTTGTGAGGTATTATTTGTAAGTAGCTATATTATTACTAGTAAACCAATTTAGGTTTATGATTAACTTGTAGGCCATCATTGTCCAAGTGATGCACTAGTTTCAGCCAATAGTGTTTAGCTATTTTAGGAAAAGTTAATTGGAAATTTTGGTTGAAAGTGGATGTTTGTTGCAAGTCTGCTGATGTTAAACTTTTGAATGGAGAATCTCTAAAATTTATCTATCAACCATTCCTTTTGGAGATCTGGCTCAAGTTTGTAGTCTTGGTAGGTTTCTGGAGAACGCTGGCTGTAAACATTGATCAAATAGTTACAGTTATATAGCATGTCTACATCTGGCCCAGTGAGCCTGGTCTTTTTGGTTGGGTTGAGTTTTGGTTTGGAAAAAATAGTTTTATAATGTAAAAATTGTATTGGAAACGTAAAAAGGTATAGCTAAATAGTAAAAAGTTGTATTGGAAATTATGAAAACTTATTATAATATATTAAATTTACTGTTGAGACTAAAACTGAAACCAAAACCAAAACTTAAAGAACATGCCAGTGTCATAATATTATTTCGAATCAATAATTAAAGTCAAAAGAATTTAGAAATAACTAATGTTTTCTGATGTAATAGGTGAATATTCTTTGTAAAATAGAACATGGTTGATATTTGTTTCTAGTGTTTGCATAATTTAGTATGTCTGAACAGGTGTGTAACTTGTTTAGACATGTGCAACTTGTTTGGTTACTTTTGTATCCCTCTAGTTCTTTGTGTTCGTTTTAGACATTTCATAACTTTTATTCTTCTTTCAATTTTAGGTGATGAATGCTGATGAATCCAGTTTGGTGGGTGACTCATTTCTCCAACATGAAGTGACCGAGTTTCAAAGTTAAACTAGAACATTGTTTTGGATGGCTAAATATGATATATGCTCTATTTAGTGCAATGATATTAACCTTTTGACTTCTTAGGAGAAGTTATGAATGGTGTTACTAACTTTTTGACTTAGAAGAAGTTATGCACTTTTGTTTGCTAACTATGTTAAAAGAATTTGGATATTATTGTTAGTGTATTTATATTGAAATTTTCATTTATTATTAGGTATTATTTGAGAATTAGTTTATTAATTGTATTATGCTTTTATTTTTATTTTTTCAATATAAGAAAATTATTTGGGATACTTATTTAAACACTAGTAAGTGTCTCAATTGTCTTACATTTATCGGAACACTATTAAGTGTCCCAATAGGATTGTACTTATTAGGACAATATTAAGTGTCCTAATAGTATTACATTTATTGAAACACTACTATGTGTCCCAATAGTATTGCGCTTATTGGGACATTGTTAAGTGTCCTAATATTGAATTACATCTATTAGATAATAGGATTCGTACAAAAGTCTTATTAGATATACTCTTTTATAAAACTCTAACTTAAGTCCTATTACTCCTATTGTGACTTCCACCTATGGGACTTATATACGTAGTCTTATTGTGGCATGAGTCTTATTACGTAGTCTACTGGGACACTTAACAGAGTCCTAACAGATAGATTTTATTGTAGTGCTGCCACTTTCCAATTAGAAAATTCACACTAATTCTCTCATGAGGCTTTTCTTCGATGTCGAATGGCCATTGGCCACCTTGGCCAGCCTTTGTCATCCTACATATTCTCTGTCATTTTCTAGCCATACTACGAAAGCGAAACACTTTTCTAATTAAGAAAATACAGGAGTATGACTAAAAAAACAATGGTCAAACTGCTGATTTGGGCGCGACTGCAAACAAAGGCTTATAGTCTTCGGGAGCTGTCACCCTTCAGTCCCTAGTTTGACCTTTGATCTTTCATTCATACTTTCGTATTTTCTATTACTAGAGATCAATTTGTTTCACTCTAGCAGGATGACGAAACAATGACAGTAAAACTATGTATAGCAAAAAACTCTAAAAAGCTTCAAACATATCACAAGAAACTCTAAAGAGTTTAAACAAATTAATATGGATAAAAATATAGTGAAGATGGATGATGGGGTAGAAAACAATACCTATAAATTATGAAAATATGAACAACCATTAAAACATGCAATCAAACTAATAGCCTAAAAACAAAAAGGATAAAAATAATATTAAAAAAATAAGGGATTAGATCGACTCGGGCTAAAAAGAGGCCGATTCGATTTAACACTTGAAAAAATCCAGATTTAATTTCAAGTTCTCAAATTTTCAAATTCCTCTCCTCAATCAAAACAGAGTTTAGATCTAAACCCAACTAGATATAAAACATTAAGAAAAAATCAGTAAAGAGTTTGGTGCTTGCATTACCCACAAAATAGCAGTTATAAAAACACAAGGCTTAATCACTATTTACCCCTTGTTTTATTGTCTTTTGACTATTTACCTCCCCCCCCCCCCCCCCCCCCCCCCCGGTGTTTCTAAAAACTAACCGTTTCCCCCCATTTACTAGTCAAAACATTAAAATCCATACAAAGACAAAAATACCCTTGTAGAATGCTGACATACACTCTCAGGTTTAAATAAAAAAATTTAAACGAATATACCCCCAAGCATTGGGAAAAATGACCGGCGATAATTTTTTCTTGGGAAAAACGCTCTATTCCGAAGAAACGGCAATGACAGTGGGTTGTTTGTGAGAACCACGATAGGAGTGGGATAAGTGCTGCGTCAGTGATAATGGAGTTTGCGGCTTGACTTCGGATAAACGGCAGTGCTAGTAGTTTGGAGCGGGAAAAGTGCAGCGTCGATTGTGTATCGGAAAAACCTTCACCTGTTTTTTTCTCTTTCTTAAGTAATATGCTGTTAATGCTTGGGGTACATTCGTCTGAAATTTTTAACTTAAACATGAGAGTGTGATGTCAGCGTTCTAGAAAGGTATTTTTGTCTTTTTAGAAAATTTTATAGTTTGACTAGTAAGAAGGGGGCAAACAGCTAATTTTAGAAACATAGGGGGGCAACTAGTTAGTTTAAAAAGTATGGAGGGCAAATAGTCAAAAGCCAATAACACAGGGGGAATCAGACTGCAGGAAGGTTTCTATCTTAAAAAGCCCAGATTCAATTTCAAGTTCTCAAATTTTCCCCAAAAAAACCCAATAATCAAAACAGGGCTTAGATCTAAACTCGACTATATCTAAACATTTAGACAGGAAAACACAATAATAATGCTTTCAAAACTCGTAAAATAGTAGCTATAAAAACACAAAAATATAAAAAAGGTTTAGATTGAATCGAATTGCAAGACTCCCGATTCAATTTAAACACTTGAACAAAAATATATGTAAAATGCTCATGCTTTCAATACTCAAAATAACAATAAATTTAAAAATATTTTAAATCAAATTGGATTGCAGGCCTACCGATTTGACCTAAACTCCAAGAAAAATGGTACTATAAAGCCCAAAAATATATAAACACTAAGGATTGTCGAATCAAAACCACAAAAGAAAAATAAGAAGTTATTCCAGAAAATACGATTGATATTGCCCGCTTTCTCCATCCGAACTAGAGAGATGGCCTCTTCTTCTTCTCCATTGTTGGAACGTAAATAACCGGAAAACTATTCCTTTTTTTAACACTCAATGATGAATGTGGGTTTCTAGATGCCGGAATCGATTTGAACATCATCGGCGATGATCGATCGTGTCTTAATGGCAGCTTAGAACAATGAAAAAAATGTAGGGTTAAGAATTTTGTTCTACACAATACTTAAACCAAAGCTGAAAAAATAGGTGAATTTCTGATTCTTTGCATTCACGTGCATTTTTTTGATATATTTTAACATCAGTTAGAGAAATAGGTGTTAAAATTTACCTTTAACACCGGTATTAAAATTTACCTTTAATACCGGTGTTAAAATTCACCTTTAACACCGGTGTTAAATGGTATCACTAACATCGGTAGTAGTCTGACCGGTGTTAATGATTCAAGTTCTTAAATGCTTACACTGATTTTCATGGCATTAGGTATTAGTTACCAGTGTTGAAGACCCGTTTTGTGGTAATGACCGCAGTTTCAAAATTCCTTCGGCAGATGTGGGTCCTCATGAGCTTGCAGTTATAGATTACACTTGTGTATAGGGAGGCAAATTCAGTGGCGGATGGAATTGTGCGAGAAGCTAGCATGAACCAGCGGTCTTTTGTGGATGGTGCCTTAGATCTTCTTGGTAAGATTAAATGTCTAGCCATTATGGATAGTAGGTTTGTTCCGAATCTTAGGACAGTCAAAATTTGATTATGCATTAATTCTTGCTTTTAAAGAGGTAAGGCCCTTATGTCGCCCTCATCTGTCTAACCAATTTTTTTTTATTTTAATAAAGGGTCACCAAGGCCCCAACCACTTAATCAACTGTTCACCGAAGGAAGTAAAAACAAAAAAGAAAAGTGTTTTTTTTTTCTTTCACTGTTTTTGTTTCCTTTAGTAACTTTTTCCATAATGTTTTCAGTATATATTTTTCCATTGTTGGAAAATTTTCCCTTTTCAATTTTCAAAATTTTCTTATATTTTTACTTTTCTATATAAACAGTGTGTAATAGATAATTTTAATATTGAATAATATTCATTCTGATATTTTCCATATTTTCGATAATTCTAGTATGGATTCAATGAATATTAAATGCCTGATTGACTAGCAATCGTGAGCGATTCAATAGTGTTTTGGAAGACTTTTCTGATTTTCCTCTAATTGTTTTCATCAATAGCTTCCACTACTTCATGCTCAAATTTATTAGGTACAGGCAATATATGCCAATTAACTGACGGGGTTCTTCTTAACTGGATATTAGGAAATGATTTTGTACATTATATTTATCTTCTTTTTTTATAAAAAAAAGGGCGAAATACAAACACAACCCTGAACTTTGTCGTAAGAACAAAATAAACCTCCAGTTTCTAAAAGGAACAAATTAAACCCTTGACTAAAGAAAATAATATTGACTAAGACATGTGTTGTTTTTTAGACAAAAATACTCTTCATTTTTTAATTACCTTGCATAATACAATTTGCCCTGATTTGCCGCTGTTAAAATAGTCCTCCGTCTTCCCACTGCGATTGGCCCGTCAGCTGCCGCTGCCTTACAGCTTTGTCGGGTTATAACTACTTCATGCTCGTAACTCCAACTTTGTGGAGTGTTTTCCTATGATCTGGATAGATTTATGGAACATTCACTGGGCGACTATCCTAATGCACCTTTTATCGGGTTTCCTTCGATGCATGGAGATTGAAACTTCTCTTTTCCATGGAAATCACAAACTGCTCCACTTTATTTTTAGAATCTATTAGCATGAATAATTTTTTACTCTAGAGCAGATATGGAAACGAAGTTGCAAGACTGCGGTAGATCTGGAGCATAGTGACTGCAATGGCAATATGCGGATGACTGTTTTAATATAAAGAAATAGCTATGAAGGGCAATTTTGTCTGAAAAATGACACATGTCTTAGTCAATATTATTTTCTTTAGTCAAAGGTTTAATTTGTTCCTTTTAGAAATTGGAAGTTTATTTTGTTTTTACCACAAAGTTCAGGTTGTTTTTGTATTTCGCCCTAAAAAAAAATTAAGGTGGGATTGGTTACATTTTATTATGCATATAAGTGCAATGTGAAAATAAATAAATAAATAAAGGAAAAACTAAAGTAGCTAGGCCTAAAACAATTGGCTCTAAACATCAGGGATATCGACGAGTCAAATTTTTATAGTCCATTCATGCTTATTTTTGTAGTGCATAGTCACAATATGTCTCAAATTAACCCTCATTTCTTGGGGCTTGAACACACACACACATATATTGTTCTTCACCCTTATCTGTAGTTTCTTTCAGGGGCCATATCTTTGGTTCTTGGTCACCGTCACTGTGGTCAACAGGGGAGTGCATAAATGATGATATTATCAATGTTTAACAAATTGGATCGGACATTAAACAGGCCGAATTCAGGGGTCGGGGTTTAACTGGGATTCAAAGATCGAACCGGGAGCCGAACCGGTAACGTCATTATGATGACATAAATATATTTAAATATTATATTATATATATTAATTTTTATAATATTAAAAAGATAATTTTTATAATGACCAATAATAATATAAATTATCAAACATTTGAATTATCATATGAGTATGTTTAGCCTAGTGGTTAACTACTTTTCTTATAAAAGTTTTCCTCTTCTTGAAGACATAGGTTCGAATCCTGACTGGGTATAATTAATTTTTACAATTGTTTCAGATTTTTCACATCCCACATAGGTTATGGAAAGAAATAAGTTCACGTATAAAAGCAAAAGGGCTGAAAAACACTTCAAAAAGAGAAAAACACCTGAAAAAAGGAAAACTTGGGTATGGACTGGTTTCCAATTAAATTCTGATTTTGATCCAATTGACTGGGCTTTTCTCAAATGCTTTTCTGAGGGCAAACCGGACCGGTTCTCGATTAACCCCGTCGAACTGGCTGGTCCGATCCAATTTGTTAAACACTAGATATTATTGGAATGTGGAGTCGCTGGGGCATGCGTGGGCATTGTTTGAACTTTTTGAGTTAGAATTGGTTTGAAATCCTTTTTGTGGCCTCAACTTCGGCATAAGGACAGATTGCACCTGTTGTTTTGAATGTACTAAGGCTGCTTGGATAGTAGCAAACCACGAGGGGCTTGGCTGGGGTTCAATATGGGCACTTTAGTTTGTACTATGGACTTGGTGCAGCTAGGCAAGTAGCTCAACTCATAAAGCCGTTGTTTGGGGAGTTCAGGGATCCAATTCTAGACATGCACGTCTCTATCGTTGGCTGCGACTACCGCTCGTCTTCTGCTCACACGAAAGTGGAGGTTTGGCGGTAGGTTTGGGGGTGGGTTTGGGGGGGGGGGGGGGGGTTTCCACGTACACTTCCTTGATTGTAAACAGTGAGCAGGGCCGGCCCTTGGGCCTGGGCAAGCTGGGCGCTTGTCCAGGGCCCAAGGGTTAAGGGGCCCAAAAATAATTTTTAGTATTAGTATTAGTAGTTTTTTTTTTTTTAACATTAATTTGGGCCCTTTTTTTATTCCAGAGGAAAGACCAAATGTTTTTTTTTTTAATTTTGTCAAACCCTGCAGCCAACAAGCCATCTCAAACAATTTCCTTTTGCATTCTCCATCGAGCTTCTAGTTTTCCATTGACTATTTATGCTGTTCATCATCTCCATCGAGCTTCTGCTGAAAAATAGGGTTTTTTTCATTCTTCCATTAAATTCTTCCAAATTTTCATCAAGCCCAGCCTCCGGCGTCTTCTCATGAGTTTGACTTCCCCTGTTCCCCACTCGCACACGGATTGGTTGACTGATTCTGATTGTGTAATTTCTTCTTTGTTTTCATGTTTTTTTTCCGATTAAATTTGCAGCTGGGGAATAGTGACTTGGGTTTGGGACCTCGGGTCTCCGGAGTTTGAAGGAAAGGTAAGTTTGATGTTGACACTTCTTGTTTTGTGGGCTTGAATTTGTTAATTTTCTAGGGTATCGATAGTCGATGATTAGTTGAATTTGATTATATGTCGTGTTAGCGTGTTGCTTGTAGTGATTCCTGTGTGTATAGAAAAAAGAGAGGAGGAGAAGCAGAAGTCAAGGCGTGCAGTGCAGCCTGTGAATTGGATTCCTGTTTTGTTATTGTTGCTGCTCTGCTTAAGTTCTACCATTGAATATTGATGAAAGGAATGTTGAGCTTTTGTTGAGTTTGTTATTGCAAAAATTTAATTAAGTGGCTAGTTTGGTTTGGTTAACTGCTTCAATGTATAATGTATTGGAAATTTGAAGTTAGGCCTTTTGTCTTTTTTCTTTTCATTTTGTTCTTGTCTTTGGTGACCTAATTTGGTTTTGTGATTTTTTTTAATGGTCTTTAAATTGTTTATGCCTTTCTTTCTTAACAAGTGCTTAAAGGACAAATACACATTGATATTGAGAATTAGCATTGTTCCAGGTGCTATTGTTTCTTGCATAGCAAATTGACTTAAATATCATTGAATTTCTAGTTATTGTTGTGCTTTTGTATTGTTGTACATTATCATTGATTTGATTTTGTGCTATTGTGCATTACATTTGTTGTGATTTTGTGCTATTGTGCATTATACTTGTTGTGATTTTGTGTTGTGCATTACAGTATAATGAATAAAAAACATCTTTCTGGATATGAAAAAATAAAGAAAAAACAACGACTAGATTTGTGCATTACATTATAATGAATAAAAAACATCTTTCTGGATATTAAAAAATAAAGAAAAAACAACGACTAGATCAACTGACCGAATCACAAAGAGGTGATATTAATAAATTCTTTGTGAAAAAAACAAATTTTCATGAAAATGAAGAGAATTTAAATGAAAAGAATGTGAATGACTCAAATGAAATTGACCTTATTAGTGAAGAGATAAATAACTTGAGTGACAATGACAACATTCATAATGTGGAAAATAATGGAAATGTACATGTTGATGAACAAGTGTATCCTCTAGTTGATATATATGATCCAAGAAATTGGGATAATCTTGATGAAAATTCAAAAGTTAGTGTAGTTGAGAAAGAGTCTATAAGAGAAATGAATTTGGTATTTCCTAAAGACAAAACCTCTAGACATTTTTCATATGATTATTATAATAGAAAGTTAAATAATGGAGAGGTAAAAGAACGAAAGTGGTTAATATATAATAAACGTAGATAAGGTCTATTGTTTCTGTTGTAAGTTGTTTAAATCTCATAATAACAAAGTTTCTTTAGCAAATGATGGATTTAAAGATTGGAAACATCTTAGTGAATGGCTTAAAGAGCATGAAAATTCTATTGAGCATCTAACCACTATGAACTCATGGCAAGAATTAAAACTTAGATTAGATAAAAATCAAACATTGATAAAGACTTACAATGAGAAATCTCCATAGAAAAAGATCATTGGAGACAAGTTCTAAAAAGAATAATAGGAAGTGTAAAATGTCTTTCTAAACATTGTTTAGCTTTTTGAGGATCTAAAGAGAAACTTATCAAGATAACAACGGAAACTTTTTAGGATTGATTGAAATGATTGCTGAATTTGATGTTGTGATGCAAGATCATATTAAGCGGATTCAAAATCTTGATATTCATCATCATTATCTTGGACATAAAATTCAAAATGAGTTGATTTCTATCTTGGCTGATAATGTTAAAAGTATTATCGTTAATAAAATTAAGGAGGCAAAATATTATTCTGTAATACTTGATTGTACTCCAGATATAGGTCATTAAGAACAAATGACATTTATAGTTCGATGTGTTAATATGTCAAGTAACAAAGTGAAAATAGAAGAGTATTTTTAAGAGTTTTTACATGTGGATGATACATCTGGTTTAGGACTTTAATGAACTAATAAAAGTGTTAAATGCACTTGATCTTAATATTGAAAATATAAGAGGTCAAGGTTATGATAATGGTTCCAATATGAAAGGAAAACACCAAGGAGTTCAAAAGAGATTGCTTGAAATAAATTCTAGAGCGTTATACATACCATGTGCTTGTCACGGTCTTAATTTAACTGTTAGTCATGCGGCACATTCTTGTGTTATTTTGGAATAGTGCAATGTATATATACATTATTTTCAAGTTCTCCAAAATGATGGAAAGTTTTACGTGATAATGTTAAAGAAACGGTGAAATCTTTATCAAATACACGTTGGGAAAGTCGTATTATAAGTGTTAAAGCTATTAGATATCAAGCTATTGAAGTAAGAGAAGCTTTATTAGAGTTATATACCATTTGCGATGATGCAAAGTCAAAGAGTGAAGCTGAAAGTTTAGCTAATGCGATTGAAAATTTTGAATTTTTACTTGGTATGGTCATATGGTATGAAATTTTATTTAATATAAATGTAGTAAGTAAGACGTTGCAATTGAAATCTATATCCATTGACTTGGCCATGAAACAATTGGAAGGTGCTATTTTATTTTTTGAAAATTATAGGAATAATGGTTTTACTTCAAGTTTTGAAATTGCTAAAAGTCTTGCATGCGATATGAATATAGAATCAATATTTTCAACAAAGCGTCGTATTTTTAGGAAAAAAAACAATTTGATGAGAGAGGAGATGATGAAATTTCACTGTCGCCAGAAGAATCATTTAAATCTCAGTATTTTATGGTTGTTGTAGATATAGCAATTGCTTCTTTAAAATGTAGATTTGAGCAAATGAAAAAATTTGAAAGTATATTTGGTTTTTTGTTTGATTCGAAAACATTAAAATAATTAGATGATGATAAATTGAGAAAATGTTGTGAAAAAATGAAATCCAGTCTTACTCATAACAACTCATCGGATTTTAATTTAAATGATATGCTCATGGAACTAAAATTATTGAGAGTGACATTGCCAAATACGATAATGACTGCCATTGATATTCTAGAATTTGTAATAAGTAGGGATAGTTATCCAAATGTTGCTATTGTTTATAGGATCATGTTGACTATGCCTGTTACTGTTGCATCGGCTGAAAGAAGTTTCTCCAAATTGAAATTGTTAAAAACATACTTGAGATCGTCAATGTTGCAAGAAAGATTAAATGGATTGGAAATCTTGTGTATTGAAAGACATTTTAGAAAATCTTGAAACTGATACTATTATAGATGACTTTGCATCTAAAAATGCTCGAAGAAGTCGGTATGTATGATTTTTATATTTTATTATTATTATTTATTTAGGGCCCCCTTTTAACTTTTGCCCTGGGCCTCATAAAGTCTTATGACCGGCCCTGACAGTGAGTTTGGTTAGGATGCTTGGCTTGACCTTGGGCAATTTGTGGAGAACATACATCATTTACCTCATTATTCAATGTTTCTTTTGTTGCGGCAGTGTTGTAGTGCAGATTGGAGCAGAATTTGAAAGAAAATGAATATTATCAGTAAAAAAATTAATACAAAAATAATGGAGTGTAACACAATAGTGTAACAGGAGATCTAAAGCAATGCAAATGTATTAGGTAGAGGTGGCAATGGGAGGGAAAGGGAGGGAATTGGGAGGGAAACTATTGGGTAGAAGTAATTGATTACCCATCTAATTTTAATGTTGGCGAGGATTAGGATGGAATGGGATTTAAAATTCTCATGTCCCATTGGGAATTTTATAATAGAGATCCCAATGGGATCCCATTAAGGTCCCATTTTAATACGCATTAATTACCCGGCTCTTTCCTATCAGAAATATCATGAACAATATTATTCTTTTTCTTATATAATAAATCAACATGAGGATTTTTCTCCTCACTTACAGGAATATAATCATCAGCAAAATTTCTAGGAGGAATATAATCAGCAATATAATTCCTAACAGGATGATATGAAGTAGGATTATGACGGTTTATTCCATCACGTAATAATTCTTCAGATATTAAAGCATTATATGGGTTATTCCATCACTAGAATTTAAATGACTATTATTTAAAGCAATATGAAAGGAATTGTGCCGGTTGTTAGCCGTGGTTAGGCGTTTTAAGGGCATTTTACCCATTTGATCTCCTTTAGACAATTTATCAGGTTGACAGATTGAATTCAGTGTAATGATTTCCTTATATTTCCTTGATTAATACTTGAACCGTGGACTTGATTCTCCCTTGGTATCAGAGCCATTATGGTTAATAATGATAATTGATTTCTTGGTTTAACACTCCTTTTTAATATGAAAAAACTGAAGATATTTCAGAAAAAAGATAATATAAAAAATAAAATGAAAACTGAGAGTGATTTACCCTCAGATTTAGATTTATTATCCAAATGGACAATTCCATATGTGGAACCAAAATTAATTTATCATCAAGGATTTTTTAATAAAATTGGATTGAAATAGATTTGTAAAACAACTGAACAATCCTTAGCTATCAAGATGTTGATACAGCTGTTATTCTTCTTAATGAAGAAGATTTAGATTTATATCGTTTTACTCATAAATTTTTACACATTGGTTTAGTGCAAATTGCTTTTAAACCTTTAACTCTAGATAATTTACCAGAAAGTTTCATAGCAACTTTAAGAGATGGTAGAAATAAAGAATGGAGAAAATCTATAATTGGAGTTATACAATCCAGATGGTAGAAATAAAGAATGGAGAAAATATATAATTGGAGTTATACAATCCAGTCTGGCACATGGTCCAGTATATTTTAATGTTCATCCAAATTCTCAATTATCTTTAACTGACAAAAATATTTGTAAGGCTTTAACTTTGAATATCAAAACTGAAGGTTATAATTATGAACCTGGCACAGAAATTATGTGTATATGTTATAGAATTTATTATAAGCCGTTATACACTTTGAATCCATGTTATAAAGTGGAAGAAAAAGATAAAAATTTGAATGAAACAATTATAATAGAATCAAATTTTGATAAGTCGAATATAACGACAAGAAGAACAATTAAATGGGTAAAACGCCCTTAAAATGCCTAACCACGGCTAACAACGGGCTGGACCCTAACCATCCTTTAAACAACAAACAGATGCCTGATTGTCTTCAACAACCCAACTTCTTTGATTAATGAAAGAACAATAGAATGATTCAAGCTATAGAATCATAAACATTACAGGAAAATCAGGGCCCTGTGTGGTATCTTTTTTCAAACCATGTTTTGGAAGAAATTTGGTGGGGCCAGAGCCCAAAGTTTGTTTGGAAGGCTGTTTTCCAAAATCAATTTTGAAAACACTTTTGAGTTCTTGTTTGGATCAAATTTGCCAGCAGAAAATTGGCCCAAGGAAATATTTTTCCCCCATTTTGTGATTCACTCTTCTTCTTCCTCGCCGAACTGCGTCTTCTTCATCGGTGCCGCATCACAAAGAAAAACTAGCAACCATGAACGGTAAAATTCAAAAGCTTTGCTCTACCACCTCCTATATTCTTCGTCGATAAAGGATTTCTCCTTCTTCTTCAGCCAAACACGTAATCGAATTCACCCAGAGCCAAAGAAAAACCACTAGAGCCAACTCCGAATTAGTTCATCTCACCAGCTCTCCTTGTTCGTTTTTTTTGCCGACCGGTCTTTTCTCCTTCGCCGCGTCTATTTTCTGATCTTTTCGTCCCCAGCTATTCGTCCGATCAATTTTGCTGGCCACAAATTAAACCCACCAAAGTGAGTTTCTCGGAGCCTGGAAAATGAAACCCAAGCAGTGACACCGAGATCTAGCCCGGAAATTGAACCGGAGCCGGGATCCTAACGTTTGCAATCTGTCCGTTCGATTACAAATCTGACCGCAGCTACTGATTTCTTGGTATCCATCTTTGTTTGTTTTGTGGTTTTAATTTGATTGGCTTATGTGGTGGTGCTGATTAACGTTGTTGGGAGAAGTGGTGGTTGTTGGGCGGTTTAGCCATTATTGCTGGCGGTAATGGTGGTGGCTAGGGGGTGGTTAGGGAGGTGATGAGTGAAAAAAAAATAGAAAATAATTATTAAAATGTAATGTAATAATTATTGTAATAAAGGAGAGGTAATAATTATGGAAATAGATAAAGATAATTGTAGTTAATTACGTAGATAAATATGAAAGAAAAAGAATACTTATAGTAATTTATATCATTAAAATATAGTAATTTAATAATTTTTGTAAAGTATATCAGGTAATATAATAATTAAATTTAACATTTTAAGAGAATAAATAAAAAGAATTTAGGGTTTAAGTTCAAATACCAAACATTATCTCAAAATATTTTTTAAAACACATTTCAAAACACAATTCAAAAATATCTCTTGAAAAGTATACCAAACAATATCTCAAAATACCTTTTAAAACACATTCTAAAACACACTTCAAAAAACACATTTCAAAACCTATACCAAACAGGGCCCTGGATAACTAGATTTCATGGTTTAACACCAATATTTAGCCTGCCATCAGGCTAAATATAACTGAAAATAAAAATATTAAGGATAGAAAATGAAATAAGACTTACTCTTTAAATTGTCTTCAAGTCTTGAAGAGGAAGGGAGTTGTATATCGAAAGAGAAATTTACAAAATGAGGGATGGATGATTTACAAGAGAGGGAAGAGGGAAGAGGAATACTCGCGATTCCGAGTTCTGCCTCTTGACACTAAACTAAAACATATTTATAGGCAGACCCTGCCTTCAACTATTACTGGTTACTGAACTCTTTATTGTGAGCAGCATTTCATCAATGTCAATGTCGACTTCTTCATCTTCTTCTTGAGATTCTCCTGCAAGGCAATGTCCTTGGCTTGACGTAGAAACCTCTGATTTTGAATCTTCCAGGTTCTGGGATAAATTGTTTTTCAAAAGATCCATATATGAAGCTATTATTTCTTCTCTGGAAACGATTCCTTTATGCCTTTGAAGCATCTTATGAATTTGTTGGAAGGGGCTGATTTCATCCCTTGGAGCTGTCTGCTTCTTCTGCTAGTATTCCTGCAGCTTCTGTTTGATTTGATCAACTAATTCCTGGCCTTGAATAATACCAGTAGCAGTATCAATCTTTATTAATTTATCCCAAAATTTGGTATACCCAACTCTTTTTAAACATGGAATTTTTTCTGAGGTATAACCCACTTCTGGAACCCATTTCCAGATCCAAGGTATTGAAAATTCAATAAAGAAATACATTGGAGCGATATTATCGTTCCAGGGATGATTATTATCCAGATTCATGATTTTGGGTGAAATCTTCACCCATACAGCATATAATGCTTTGAAAGACTCAGGTAGGACCTGGATTGATGGACCAAAATTAAGCCACCATTTAACAAACCAATTTGGTATTTGCCTGTTATAAACATCAGCACAGATATTTATAAACCAAGAGTGTTTCCTTCTTCGATTTTCATAAGGGAATACTTTAGTAAGAGATTCAATATAATCCCAATATTTGAATTTAATCAAAACCTTCTTTTCAGGATGGAGATATTCTCTATCCTTCATGGTTGATAAACCCCATTCTTCAGCGGATATGATCTGCTTAATAATGATTTTGCTGAAGTTATAAACATTCTGAGAACTACCAGCACCTGTAAAATGTGTTATTTCACAATTCCCTGAAGACTTCAAAATATTTTCGAAGTAAGATCTTGGCTTATAAGCCAGTTCAGCATATGATGAGCTGTCCAAATATCTTTGCATTAACATCCATGGATCATTGACCCATTGTAAATCTTTACCTTCTAAGAGGATTATTACCTCTTTGTGGTTATTTTGGTGATATGAAGCCATATGATCTTCATTTTCTTCTTCTCCTACAATTTTTGAAAAAGAGGATGATGATGAAGTAGTATTATCATGCTTTTCATTTTGTGATATAAACTCCATGAATTCCTCGTATAAAGGATCCTCAGGAGACATACTCCTCCTAGCAGAAACATTTTCTGCTACAAGCCTTCTTCCACCATGCTGAGCGAGGATATTTCCTCGTCCTCCACGTCCGCGGTAAGGGCCCAAAGCCCTTCCCCTTGGAAGCATTAGCCTGCAATCATAAAAATTGTGATGAGCCATTATTCAAAAATTCTCTAGTCAAGAAATCTGGAAGACTATTGTCTTCACCCTTTTTATATTGAATATTAAAATCAAATGGGGCTAAATGAGCCTGCCATCTAGCAAACATTTGCTTAGAGACATCATGCTTAAAATATTTATTAAACATAAATTTTGCCGATTTACAATCAGTTCTTATAAGAAACTTTTGATTATAAAGATCATCTTGAAACTTTAACACACATTTAACAATAGCTAAGATTTCTTTAGCTACCGTAGCATAATTTTTTTGGCTATCATTCCATTTTTCAGAATAATATCTAACAAGAAATTCTTGTTTATCATCTTTAGATTTTTGTTTTAGAATTCCACCATAACCTATATCTGAAGCATCTGTTTCTATTATTTTCTCCAGATTAGGATTTGCAATCATTAAATAAGGTAGTGATTTCACTTTAGACTTAATTTGTCTAACTGCCTCAGTATGACTTTCAGACCATGGCTTAGGATTTTTCTTTAATCTTTCATAAACAATCGCAGTATCTTCATTAAGATTTTTATAATAGGAAGAAATATAATTTAAGCTTCCTATAAATCTTTGTAATTGAGTTTTATCTATGATTTCATCTGGAAACTTTGATGCGAAATCTATGCTTCTGTTAATAGGAATAATATTTCCTTTTTCAATATTATAACCCAAAAATCTAATTTTTGTTTGAAACAAACTCATTTTTGATTTAGATATAACTAAACCATTTTGAATAATCAATTTCTTGAAAATTTCCAAGTGTTTGAAATGAGTTTCAATATCTTTGGAAAATACTAAAATATCATCAATATAAACAACGATAAATTCACTATAGGGAATAAAAATATCATTAATTATTTGTTGAAATTCTGAAGGAGCATTCTTCAGACCAAAAGGCATTACCTTCCATTCATAATGTCCGATTGGAACAGTAAAAGCTGTTTTATATTGATCCTTACTATTAATTTGTATTTGCCAATATCCTGATTTTAAATCAAACTTTGAGAATATTATCGAATCATATAATCTAGCTAATAAATCCTTTTTATTAGGAATCGGATGTCTAACCCATTTTAAAACTTTATTAAAAGGTTTATAATTTATCACCATTCTAGGGATTCCTCTTTCAATTTCACTATATTTATTAACATAAAATGCAGTACATGACCACAGAGATTTTGAAGGTTGTATGAATTCTTTTTGTAAAAGAGATTGTATTTCTTTCTTACATAATTCTAAATATTCTTAATTCATTTGACAAGGCCTAGACTTTGTCAGAAAATCATCTTCATATGGAAGACTAACAATATGCTTTTTTCTATCCCAAAACGCATTTGGATGATCATTACAAATTTCTAATGAAAAATTATTAATTATTAGTTTTATTTTATCCCGTAATTTAGGATTTTGAAGTTTTTCTTCAACTGTCAAAATATTTATTTCATGTTTTAAAAACATCAATTGATTCTTTTTTCTAAGAATATTTTCTTTTATAGTATTTAATACTTTCGAAAATGATTCCATTATAAATTGGAAATTTATTTGATTATTCTCATAAGTTCCTTTTAATCCTTCGGAATCAATATGATAAATGGGATATAATTTTTTCAAAAAAGGTGTTCCAAGTATAACTTGATTTGTAATGTTTTTAACTAATAAAAAACTTTCTGGAATGCAAACTTTATTTTTGCAAATATATGCTTTGGGGAGTTTAAACTGAATATCTAATTTTTCTCCTCCAGCATGTCTTAGACTATGAGTAGTTTTTTGAAAATATTTAGTAGGTATTATACCCTCTTGTATTACACTAATATCTGCACCACTATCAATTAATGCAGTTAATTCAATTCAAAAATTATTATCAATTAAGAGCAGAATTTTTGTATACCACTTTTGAGTAGTAATAATATCTAAAGAACTTAAAAATTGTTAATCACCATCTGGTGGTTTTTCTTGAAAAGTAATTATCTCTTTTCCTTTTCCTACTTCTAATCTAGAAATTCTTTCTTCAAAACCAATGTTTTCTTTTTTAAGAAATTGGATTTCCTTTTGAAGGATTTTGACTTCATTATTCAAATCATTTATCGTAGTGTTAGAAGTTAAACTATTACTTCTTTCTTTCATTAATTTTTGAACTTCTATCATAGAATATGGTTCATTATAAATTTTAAAATCATTTTTATTTTCAAAATCACTTTCATTATTCCTACTAGTAGAAGGAAGATTTTGAATATCATCAATTATTTTTTATCTAAATTCAGAATTTTTTATTTGTTTCCAAAATTCTAACAGACTATTGTCTGTTAAAACATTTATGTCTTTAAATTGAGACATTATTTTATAAAATTCTTCATTTTCATAATTATCATTTAATTGTTTTAAACAAGATCCTTTAGTGCTACAAGCACAATCAGAATCTGACTCATTTGATAAATCATTTTCTGAAAAATTTATTTGATTCTCTTCATCTGAAGATTCAGAAGATTCTGAACTAGAACTTGTTTCTAATAATATTTTAGAAATCTTATCTTTTAATTCTTCATCTATTTCTAAAGAATTTATTTTCTTTTTTAATTTGCATTTATTTGCATAATGACCCATTTTTCCACATTTAAAACATTGAATTTCTTTTTTTATCTTTCTTTCTAGCTATTCTAGCATTTTTTCTTTCTAATTTCTTTTCTCTTTTCTTTTTAGAATATTTTTTCTTTCTGAAAATTTTTTCAGGTTTTTCTATCCTATGAGGCTTTTTATTTGGAAATGGAATTTCCATTCCAAATCGACTACAGAAATGTCCTAATTGACTTCTTTCTGTTAATCTTTGACTCTTAATTTGTTGACTCAATTTTATTTCATTGCATAATGATAAACCTTCTTGTACGCAAGTTGCGATCAGTCTACCATATGTATATTCATTATATGGGATAGTTACTCTATCTTTTCTTAAGGCTTTCCTTACTCTTTCAGCAAATAAGCTGGGAAGACCATCTATGAATTTAGACTTCCAATGACTACTATTCATTTCAGGCAATTCCATGACTCTATTAAGGAATGCATCTTTATACCATATAAATTCAGAAAGTGTTTTACACCCAAGATTCTGAAGTAAAGTACGAATATTTTCACTATTATCTGAAATTCTACCCGTAAAATGTTCAAGAATAGTAACTATTAGTGTAAAAACAGAATTTTCAACCAATTGGTCACCTTCTTGTTTAACAGTTCTATAAACTTCTTCTTTATTTATTGGAGATAAATAATTATCCCACCAACCTTTTAATTGGCCAGTAAACCCTGCAACTATCATCTTTGCAATATTACTATCAGAGTTACCATTACTCTTACAAATAGTACTATACATTAACATTCTATGAACAATATTATAAATTTGTTTTTCTGTATAACCATCTATATTCCATTCATAAATATTTTTACTACTATAACTATTATTATTAATATATTCTTGTTCCTCATTTAGAACATCCATTGGAGATGGCGTATTATAATAATTTAATCTTTGAGTTGGCCTATCAGCGTATTTATACATTTCTCCTATTTTATTTATTTCATTTTTTATTACCTTTTTATTTTCTGGACCTTTTTCAATTTCATTTGAAAATTCTTCTTCAATTGTGGTTATATTTAACCATTAAAAATTTTCATTTATTAATTTTTCCAATTCTGGAGAAATAGTTTTAAACTTAAAATTTTTTATTTCAGGTGGAGGCTGAAGACTAGGAGCAGCTAATACCCTTGTATTTTCTTTTGTATTACTAGTGCTAGGTATATTACTAGTACTAGCCCCTGTATTATTTTCTATTAATTTATCTAATCTATCATGTAAATAGAGAATTTGTTCTCCTAAGACAATTAAATATACATTTGTATAATTTTGTTGTTCAATAATTTTATTTATATTTTTGACTATTATTGTCAAAGTTTCTTCTTCAAATAATTTTGAAAAAGCAGTAAAATTCATAGAAATTTTATCTTTTATTATTGTAAAAGATCCTTGAGGAGGAAATTGACTCTTCAAGATATTACCATTAGGTAACCTTTATTCTCTTTCTATTACCGAGATACATGGTTCAACATAATTATGAATAAACCATGGAACAAAAGGGAACAAAATATTTTTTTCTCCTAAGAATTTATAAAATTCAGTAAAAGATTGAAAAAACCATTTTCTAAATACTTCCCATCTGGGTAATAAGAATTCATTTCTTATTTTTTCTCTAGCTTTAGATCCTTTACTAAAATCTATCTTTTGTTTATTATTCATATTGAAAAATTCATTTCTGATTCGGTTATTTCCGACTCTTTTCTATCAGAAATATCATGAACAATATTATTCTTTTTCTTATATAATAAATCAACATGAGGATTTTTCTCCTCACTTACAGGAATATGATTATCAACAAAATTTCTAGGAGGAATATAATCAGCAATATAATTCCTAACAGGATGATATGAAGTAGAAGGATTATGACGGTTTATTCCATCACGTAATAATTCTTCAGATATTAAAGCATTATGATGGGTTATTCCATCACTAGAATTTAAATGACTATTATTTAAAGTAGTATAAAAGTAATTTAAAGAACTATGGCGATTATTCTCACCACTTGAATTTAAAGAATGTAAAGACAAGTTAGGATGATGTTTATTCACATCACAAATGTTATAAGCAGAATGTCTATGAGACATTTGAATATTATCATTAAAAGGGGAAATAAATGATCTTACAGAAGAAGATATGGATATTCCGTGAGTATTACTCATTTGTACATAAACATCTCTATCTGGAGTCTGGATTATATTAGAAATATGATGTTCATTTCTAGGTGCAATATGAGCAACCTTTGTCATCTTCCAATGTTGAGGAATAGGAATTTCATCCCATTTAATTGTTCTTCTTGTCGTTATATTCGACTTATCAAAATTTGATTCTATTATAATTGTTTCATTCAAATTTTTATCTTTTTCTTCCACTTTATAACATGGATTCAAAGTGTATAACGACTTATAATAAATTCTATAACATATACACATAATTTCTGTGCCAGGTTTATAATTATGACCTTCAGTTTTGATATTCAAAGTTAAAGCCTTACAAATATTTTTGTTAGTTAAAGATAATTGAAAATTTGGATGAACATTAAAATATACTGGACCATGTGCCAGACTAGATTGTATAACTCCAATTATAGATTTTCTCCATTCTTTATTTCTACCATCTCTTAAAGTTGCTATGAAACTTTCTAGTAAATTATCCAGAGTTAAAGGTTTAAAAGCAATTTGCACTACACCAATATGTAAAAAGTTATGAGTAAAACGACATAAATCTAAATCTTCTTCATTAAGAAGAGTTATAGCTATATCAACATCTTGAATAGCTAAGGACTGTTCAGTTGTTTTACAAATCTGTTTCAATCCAATTTTATTAAAAAATCCTTGATGATAAATTGATTTTGGTTCCACATATGGAATTGTCCATTTGGATAATAAATCTAAATCTGAGGGTAAATCACTCTCAGTTTTGATTTAATTATATTATCTTTTTTCTGAAATATCTTCAGTTTTTCCATATTAAAAAGGAGTGTTAAACCAAGAAATCAGTTATCATCATTAACCATAATGGCTCTGATACCATAAGGGAGAATCAAAATTAATTTATCATCAAGGATTTTTTAATAAAATTGGATTGAGACAGATTTGTAAAACAACTTAACAATCCTTAGCTATTCAAGATGTTGATACAGCTATAACTCTTCATAATGAAGAAGATTTAGATTTATATCGTTTTACTCATAAATTGTTACATATTGGTTTAGTGCAAATTGCTTTTAAACCTTTAACTCTGGATCAGTTACCAGAACGTTTCATAGCAACTTTAAGAGATGGTAGAAATAAAGAATGGAGAAAATCTATAATTGGAGTTATACAATCCAGTCTGGCACATGGTCCAGTATATTTTAATGTTCATCCAAATTTTCAATTATCTTTAACTGACAAAAATATTTGTAAGGCATATAAAAACTGAAGGTTATAATTATGAACTTGGCACAGAAATTATGTGTATATGTTATAGAATTTATTATAAGCCGTTATACACTTTGAATCCATGTTATAAAGTGGAAGAAAAAGATAAAAATTTGAATGAAATAATTATAATAGAATCAAAATTTGATAAGTCAAATATAACGACCAGAAGAACAATTAAATGGGATGAAATTCCTATTCCTCAACATTGGAAGATGACAAAGGTTGCTCATATTGCACCTAGAAATGAACATCAGATTTCTAATATAATCCAAACTCCAGATGGAGATGTTTATGTACAGATGAGTAATACTCATAGAATATCCAGATCTTCTTCTGTAAGATCATTTATTTCCCCTTTTAATGATAATTTTCAAATGTCTCATAGACATTCTGCTTCTAACCTTGGTGATGTGAATAAAAATCATCCTAACTTGTCTTTACATTCTTTAAATTCAAGTGGTGAGAATAATCGCCATAGTTCTTTAAATTCCTTTCATACTACTTTAAATAATAGTCATTTAAATTCTAGTGATGGAATAACCCATCATAATGCTTTAATATCTGAAGAATTATTACGTGATGGAATAAACCATCATAATCCTTCTACTTCATATCATCCTGCTAGGAATTATATTGCTGATTATATTCCTCCTAGAAATTTTCCTGATGATCATATTGCTGTAAGTGAGGAGAAAAATCCTCATGTTGATTTATTATATAAGAAAAAGAATAATATTGTTCATGATATTTCTGATAGAAAAGAGTCGTAAATAACCGAATCAGAAATGAATTTTTCAATATGAATAATAAACCAAAGATAGATTTTAGTAAAGGATCTAAAGCTAGAGAAAAAATAAGAAATGAATTCTTATTACCCAGATGGGAAGTATTTAGAAAATAGTTTTTTCAATCTTTTACTACAAATGAAAAAAATAATTTACAAGATGAATTTTATAAATTCTTAGGAGAAAAAAATATTTTGTTCCCTTTTGTTCCATGGTTTATTCATAATTATGTTGAACCATGTATCTCGATAATAGAAAGAGAATATAGGTTACCTAATGGTAATATCTTGAAGAGTCAATTTCCTCCTCAAGGATCTTTTACAATAATAAAAGATAAAATTTCTATGAATTTTACTGCTTTTTCAAAATTATTTGAAGAAGATACTTTGACAATAACAGTCAAAAATATAAATAAAATTATTGAACAACAACATTATACAAATGTATATTTAATTGTCTTAGGAGAACAAATTCTCTCTTTACATGATAGATTAGATAAATTAATATAGAAAAATACAGGGGCTAGTACTAGTAATATACCTAGCACTAGTAATATAAATGAAAATACAGGGGTATTAGCTGCTCCTAGTCTTCAGCCTCCACCTGAAATAAAAAATTTTAAGTTTAAAACTATTTCTCTAGAATTGGAAAAACTAATAAATGAAAATTTTAAAGGGATAAATATAACCACAATTGAAGAAGAATTTTCAAATGAAATTGAAAAAAATCCAGAATATAAAAAGGTAATAAAAGATGAAATAAATAAAATAGGAGAAATGTATAAATACGCTGATAGGCCAACTCAAAGAATAAATTATTATAATAGGCCATTTCTGATGGATGTTCTTCATGAGGAACAAAAATATATTAATAATAATAGTTATAGTAGTAAAAATATTTATGAATGGAATATAGATGGTTATACAGAAAAACAAATTTATAATATTGTTTATAGAATGTTAGTGTATAGTACTATTTGTAAGAGTAATGGTAACTCTGATAGTAATATTGCAAAGATGATAGTTGCAGGGTTTACTGACAATTAAAAGGCTGGTGGGATAATTATTTATCTCCAATAAATAAAGAAGAAGTTTATAGAACTGTTAAACAAGAAGGTGACCAATTGGTTGAAAATTCTATTTATACACTAATAGTTACAATTCTTGAACATTTTACGGGTAGAATTTCAGATAATAGTGAAAATATCCGTACTTTACTTCAGAATCTTAGGTGTAAAACACTTTCTGAATTTAGATGGTATAAAGATGCATTCCTTAATAGAGTCATGGAATTGCCTGAAAGTAATAGTAGTCATTGGAAGTCTAAATTCATAGATGGTTTTCCCAGCTTATTTGCTGAAAGAGTAAGGAAAGCCTTAAGAAAAGATAGAATAACTATCCCATATAATGAATATACATATGGTAGACTAATCGCAACTTGCGTACAAGAAGTTTTATCATTATGCAATGAAATAAAATTGAGTCAACAAATTAAGAGTCAAAGATTAACAGAAAAGAAGTCAATTAGGACATTTCTGTAGTCAATTTGGAATGGAAATTCCATTTCCAAATAAAAAGCCTCATAGGATAGAAAAACCTAAAAAAAATTTCAGAAAGAAAAAATATTCTAAAAAGAAAAGAGAAAAGAAATTAGAAAGGGAAAATGCTAGAATAGCTAGAAAGAAAGATAAAAAAGAAATTAAATGTTTTAAATGTGGAAAAATGGGTCATTATGCAAATAAATGCAAATTAAAAAAGAAAATAAATTCTTTAGAAATAGATGAAGAATTAAAAGATAAGTTTTCTAAAATATTATTAGAAACAAGTTCTAGTTCAGAATCTTCTGAATCTTCAGATGAAGAGAATGAAATAAACTTTTCAGAAAATGATTTATCAATGAGTCAGATTCTGATTGTGCTTGTAGCACCAAAGGATCTTGTTTACAACAATTAAATGATAATTATGAAAATGAAGAATTTTATAAAATAATGTCTCAATTTAAAGACATAAATGTTTTAACAGACAATAGTCTGTTAGAATTTTTGAAACAAATAAAAAATTCTGAATTAAGATTAAAAATAATTGATGATATTCAAAATCTTCCTTCTACTAGTAGGAATAATGAAAGTGATTTTGAAAATAAAAATGATTTTAAAATTTATAATGAACCATATTCTATGATAGAAGTTCAAAAATTAATGAAAGAAAGAAGTAATAGTTTAACTTCTAACACTACGATAAATGATTTGAATAATGAAGTCAAAATCCTTCAAAAGGAAATCCAATTTCTTAAAAAAGAAAACATTGGTTTTGAAGAAAGAATTTCTAGATTAGAAATAGGAAAAGGAAAAGAGATAATTACTTTTCAAGAAAAACCACCAGATGGTGATGAATTATTTTTAAGTTCTTTAGATATTATTACTACTCAAAAGTGGTGTACAAAAATTTTGCTCTTAATTGATAATAATTTTCAAATTGAATTAACTGTATTAATTGATAGTAGTGCAGATATTAGTGTAATACAAGAGGGTATAATACCTACTAAATATTTTCAAAAAACTACTCATAGTCTAAGACATGCAGGAGGAGAAAAATTAGATATTCAGTTTAAACTCCCCAAAGCATATATTTGCAAAAATAAAGTTTGCATTCCAAAAAGTTTTTTATTAGTTAAAAACATTACAAATCAAGTTATACTTGGAACACCTTTTTTGAAAAAATTATATCCTATTTATCATATTGATTCCAAAGGATTAAAAGGAACTTGTGAGAATAATGAAATAAATTTCCAATTTATTATGGCACCATTTTCAAAAGTATTAAATACTATAAAAGAAAATATTCTTAGAAAAAAGAATCAATTGATGTTTTTAAAACATGAAATAAATATTTTGACAGTTGAAGAAAAACTTCAAAATCCTAAATTCCAGGATAAAATAAAATTAATAATTAATAATTTTTCGTTAGAAATTTGTAATGATCATCCAAATGCGTTTTGGGATAGAAAAAAGCATATTGTTAGTCTTCCATATGAAGATGATTTTCCGACAAAGGCTAGGCCTTGTCAAATGAATTAAGAATATTTGGAATTATGTAAGAAAGAAATACAATCTCTTTTACAAAAAGAATTCATACAACCTTCAAAATCTCCGTGGTCATGTACTGCATTTTATGTTAATAAACATAGTGAAATTGAAAGAGGAATCCCCAGAATGGTGATAAATTATAAACCTCTTAATAAAGTTTTAAAATGGATTAGACATCCGATTCCTAATAAAAAGGATTTATTAGATAGATTATATGATTCGATAATATTCTCAAAGTTTGATTTAAAATCAGGATATTGGCAAATACAAATTAATAGTAAGGATCAATATAAAACATCTTTTACTGTTCCAATCGGACATTATGAATGGAAGGTAATGCCTTTTGGTCTGAAGAATGCTCCTTCAGAATTTCAACAAATAATGAATGATATTTTTATTCCTTATAGTGAATTTATCCTTGTTTATATTGATGATATTTTAGTATTTTCCAAAGATATTGAAACTCATTTCAAACACTTGGAAATTTTCAAGAAATTGATTATTCAAAATGGTTTAGTTATATCTAAATCAAAAATGAGCTTGTTTCAAACAAAAATTAGATTTTTGGGTCATAATATTGAAAAAGGAAATATTATTCCTATTAACAGAAGCATAGATTCCGCTTCAAAGTTTCCAGATGAAATCATAGATAAAACTCAATTACAAAGATTTTTAGGAAGCTTAAATTATATTTCTTCCTATTATAAAAATCTTAATGAAGATACTGCGATTCTTTATGAAAGTTTAAAGAAAAATCCTAAGCCATGGTCTGAAAGTCATACTGAGGCAGTTAGACGAATTAAGTCTAAATTGAAATCACTACCTTGTTTAATGATTGCAAATCCTAATCTGGAGAAAATAATAGAAACCGATGCTTCAGATATAGGTTATGGTGGAATTCTAAAACAAAAATCTAAAGATGATAAACAAGAATTTCTTGTTAGATATTATTCTTGAAAATGGAATGATAGTCAGAAAAATTATGCTACGGTAGCTAAAAAAATCTTTGCTATTGTTAAATGTGTGTTAAAGTTCAAGATCATCTTTATAATCAAAAGTTTATTATAAGAACTGATTGTAAATTGACAAAATTTATGTTTAATAAATATTTTAAGCATGATGTCTCTAAGCAAATGTTTGCTAGATGGCAGGCTCATTTAGGCCCATTTGATTTTAATATTCAATATAAAAAGGGTGAAGACAATAGTCTTCCAGATTTCTTGACTAGATAATTTTTGAATAATGGCTGATAACAATTTTTATGATTGCAGGCTAATGCTTCCAAGGGGAAGGGCTTCGGGCCCTTACCGCGGACGTGGAGGACGAGGAAATATCCTCGCTCAGCATGGTGGAAGAAGGCTTGTAGCAGAAAATGTTTCTGCTAGGAGGAGTATGTCTCCTGAGGATCCTTTATACGAGGAATTCATGGAGTTCATATCACAAAATGAAAAGCACGATAATACTGCTCCATCATCATCCTCTTTTTCAAAAATTGTAGGAGAAGAAGAAAATGATGATCATATGGCTTCATATCACCAAAATAACCACAAAGAGGTAATAATCCTCTTAGAAGGTAAAGATTTACAATGGGTCAATGATCCATGGATGTTAATGCAAAGATATTTGGACAGCTCATCATATGCTGAACTGGCTTATAAGCCAAGATCTTACTTCGAAAATATTTTGAAGTCTTCAGGGAATTGTGAAATAACACATTTTACAGGTGCTGGTAGTTCTCAGAATGTTTATAAGTTCAGCAAAATCATTATTGAGCAGATCATATCCGCTGAAGAATGGGGTTTATCAACCATGAAGGATAGAAATATCTCCATCCTGAACAGAATGTTTGATTAAATTCAAATATTGGGATTATATTGAATCTCTTACTAAAGTATTCCTTCATGAAATCCAAGAAGGAAACACTCTTGGTTTATAAAGATCTGTGCTGATGTTTATAACAGGCAAATACCAAATTGGTTTGTTAAATGGTGGCTTAATTTTGGTCCATCAATCCAGGTCCTACCTGAGTCTTTCAAAGCACTATCTGCTGAATGGGTGAAGATTTCACCAAAAATCATGAATCTGGATAATAATCATCCCTGGAACGATAATATCACTCCAATGTATTTCTTTATCGAATTTTCAATACCTTGGATCTGGAAATGGGTTCTAGAAGTGGGTTATACCTCAGAAAAAATCCCATGTTTAAAAAGAGTCGGTTATACCAAATTTTGGGATAAATTAATAAAGATTGATACTGCTACTGGTATTATTCAAGTCCAGGAATTAGTTGATCAAATCAAACAGAAGCTGCAGGAATACCTGCAGAAGAAGCAGACAGCTCCAAGGGATGAAATCAGCCCCTTCCAACAAATTCATAAGATGCTTCAAAGGCAGAAAGAAATCGTTTCCAGAGAAGAAATAATAGCGTCATATATGGATCTTTTGAAAAAAGATTTATCCCAGAACCTGGAAGATTCAAAATCAGAGGTTTCTATGTCAAGCCAAGGACATTGCCTTGCAGGAGAATCTCAAGAAGAAGATGAAGAAGTCGACATCGACATTGATGAAATGCTGCTCGCAATAAAGAGTTCAGTAACCGGTTCTACCGGTAAAAGTCCCAAAAATAATTAACATAGGCGGTTGCGGACTCCACAGACAATATTACTGTAGCGGACTTCTAAATTGATAATTTGGAATCCGAAAATACTGTAGCGGATTTGAAATTTTAAAATTTCAAATCCGTAATAGTTGAAGGCAGGGTCTGCCTATAAATATGTTTTAGTTTAGTGTCAAGAGGCAGAACTCGGAATCAAGAGTATTCCTCTTCCCTCTTCCCTCTCTTGTAAATCATCCATCCCTCCTTTTGTAAATCATCCATCCCTCCTTTTGTAAATTTCTCTTTCAATATACAACTCCCTTCCTCTTCAAGACTTGAAGACTTGAAGACAATTTAAAGAGTATGTCTTATTTAATTTTTTGTCTTTAATATTTTTATTTTCAGTTATATGTAGCCTAATGGCAGGCTAAATATTGGTGTTAAACCATGAAATCTAGTTATCTGATTTTCCTGTAATGTTTATGATTCTATAGCTTGAATCATTCTATTGTTCGTTTATTAATCAAAGAAGTTGGGTTGTTGAAGACAATCAGGCATCTATATGTTGTTTAAAGGATGGTTAGGGTCCAGCCCGTTGTTAGCCGTGGTTAGGCGTTTGAAGGGCGTTTTACCCATTTGATCTCCTTTAGACAATTTATCAGGTTGACAGATTGAATTCAGTGTATGTCCATTTGGATAATAAATCTAAATCTGAGTGTAAATCACTCTCAATTTTCATTTTATTTTTTATATTATCTTTTTTCTGAAATATCTTCAGTTTTTCCATATTAAAAAGGAGTGTTAAACCAAGAAATCAGTTATCATCATTAACCATAATGGCTCTGATACCATAAGGGAGAATCAAAATTAATTTATCATCAAGGATTTTTTAATAAAATTGGATTGAGACAGATTTGTAAAACAACTGAACAATCCTTAGCTATTCAAGATGTTGATACAGCTATAACTCTTTGATCTGCACATTTTAGGAGTTTTATTTTAGGACTTGTTATGGCAGTTCTCACGGGTTTTTGCCCAAGGTTTTAATGTTTATTTACAATTTTAGAGATCGGGCTTAAGAAGAAAAGAGTGTGCAAAAAAGTAAAAGAATTGGAGCAGATGGATCACGCCTGAAAAGCCCACATTATTTGTGGGCTAAAAGAGGAGGAAACCCACAAGGAAGCTGCGCATGATTTTGAGAAGAAGCAAAAGCAATCCAAAGCAAAGACAAAAAAGGGTAGTGGATGCGTGCTGTAGAAGTTTAAATCCAATTGGAATTGTGGGTCAATTACAATTCCAATTGGAATCCTTGGTGGGCCGCCGTCTAAACTCAATTGGAATCAAATCCAATTCATTCTTGGTCAAAGAAGACCAGATCACATACATATGGAAAGGAAGCTGATTTGCTGGTCAAGACAATCTGAAAACCATAAGGAAACGGAAGTAATTAAATCCGTGTGCAGCAAAAGAAAGAGGAAATCCAATTTGCAAGAGATCTCTTTTCCAATTCCAAGGAGCTGAGTCATTAGTTTCCTTATTAAATTAGGAGATGACTTTTATTTATTTTTTTAATAGGTTTCTATCCCTATATATATATATAGGGACCTTATTCTTATGAAAGGCGACAGAAACACGCAGGAACAAGTTTTGAGACAAGAAGTTTTATAGAGAATAGTTTTTTAGTTACAAATAATTTTCGCGCAAGATACAGTTTCGCGCAGTGTAGTTTTCCTCTATTTTTCCTCTGTTCTGTTCTGTTTTGTTCTGTTTCGATCGCAACTTTGGATTTTCCCAACGGGCAGTCTACCGTTTGGCCAAACCGCCGGGTACCAGATCGCGAATTCTTAAATTTCAGTACATTATTCTCTCTTCTCTTTTAATGTCTTCTTTTATAATTATGTGTTTTTCGTGTTTTATCATGAGTAGCTAATTTATTAGTTCTGGTATTATGTAAGAAGCCAAAATCCATGCATGTATGAAACCCAGGAATTAATCTAATGTCTAATGAATTGTGTTTCTAAATTGCCTGTGTTTATATATCTAATTACTAAGATTTTATTAAGCCTGATCAACTTAGTTTAATCTGGTAGAGTCAGTGAGTGGCACAACTACCGGCCGAGTAGTACAGGATTAATTGGGTAATAATTTCTAATGCATCGTCAGTAGGAATTATTAGTTTCGGGTTCTTCTAGTTTTTAATGCTTCTATTTGTTAATTAATAAGGTTTGCGGGGACTCGCGGTCTGTTAGTTAACGTAGTTAGGGAATAATTCCTTTGCGGGGACTCGCGGGGGATTATCGAGAATCTATGGAAGAATTGGAATTATTTGCGGGGACTCGCGGTAATACTATAACTAAAACGGCATAAATAATTAGACAAGTTAAGAGGTTTATGATTGCATGCATGAGATTAAGGTGGATTTACATAATACTGGAATTTTCTCTCATTAATTGATAATTGTTTAATTCTTTTATTTAACTATTAGTTTAATTATTATTTTGCTAAATTTAAGTGACAACTCTAAGGTCTCTTAAGAGACACAAAGGTGACCACTAGTCATAGTTTTGTTTTATTTGCATGTTAAATTGGAATTAGAATTAAATTGCCGTCTCTGTGGATCGACCCTGTCTACTACTGTGCTATATTTTCTTAGCATATTAATTGCAGGTTTTAAGCAGTATTTTTACTGTATTTGGTAGACCCACGACAAGTCCTATCACTCTTCTTAATGAAGAAGATTTAGATTTATATCGTTTTACTCATAAATGTTTACATATTGGTTTAGTGCGAATTGCTTTTAAACCTTTAACTCTGGATCATTTACCAGAAAGTTTCATAGCAACTTTAAGAGATGGTAGAAATAAAGAATGGAGAAAATCTATAATTGGAGTTATACAATCCAGTCTGGCACATGGTCCAGTATATTTTAATGTTCATCCAAATTTTCAATTATCTTTAACTGACAAAAATATTTGTAAGGCTTTAACTTTGAATATAAAAACTGAAGGTTATAATTATGAACCTGGCACAGAAATTATGTGTATATGTTATAGAATTTATTATAAGCCGTTATACACTTTGAATCCATGTTATAAAGTGGAAGAAAAAGATAAAAATTTGAATGAAACAATTATAATAGAATCAAATTTTGATAAGTCAAATATAACGACCAGAAGAACAATTAAATGGGATGAAATTCCTATTCCTCAACATTGGAAGATGACAAAGGTTGCTCATATTGCACCTAGAAATGAACATTAGATTTCTAATATAATCCAGACTCCAGATGGAGATGTTTATGTACAGATGAGTAATACTCATAGAATATCCAGATCTTCTTCTGTAAGATCATTTATTTCCCCTTTTAATAATAATATTCAAATGTCTCATAGACATTCTGCTTCTAACCTTGGTGCTGTGAATAAAAATCATCCTAACTTGTCTTTACATTCTTTAAATTCAAGTGGTGAGAATAATCGCCATAATTCTTTAGTAAAGGATCTAAAGCTAGAGAAAAAAAAATAAGAAATGAATTCTTATTACCCAGATGGGAAGTATTTAGAAAATGGTTTTTTCAATCTTTTACTACAGATGAAAAAAATAATTTACGAGATGAATTTTATAAATTCTTAGGAGAAAAAAATATTTTGTTCCCTTTTGTTCCATGGTTTATTCATAATTATGTTGAACCATGTATCTCGGTAATAGAAAGAGAATATAGGTTACCTAATGGTAATATCTTGAAGAGTCAATTTCCTCCTCAAGGATCTTTTACAATAATAAAAGATAAAATTTCAATGAATTTTACTGCTTTTTCAAAATTATTTGAAGAAGATACTTTGACAATAACAGTCAAAAATATAAATAAAATTATTGAACAACAAAATTATACAAATGTATATTTAATTGTATGAGGAGAACAAATTCTCTCTTTACATGATAGATTAGATAAATTAATAGAAAATAATATAGGGGCTAGTACTAGTAATATACCTAGCACTAGTAATACAAAAGAAAATACAGGGGTATTAGCTGCTCCTAGTATTCAGCCTCCACCTGAAATAAAAAATTTTAAGTTTAAAACTATTTCTCCAGAATTGGAAAAATTAATAAATGAAAATTTTAAAGGGTTAAATATAACCACAATTGAAGAAGAATTTTCAAATGAAATTGAAAAAAATCCAGAATATAAAAAGGTAATAAAAGATGAAATAAATAAATAGGAGAAATGTATAAATACGCAGATAGGCCAACTCAAAGAATAAATTATTATAATACGCCATCTCTGATGGATGTTCTTTATGAGGAACAAGAATATATTAATAATAATAGTTATGGTAGTAAAAATATTTATGAATGGAATATAGATGGTTATACAGAAAAACAAATTTATAATATTGTTTATAGAATGTTAATGTATAGTACTATTTGAAAGAGAAATGGTAAGTCTGATAGTAATATTACAAAGATGATGGTTGCAGGGTTTACTGGCCAATTAAAAGGCTGGTGGGATAATTATTTATCTCCAATAAATAAAGAAGAAGTTTATAGAACTGTTAAACAAGAAGGTGACCAATTGGTTGAAAATTCTGTTTATACACTAATAGTTACAATTCTTGAACATTTTACGGGTAGAATTTCATATAATAGTGAAAATATCCGTACTTTACTTCAGAATCTTAGGTGTAAAACACTTTCTGAATTTAGATGGTATAAAGATGCATTCCTTAATAGAGTCATGGAATTGCCTGAAAGTAATAGTAGTCATTGGAAATCTAAATTCATAGATGGTCTTCCCAACTTATTTGCTGAAAGAGTAATGAAAGCCTTAAGAAATGATAGAATAACTATCCCATATAATGAATATACATATGGTAGACTGATCGCAACTTGCGTACAAGAAGGTTTATCATTATGCAATGAAATAAAATTGAGTAAACAAATTAAGAGTCAAAGATTAACAGAAAGAAGTCAATTAGGACATTTCTGTAGTCAATTTGGAATGGAAATTCCATTTCCAAATAAAAAGCCTCATAGGATAGAAAAACCTGAAAAAATTTTCAGAAAGAAAAAATATTCTAAAAAGAAAAGAGAAAAGAAATTAGAAAGAAAAAATGCTAGAATAGCTAGAAAGAAAGATAAAAAAGAAATTAAATGTTTTAAATGTGGAAAAATGGGTCATTATGCAAATAAATGCAAATTAAAAAAGAAAATAAATTCTTTAGAAATAGATGAAGAATTAAAAGATAAGATTTCTAAAATATTATTAGAAACAAGCTCTAGTCGAGAATCTTCTGAATCTTCAGATGAAGAGAATGAAATAAATTTTTCAGAAAATGATTTATCAAATGAGTCAGATTCTGATTGTGCTTGTAGCACTAAAGGATCTTGTTTAAAACAATTAAATGATAATTATGAAAATGAAGAATTTTATAAAATAATGTCTCAATTTAAAGACATAAATGTTTTAACAGACAATAGTCTGTTAGAATTTTTTAAACAAATAAAAAATTCTAAATTAAGATCAAAAAGAATTGATGAAATTCAAAATCTTCCTTCTACTAGTAGGAATAATGAAAGTGATTTTGAAAATAAAAATGATTTTAAAATTTATAATGAACCATATTCTATGATAGAAGTTCAAAAATTAATGAAAGAAAGAAGTAATAGTTTAACTTCTAACACTACGATAAATGATTTGAATAATGAAGTCAAAATCCTTCAAAAGAAAATCCAATTTCTTAAAAAAGAAAACATTGGTTTTGAAGAAAGATTCTAGATTAGAAATAGGAAAAGGAAAAGAGATAATTACTTTTCAAGAAAAACCACCAGATGGTGATGAACAATTTTTAAGTTCTTTAGATATTATTACAACTCAAAAGTGGTATACAAAAATTCTGCTCTTAATTGATAATAATTTTCAAATTGAATTAACTGCATTAATTGATAGTGGTGCAGATATTAGTGTAATACAAGAGGGTATAATACCTACTAAATATTTTCAAAAAACTACTCATAGTCTAAGACATGCTGGAGGAGAAAAATTAGATATTCAGTTTAAACTCCCCAAAGCATATATCTGCAAAAATAAAGTTTGCATTCCAGAAAGTTTTTTATTAGTTAAAAACATTACAAATCAAGTTATACTTGGAACACCTTTTTTGAAAAAATTATATCCCATTTATCATATTGATTCCAAAGGATTAAAAGGAACTTATGAGAATAATCAAATAAATTTCCAATTTATAATGGAACCATTTTCAAAAGTATTAAATACTATAAAAGAAAATATTCTTAGAAAAAAGAATCAATTGATGTTTTTAAAACATGAAATAAATATTTTGACAGTTGAAGAAAAACTTCAAAATCCTAAATTACATGATAAAATAAAATTAATAATTAATAATTTTTCATTAGAAATTTGTAATGATTATCCAAATGCGTTTTGGGATAGAAAAAAGCATATTGTTAGTCTTCCATATGAAGATGATTTTCTGACAAAGTCTAGGCCTTGTCAAATGAATTAAGAATATTTAGAATTATGTAAGAAAGAAATACAATCTCTTTTACAAAAAGAATTCATACAACCTTCAAAATCTCCGTGGTCATGTACTGCATTTTATGTTAATAAACATAGTGAAATTGAAAGAGGAATCCCCAGAATGGTGATAAATTATAAACCTCTTAATAAAGTTTTAAAATGGATTAGACATCCGATTCCTAATAAAAAGGATTTATTAGATAGATTATATGATTCAATAATATTCTCAAAGTTTGATTTAAAATCAGGATATTGGCAAATACAAATTAATAGTAAGGATCAATATAAAACAGCTTTTACTGTTCCAATCGGACATTATGAATGGAAGGTAATGCCTTTTGGTCTGAAGAATGCTCCTTCAGAATTTCAACAAATAATTAATGATATTTTTATTCCCTATAGTGAATTTATCGTTGTTTATATTGATGATATTTTAGTATTTTCCAAAGATATTGAAACTCATTTCAAACACTTGGAAATTTTCAAGAAATTGATTATTCAAAATGGTTTAGTTATATCTAAATCAAAAATGAGTTTGTTTCAAACAAAAATTAGATTTTTGGGTCATAATATTGAAAAAGGAAATATTATTCCTATTAACAGAAGCATAGATTCCGCTTCAAAGTTTCCAGATGAAATCATAGATAAAACTCAATTACAAAGATTTTTAGGAAGCTTAAATTATATTTCTTCCTATTATAAAAATCTTAATGAAGATACTGCGATTCTTTATGAAAGATTAAAGAAAAATCCTAAGTCATGGTCTGAAAGTCATACTGAGGCAGTTATACGAATTAAGTCTAAAGTGAAATCACTACCTTGTTTAATGATTGTAAATCCTAATCTGGAGAAAATAATAGAAACAGATGCTTCAGATATAGGTTATGGTGGAATTCTAAAACAAAAATCGAAAGATGATAAACAAGAATTTCTTGTTAGATATTATTCTGGAAAATGGAATGATAGCCAAAAAAATTATGCTACGGTAGCTAAAGAAATCTTAGCTATTGTTAAATGTGTGTTAAAGTTTCAAGATGATCTTTATAATCAAAAGTTTATTATAAGAACTGATTGTAAATGGGCAAAATTTATGTTTAATAAAGATTTTAAGCATGATGTCTCTAAGCAAATGTTTGCTAGATGGCAGGCTCATTTAGCCCCTTTTGATTTTAATATTCAATATAAAAAGGATGAAGACAATAGTCTTCTAGATTTCTTGACCATAGAATTTTTGAATAATGGCTGTTCATAATTTTATGATTGCAGGCTAATGATTCCAAGGGGAAGGGCTTCGGGCCCTTACCGCGGACGTGGAGGACGAGGAAATATCCTCGCTCAGCATGGTGGAAGAAGGCTTGTAGCAGAAAATGTTTCTTCTAGGAGGAGTATGTCTCCTAAGGATCCTTTATACGAGGAATTCATGGAGTTTATATCACAAAATGAAAAGCATGATAATACTGCTTCATCATCATCCTCTTTTTCAAAAATTGTAGGAGAAGAAGAAAATGAAGATCATATGGCTTCATATCACCAAAATAACCACAAAGAGATAATAATCCTCTTAGAAGGTAAAGATTTACAATGGGTCAACGATCCATAGATGTTAATGCAAAGATATTTGGACAGCTCATCATATGCTGAACTAGCTTATAAGCCAAGATCTTACTTTGAAAATATTTTGAAGTCTTCAGGGAATTGTGAAATAACACATTTTACAGGTGCTGGTAGTTCTCAGAACGTTTATAACTTCAGCAAAATCATTATTAAGCAGGTCATATCCGTTGAAGAATGGGGTTTATCAACCCTGAAGGATAGAGAATATCTCCATCCTGAAAAGAAGGTTTTGATTAAATTCAAATATTGGGATTATATTGAATCTCTTACTAAAGTATTCCCTTATGAAAATCCAAGAAGGAAACACTCTTGGTTTATAAATATCTGTGTTGATGTTTATAATAGGCAAATACCAAATTGGTTTGTTAAATGGTGGCTTAATTTTGGTCCATCAATCCAGGTCCTACCTGAGTCTTTCAAAGCATTATATGCTGAATGGGTGAAGATTTCACCAAAAATCATGAATCTGGATAATAATCATCCCTGGAACGATAATATTGCTCCAATGTATTTCTTTATTGAATTTTCAATACCTTTGATCTGGAAATGGGTTTCAGAAGTGGGTTATTCCTCAGAAAAAATCCCATGTTTAAAAAGAGTCGGTTATACCAAATTTTGTGATAATTTAATAAAGATTGATACTACTACTGGTATTATTCAAGGCCAGGAATTAGTTGATCAAATTGAACAGAAGCTGCAGGAATACCAGCAAAAGAAGCAGACAGCTCCAAGCGATGAAATCAGCCCCTTCCAACAAATTCATAAGATGCTTCAAAGGTAGAAAGGAATCGTTTCCAGAGAAGAAATAATAGCTTCGTATATGGATCTTTTGAAAAAAGATTTATCCCAGAACCTAGAAGATTCAAAATCAGAGGTTTCTATGTCAAGCCAAGGACATTGCCTTGCAGGAGAATCTCAAGAAGAAGATGAAGAAGTCGACATCGACATTGATGAAATGCTGCTCGCAATAAAGAGTTCAGTAACCGGTTCTACCGGTAAAAGTCCCAAAAATAATTAACATAGGCGGTTGCGGCCTCCACTGACAATATTACTGTAGCGGACTTCTAAATTGATAATTTGGAATCCGAAAAAACTGTAGCGGATTTGAAATTTTAATTTCAAATCCGTAATAGTTGAAGGCAGGGTCTGCTTATAAATATGTTTTTGTTTAGTGTCAAGAGGGAGAACTCAGAATCACGAGTATTCCTCTTCCCTCTCTTATAAATCATCCATCCCTCCTTTTGTAAATTTGTCTTTCAATATACAACTCCCTTCCTCTTATTTAATTTTCTGTCTTTAATATTTTTATTTTCAGTTATATTTAGCCTAATGACAGGCTAAATATTTGTGTTAAACCATGAAATCTAGTTATCTGATTTTCCTATAATGTATATGATTCTATAGCTTGAATCATTCTATTGTTCTTTTATTAATCAAAGAAGTTGGGTTGTTGAAGACAATCAGGCATCTGTATGTTGTTTAAAGGATGGTTAGGGTCCAGCCCATTGTTAGTCGTGGTTAGGCGTTTTAAGGGCGTTTTACCCATTTGATCTCCTTTAGACAATTTATCAGGTTGACAGATTGAATTCAGTGTAATGATTTCCTTATATTTCCTTGATTAATACTTGAATCGTGGACTTGATTTTCCCTTATGGTATCAGAGCCGTTATGGTTAATGATGATAAATGATTTCTTGTCTTCAAGTCTTGAAGAGGAAGGGAGTTGTATATTGAAAGAGAAATTTACAAAAGGAGGGATGGATGATTTACAAGAGAGGGAAGAGAGAAGGGAAGAGGAATACTCGTGGTTCCGAGTTCTGCCTCTTGACACTAAACTGAAACATATTTATAGGCAGACCCTGCCTTCAACTATTACGGATTTGAAATTTTAAATTTTAAATCCGCTACAGTATTTTCGGATTCCAAATTATCAATTTAGAAGTCCACTACAGTAATATTGTCGGTGGAGTCCGCAACCGCCTATGTTAATTATTTTTGGGACTTTTACCGATAGAACCGGTTACTGAACTCTTTATTGCGAGCAGCATTTCATCAATGTCGATGTCGACTTCTTCATCTTCTTCTTGAGATTCTCCTGCAAGGCAATGTCCTTGGCTTGACATAGAAACCTCTGATTTTGAATCTTCTAGGTTCTGGGATAAATCTTTTTCAAAAGATCCATATATGAAGCTATTATTTCTTCTCTAGAAACGATTCCTTTCTGCCTTTGAAGCATCTTATGAATTTGTTGGAAGGGGCTGATTTCATCGCTTGGAGCAGTCTGCTTCTTTTGCTGGTATTCCTGCAGCTTCTGTTTAATTTGATCAACTAATTCTTGGCCTTGAATAATACCAGTAGTAGTATCAATCTTTATTAATTTATCCCAAAATTTGGTATAACCGACTCTTTTTAAACATGGGATTTTTTCTGAGGTATAACCCACTTCTGGAACCCATTTCCAGTCCAAGGTATTGAAAATTCAATAAAGAAATACATTGGAGCGATATTATCGTTCCAGGGATGATTATTATCCAGATTCATGATTTTTGGTGAAATCTTCACCCATTCAGCACATAATGCTTTGAAAGACTCAGGTAGGACTTGGATTGATGGACCAAAATTAAGCCACCATTTAACAAACCAATTTGGTATTTACCTGTTATAAACATCAGCACAGATCTTTATAAACCAAGAGTGTTTCCTTCTTGGATTTTCATAAAGGAATACTTTAGTAAGAGATTCAATATAATCCCAATATTTGAATTTAATCAAAACCTTCTGTTCAGGATGGAGATATTCTCTATCCTTCATGGTTGTTAAACCCCATTCTTCAGCGGATATGATCTGCTTAATAATGATTTTGCTGAAGTTATAAACATTCTGAGAACTACCAGCACCTGTAAAATGTGTTATTTCACAATTCCCTGAAGATTTCAAAATATTTTCGAAGTAAGATCTTGGCTTATAAGCCAGTTCAGCATATGATGAGCTGTCCAAATATCTTTGTATTAACATCCATGGATCATTGACCCATTGTAAATCTTTACCTTCTAAGAGGATTATTACCTCTTTGTGGTTATTTTGGTGATATGAAGCCATATGATCTTCATTTTCTTCTTCTCCTACAATTTTTGAAAAAGAGGATGATGATGAAGCAGTATTATCGTGCTTTTCTTTTTGTGATATAAACTCCATGAATTCCTCGTATAAAGGATCCTCAGGAGACATACTCCTCCTAGCAGAAACATTTTCTGCTACAAGCCTTCTTCCACCATGCTGAGCGAGGATATTTCCTCGTCCTCCACGTCCACGATAAGGGCCCGAAGTCCTTCCCCTTGGAAGCATTAGCCTGCAATCATAAAAATTGTGATCATCCATTATTCAAAAATTCTCTAGTCAAGAAATCTAGAAGACTATTGTCTTCTCCCTTTTTATATTGAATATTAAAATCAAATGGGGCTAAATTAGCCTGCCATCTAGCAAACATTTGCTTAGAGACATATGGTTAAAATCTTTATTAAACATAAATTTTGCCAGTTTACAATCAGTTCTTATAATAAATTTTTGATTATAAAGATCATCTTGAAACTTTAACACACATTTAACAATAGCTTAGATTTCTTTAGCTACCGTAGCATAATTTTTCTGGCTATAATTCCATTTCCCAGAATAATATCTAACAAGAAATTCTTGTTTATCATCTTTAGATTTTTGTTTTAGAATTCCACCATAACCTATATCTGAAGCATCTGTTTCTATTATTTTCTCCAGATTATGATTTGCAATCATTAAACAAGGTAGTGATTTCACTTTAGACTTAATTCATCTAACTGCCTCAGTATGACTTTCAGACCATGGCTTAGGATTTTTCTTTAATCTTTCATAAAGAATCGCAGTATCTTCATTAAGATTTTTATAATAGGAAGAAATATAATTTAAGCTTCCTAAAAATCTTTGTAATTGAGTTTTATCTATGATTTCATCTGGAAACTTTGAAACGAAATCTATGCTTCTGTTAATAGGAATAATATTTCCCTTTTCAATATTATGACCCAAAAATCTAATTTTTGTTTGAAACAAACTCATTTTTGATTTAGATATAACTAAACCATTTTGAATAATCAATTTCTTAAAAATTTCCAAGTGTTTGAAATGAGTTTCATTATCTTTGGAAAATACTAAAATATCATCAATATAAACAATTGTAAAGTAAAAAAATTAATACAAAAATAATGGAGTGTAACACAATAGTGTAACAGGAGATCTAAAGCTATGCAAATATATTAGGTAGAGGTGGCAATGGGAGGGAAAGGGAGGGAATTGGGAGGGAAACTATTGGGTAGAAGTAATTGATTACCCATCTAATTTTAATGTTGGCAAGGATTAGGATGGAATGGGATTTAAAATTCTCATGTCCCATTGGGAATTTTATAATAGAGATCCCAATGGGATCCCATTAAGGTCCCATTTTAATACGCATTAATTACCCAAATAAAAATAACTTGAATTTTTAAAACTATTTTTTAGTGTCATATTTTTATTATTTAGTTAATAGATACTTTTAATTACTGATTAGTATTTACATTTAATAACTCAATCAAATTTTATTATTTTTTCTTTTGTTAAATTATAATATTTAAAACTTATTTTGTCATTTCTCTCCTGTTTGTTTCTTCTTATTTATGTTTCAATTATGCGATTATGACTAATAATCAATTACTATACTGTAAATACAAATACATACTTTATGCATATATATTATTTATGCATATAAATAAATAAATATATATATATCTATAGATACGCATGTACTGTGTACATATATACATGTGTACACAGTACACGCATGTGTACATATATAATATATGCATGCGTATCTATATATAATATATATATATATATGTACACAGTACATGTGTGTGTATATATGTATATATATATATATATAATATACAAGAGATTATGACTAATAATCAATTACTATACTGTAAATACAAATACATACTTTATGCATATATATTATTTATGAATCTAGTCCCTTCCAGCAAATTCATAGGATGCTTCAAAGACAAAAGGGTATTGTTTCCCGAGAAGAGATAATAGCTTCTTATATGGATCTTTTAAAGAAAGACTTGGCCCAAAACCTGGAAGATTCAAAATCGGAGGTTTCAATGTCAAGCCAAGGCCACTGTCTTGTAGGAGAATCCCAGGAAGAAGATGAAGAAGTCGACATCGACATAGATGAGATACTGCTAGCAATAAAAAGCTCAGTAACCGGTTCTACCGGTAAAAGTTCTCGAAACAATTAACATAGGCGGCTGTGGACTTCACCAACAACAATACTGTAGCGGACTTCATAACTGATAGTTTGAAATCCGAAATTACTGTAGCGGATTTAAAATTTAAATTTCAAATCCGTAATAGTAAAAGGCAGAGTCTGCCTATAAATATGTTTTAGTTTAGCATTCAGAGGCAGAACTCGGAATCCGGAGTTTTCCTCTTCCCTCTTCCCTCTCTTCCCTCTTCCCTCTTCCCTCTCTTGTAAATCATCCATCCATCCATCCCTCCTTCTGTAAATTTCTTTCAATATATAAAAATTCTTTTCAAAGAATTGAAGTCTTGAAGACAGTTTAAGGGTAAGTATCATTTTAATTTCTGTCTTTTAATATTTTATTCTTAGTTATATTTAGCCTAATGATAGGCTAAATACATAGTGTTAAACCATGAAATTTAGCTATCTGATTTTCCTGTAATGATGATGATTCTATATGTCTGAGTCATCTTATTGTTTAAGGATTAGTTAATGAATGCAAAGGTTGTTGAAAGCAAACAGGCATCTGTTTATTGTTTAAAGAATGATGAGGGTCGACCCCGTTGTTAGCCTGGGATTGGCGTTGTTAGGGCGTTTTACCCATTTTTATCTTCTTTAAACAATTTATCAGGTTGACAGTTTGCAATCAGTGTAATAAATTCCTTATGCTTCCTTAAATTAATCTTTGAATCGTTGGATTGATTCCCCCTTATGACTCAGACATATAGAATCATCATTCAAAATGGTTTAGTTATATCTAAGTCAAAAATGAGTTTGTTTCAAATAAAAATCAGATTTTTGGGTCATAATATTGAAAAAGGAAATATTATTCCTATTAACAGAAGCATAGATTTCGCTTCAAAGTTTCCAGATGAAATTTTAGATAAAACTCAATTGCAAAGATTTTTGGGAAGCTTAAATTATATTTCTTCCTATTATAAAAATCTTAATAAAGATACTGCGATTCTTTATGATAGATTAAAAGAAAAATCCTAAGCCATGGTCTGAAAGCCATACCAAGGCAGTTAGACAAATTAAGTCTAAAGTAAAATCATTACCCTTTTTAATGATTGCAAATCCTAATCTGGAGAAAATAATAGAGACTGATGCTTCAGATATAGGTTATGGTGGAATTCTAAAGAAAAAATCTAAAGATGGTAAACAAGAATTTCTTGTTAGATATTATTCTGGAAAATGGAATGACAGCCAGAAAAATTATGCTACCGTAGCTAAAGAAATTTTAGCTATTGTTAAATAACTGGTTTCTTGGTTTAACATTCTTTTAAAAATTGAAAAACTGAAGATATTTAAGAAAAAAGATAATATAAATATAAAATGAAGTTTGAGGTTGATTTACCTTCAGATTTAGATCTTTTATCCAGATGGACAATTCCTTATGTGGAACCAAAATTAATTTATGATCAAGGATTTTTTAATAAAATTGGATTGAAACAGATTTGTAAAACAACTGAACAATCTTTAGCTATTCAAGATGTTGAAACAGCAATAACTCTTCTTAATGAAGAAGATTTAGATTCATATCGTTTTACTCATAGATTTTTACATATTGGTTTAGTGCAAATTGCTTTTAAACCTTTAACCTTGGATAATTTACCAGAAAGTTTCATAGCAACTTTAAGAGATGGTAGAAATAAAGAATGGAGAAAATCTATAATTGGAGTTATACAATCCAGTCTAGCACATGGTCCAGTATATTTTAATGTTCATCAAAATTTTCAATTATCTTTAACTGACAAAAATATTTGTAAGGCTTTAACTTTGAATATTAAAACAGAAGGTTATAATTATGAACCTGGCATAGAAATTATGTGTATTTGTTATAGAATTTATTATAAGCCATTATACACTTTAAATCAATGTTATAAAGTGGAAGAAAAAAATAAGGATTTAAATGAAACCATTATAATTGAATCAAATTTTAATAAGTTTAATATAATGACAAGAAGAACAATTAAAAGGGATGAAACTCCTATTCCCCAGCATTGGAAAATGGCTAGGGTTGCTCATATTGAACCCAAAACCGAACATCAGATTTCTAATATAATTCAGACTCCAGATGGAGATGTTTATGTATAGATGAGTAATACTCATGGAGTATCCAGATCTTCTTCTGTAAGATCATTTATTTCCCCTTTTGAGGATAATATCCCTATGTCTCATAGACATTCTGCTTCTAACACAGGTGATGTGAATAAACATCATCCTAACTTGTCTTTACATTCTTTAAATTCAAGTGGTGAGAATAATCGCCATAGTACTTTAAATTCCTTTCATACTGCTTTAAATAATAGTAATTTAATTTCAAGTGATGGAATAATCCATCATAATGCTTTAATATCTGAAGAATTGTTGCGTGATGGAATAAACCGTCATAATCCTTCTACTTCATATGTTAGAAATTATATTGCTGATTATATTCCTCCTAGAAATTTTGCTGACTAATAATCAATTACTATACTGTAAATACAAATACATACTTTATGCATATATATTATTTATGCATATGCATAAATAAATAAATATATATACATATATATAGATACGCATGTACTGTGTACATATATACATGCGTACACAGTACACGCATGTGTACATATATAATATATGCATGCGTATCTATATATAATATATATATATATGTACACAGTACATGTGTGTGTATATATTTATATATATATATATACTAGATGGAGTATGCCGTGCAATGCCCGGCATTTGCCTATAAATATTATTAGGTTATAGCGATTGTCTTATTTTAAATTTAAATAGAAAGATTTTCTAAGTGTTTGTATTTTGGCACAATAAGACATTTATTGGTAGCAATAAAATCAATAATCACAACCCATATGACAACATTGATTGACAAAAGAAGAAAAATTATAAATTATTGAACGAAGAGCAATTTAATTATGTCAAGCGTATTCAAAAGAATTTTTTTTTACAATAATTTAGTAGTAAATCTTCAAGAACAAAAACAAAATCTAAAAATCACCGATATAAAAATCGTCAACAACATAATGTAACAGTTCCAACACTATCACGAAAGAGCTTGCTTTAGAAGCACACATAATATGCTATTAGTACAAATTTCATAATTTTAAATTTAAGATTACAACAAAATCAACAAAAGCTTTAAGTGGTTCACTAAGGTAAGAAACTATGAGGGAAATGAATGAGTACAATGTGCAAAATATAGAAGCGGGGGTGGGGGAGGAGGACGTGTCATAATTCTAGTTCCACCTTTAATTTAAGAGGACAACGTTAGATTAAAATGTATACTCAACTACAAACACCTTCTTATAGAAGAATCTTCATACACTTGTCATGCCATAAACAACAGGGAAAGCAAACACCAGAAAGATTTGAGACATCCAAATAAATCAAACCCAAAGAGTCTCGGGCGGTTGAAACTTTTATTAAATGCTTTAAAAACAACCAACATTGTAAGCCTTGCAAATAACTAAAACATTATGCTAACTGAATCTGAAAGTTTTGAACACAACCTGTAAAGATTAATAGTTCGACAATGATTTGGACGTTGAAATGTTATGTTTGAAAATTTAGCGGAAGTGTTTACCTCAACATTTAATTTGATGTCAGTGACCTAAGAATCACATTGAAAATAAAAATAAAAATCAAAAGGATATTATACTAAGACAATTGATCAATGGAAGGATTACTTACGAAAGTTCTAGAGACGAAAAATATGGACATGAGGATGAACATAAGAGTCATAGATGGTTGACTCTGACAATGGGCATATGAGAAGTTTTGTTTTGAAATTTTCATTGGAGTCAAAGAATTGGAAGCATTGGATTCATATTTAAATATGGAGCTTTGTGTATGATGTCAGTAACCTTCTAATAAATTACAACTCATAAATTTTTTCCTTTTTGGTTACATAGAAAAAGATAACTAATGGATGAGAGTTGGTGACTTTCTTTCATATTCTTGTATTTCTCTGCAGCATGGGATGGAAACTATTCTCCAAATAGAGTAAGAGTCAAGTATTAAACAAACAAAGAAGAAATCATAAATTAAAAGGCTCAAACTTGACATTTAATTAATTTGGGCATTTGAATAAGTTTTCTCCAGCAATTCCTGGCTAGGACAAAAAAAAAAAAACAAAAACAAAATGTCATTGGTAGAATGCATATTGATGATCACTTGCAGAAGCATTGATTAATGAGAAAGGAAAAGGGAGATGAATAACTTACAATTGCACACATATGAAAATTCCAGCTATTTCATAACAAAGACAACAATTACAGGCAGCACAAAGGGTCAAAATGACATAATATAAATGTAAAATTCACCCCATTTTGAACCAGAATGAAAAACTCACAAATTCAATTACAAAATGAATTAAAATAAAATACTCACCCTTATAATTTTGGAGGGACTTGAGGACAGTCTTGTACCCCCAAGTTGTAGTTATGGCTTTTCATTCTAGAGCAAGCATACTGTTAATGCTCTCATCTTCTGTATCACAAAACACACAGAGAACAAGCTTACTTTATCTGTCAACTTAAATTTGCTAAAATTGGAATCTAAAAACTATCAATATGGAATAACATAGTCATTCCCTAATTTTTGTTTTCTTCATCTAAACCTAATCCTTAAAATCTAATCACTAATGAATGAACTAAAAATCTACAGTAAACTATTAGTTTTAGTTCGCCAAATAAACTCAAACGACAACTATAGAAGACAAGAAAAACAGAAGCCTAATTGACAGTACTTGCCTACAGAGTCCTCCTAGAGTGTACAAAAAATCATTTTGAATACGAATATATAAGCTAAGGTGCACACCAACTTAGTAACAAAATAACGTCCAAATTCAAAGGTTGTACTGGAGCTAAGAATTGATGGCTTGAGATTGGATGCAGAGCAAGGCAGAGGGGTTCAAGAGGAAAGATAAATGCGGAGAAATCGAAAAAAAAGAAGAAGAAAAAAAAAAAAAGAACCTAGGAAGATGAAAAGGAAAAGTAACGTAGAGAGGATGGAGATGATCGGACATTTGAAAGTGATTATGGTAGTAAATAAGGAGGAGAGAATTATGGTAGTAAGTGATAAGAATTCTAAAGGTCCAACAATTTTAATTCATAATATGGTGTAAAGCCACGAAGGAAAATTAAGAGTCTAACATTTAAGGAAAAAATATTGTTTGCTTGTAATTATAATGTTGATTAGTATTGTTTATTTAATTTTTGCCAACATGGCATCTATGTGGCATATGACTGGGATACTTAGTCACATGCCATATGGCATCATTTTAGAAGTGTGTGTCTTTTTATACACTTGGCATATGCAGACATAAATATAATGCACATGTGGTAGCCATGTGGCTACCTCACAACAACTCTATATTGCATTATATAATATAGGGTAGATATATAATATACAAGAGCTTTGTTTTTATAAATAAAAAAAAAAGAAAAAAAGAAGCTTTTTCTTTCTATAAAATAAACAAGAAGTAGTTACAGAAAAAATACTAAAAGTTGGAATAAAATAAAGTTGAAGGAAAATTAGGGGAAAAAAAATGAGTATAAATATAAATGAATGAGAGAATATGGAGAGATTAGATAAATAGTATAGAGAGAGAAAGTAAAATAAGCGAGTAAAAGAAAAAAATAGTATAGAAACATAAAAGATAAATTGAGGTGGGAGAAGTTGAGATAAAAATTAATCAAACAGGTAAATAAAAAAACTAAAATAAAAGATGAAAAATGAAAAAAATAAATAAAAAAGAGAAATTATTGGGTATAAAAATGGGTTCGTATGGGGTACCCATTAAATACCCATTAACTTGTTCCATTGGGTCTTATTGGGTACCCATAAACCTCCCAATGACTTCCCATTCCCTAAATTTTCACTCGCATTTATGCCCAATGAAAAATAATATTGGGTATTTCCCTCCCAATTAAAAGGATTAGGGCCCCAATGGGAAGAGGAATTATTGCCACCTCTAGTATTAGGTATCACATATCGCTTATAACTAGCATCTGATGTATCGAGTTTAGTTGTTGATGTATTACATGTTTCTTAAAATAAAAATACATTGCGTATAGTCTCTGATGTTTTGTGTATCACAACCTGTTTAGTTGTTTGTGATATTTTTTTTTGGCTGTAGTGAAAAGGAAAAAAAAAAAAAAGTATCTATTATAATGGTTAATATATCGCATGTTAAAAAAAGTATAGCCCACTTCTTAAAAAAAAACTGTGCGTGCGTGTATGAGTCTATTGTCGGGCAGTACATCTATCTAACTAGATACTCGCTCTTTAACCTTTTTTTTTTTTTTCAGTTAAGCGTGGGGTTGGTTACACATTTTATTGATTGCAAAAAAATAAAAATAAAAAAGAAAATCAAACCCAATGGTTTACATTTTGTGGCCTATGTTGTTTAATTTCTATAATCTGCTTTAGGATGCTTTCGAAGTTGATGCTCACAGTAAGTGTTCGTTGGCTCGTGCTTTTTAGGCCCTATAATGTAGTTCTTTGCTTCATCCTCAAAGTCATCTTCGTCATCAGTTTCCCAGGGGCTATAAACTGCCTCCCCTTCATCTTCTTGGTTGTCGTCACTAAGGTCCTTTGGTGAGTGAGGCACATATGATGTAGTTGGAAAATGTGGCTTCGTCGGCATGCGATTGATAAACTGAGTATCTGTAGGCATCCTATGTTCTTCAACGGGAGTGAAAATTGTTTGTAGCTGATTCAATTTAGGTACTGAGAGGGACTTTTGAGCTTTTGAAGAATTATGTTGAGTCACTTCAAATACTCCTTGGACTACATCGGACCACATAGGTGTGGTAGCTATTTTAGTAAATCCTTCTACAACGCGTTTCATCGTGGCTTGGATTGTTTCTGGAGATGGGATTGAACAGGCGAAATATTATCAGTGCATTATTATTGTCTGAGATATCTTCCAAGTTTGTAGCAGCTGCGGTTGGTGAGGGTGCACCAAGCTGTGCGCGCAGAGCTAGCTCGTGCGCTGCTGCTACAGCAATTTGGCCATCATCAAAGGCATTTGGAACATATATTGATGAGGGCATCCCAGCCATATGACAAGTCAGGATTCAGAGGATCACGGTTTGCGTAATGCAGACTCGGGAAGTGCAGCAGAGGTTCGTGTGTTCCATGAATCATTGCCTTTTGCCACGGTTAAAAGAAGGCTGGTTTTCTGTGATGGACTAGGTGTGTCCTCCTAGATGTCATGATCTGATACTCCCTCAGCTATGAAATCTGCTAACACCTGACCTTTGATTGCGGTACGAGGCATGAAGGTGATATCGTACTCCCCCCAGCTCAATGGCCCATTTGGTGAGACGACCGGAAACTTTTGCTTTTTGTAAGATGGTCTTCAGGGGTGCATAGGTATAAACGGTGACTCCATGGGCATCAAAGTAAGGTCGGAGACGCCGTGTAGAATGAACTAGAGCCAGGACTAACTTTTCCAAGCTGGAATAAATTTTTCTGCAGCCTGTAAAACTTTGCTAACAAAATAGATGGGTCTCTGAACCCGTTTATCTTCTCGAAGCAAAACTGAGCTAATTACAGATTCAGTAGTGGCTATATACATGTATAATTGTTCCTCAGGAATTGGCATGGTTAAAGATGGAAAAGAATCTAAATACATCTTTAATTGTTCTAAAGCTACTTGGCATTCTGAAGTCCACACAAATTTATCTGATTTTTTCAAAATGCTAAAAAATGGTAAAGCTCGTTTTGCCGACCGAGCTAAAAACCGATTTAAGGCTGCTAATCTACACGTTAATTGTTGTACCTCATGAATTAACCTAGGAGGGTGCATTTGCAGAACAACCTCTACTTTCTTGGGGTTAACAGAAATACCACCCTCAGAAACCATGTAACCTAAGAATTTACCCGAAGTAGCCCCAAAAATACACTTTTTAGGATTTAATCTTAATTTGTACTGAACTAAAGTTTCAAGCGTCTCACGTAAATCAAGCAAATAAGCAGATTCATCCCTACTTTTAACAAGCAAATCATCAACATAGGCTTCCATGTTTCGACCTAGTTGTTTTTTAAAGATTTTATTTACTAAGCGTTGAAAAGTAGCTCCAGCATTTTTCAAACAAAAAGGTATAGTAATAAAGCAATAAGTACCTTTGTCCGTGATAAATGATGTTTTTTCTTCGTCTTCTTTAGCCATGAATATTTGGTGAAAGCCCTTGTACGCATCCAAGAAATTGAGAAAGCGAAACCCAGCTATGGCATCGACAAGTATGTCGATTAAAGGCAAGGGGAACCAATCTTTGGGACAGGCCTTGTTTAGGTCGGTAAAGTCGATGCACATGCGCCAGGTGCCGTCTGGCTTGGGAACTAATACAGGATTAGCTAACCACTCAGGATAGTCTACTTCTTGAATAATACGTACCTCCAGCAAAGCGTTGACTTCAATCTCTATGTATTTGTTGCGCTCTTCTCCAAAATTACGCTTCCGTTGGCGAACCGGCCTATGACTGGCATCAATGGAAACCTGTGTTCAATGAGATTTTGAGAAATACCATGTATGTCTTCAGGCCCCCAAGCAAAGACTTCCGCAAACTCACGCAACAGGTTAAGTAAATCATGTTGTAGCTGAGGAGATAAATCAGCCCCTGCCTTGATTACCTTGTTTAGGTCGTCAGCTAGAGGAACTGCTTTAACTTTAGCCTCCGCCTCAATGAGTCATTCTGAATAACCTGATAGGTCGGTGATGTCAATAGTGTGGGAAGTACTGCATTCAAGTGTAGCCGGGAGAACCCGAGATGCGGGGGTTGGTGTGACCACTGAAGCAACTTGCAATTTGGATTTTAATGGTACTTGTTCTCTTAGAGAAGCTGTGTAACATTGCTTAGCCTGTACGACATCACAACGAAGAGAAGCCACACCATCCATGGTAGGGAATTTTAAAAGCATATGCATGATAGAAGCAATGGCCTGAAATTGATTTAATCCAGGCCGACCTAGATACACATTGTAAGGTGATGACTCATCAATGACCACGAAATCTATGGTTTCTGTTCTTTTTAGCTAGCCAGCTATCAAGGTAACCAGTATACTTAACTGCCCCATAGGAATAACATGGTGGTTGCCAAAGCCAATCAAAGGTGTACGTACTGAATTTAAATGAGCCTTATACAATTGACATCCTGCTAATGCCTTTGTAGTAATTATATTACTAGAACTACCAGTATCTACTACACCATTGTCCGGATCATTTGAGAGATTAACCAAATTGGTTATCAACTGCCAATGTTGAGAGTGGAGCACTCCGAGTACCATGCTTAGCTTTTCAATCAAATTAAAGGTCCTTGTCATTACAAAGGGCAAATACTATAATGAAGGCACTCATAAATCTTGGAAAGATCTCTAAAATGTTCCGAAATGCTTGTCATACAGTTTGGAACGAGTTTATTGAAGATTTTTGAAGGCTTGGAAAATGAAATGGAAGTGCTAAACTACACTTTACAGCATGGGGTGGTGTTAAAAGCAGTTAATATAGAGTCCCCGACAGTTAACTCTTTGAATAATAAGTTTGAAGTTCTGCAACAGATATCGATGTTCCCCACATGCTCACTTGTCCGTCAAATCAAATTTGGTTGAGAAGTGATGAATTAACTTAGTGGTATGCCTGGGATGTTGTTTTCTGAAACTAGATTATGTATATATGTTGGTTTTCTTTTCTCTGTAGGTTTTAAAACTTTTCATGTTAGCTCTTTGGTGTTTTGATTGGGTCTTAACGATGTTTTAAACTCGGGCAATATGTTGCATATATAATTTATGGCCCTTGAAGAAAAGAAACTTATTATTATAAGAGAAAATAAGGATATCTATTCATGAAAAAAAAGTTTCTTATCAACGTACATATATATTAATGGAGATAATTTTTGTTGTTCTAAGCAATTGTTAAACATTGCATGGCCAGTTCATACACAGAACACACCTCCTCTAAAAAGATCGCACATTAATCTAGTACACATTGCACATGTTCAAACTAAATAGGAAATTTTGTTTCCTCATTTTCATTTTTAAGAAAACACTTGAAACTCTCAATTGCGGAGTTGAAACAAAAAACACTGTTTGACATCTCAGCTGCTTTTGAAAAAAGAGAAATGCAGCAATTTCTCTCGATTTACGTAGCCTAACTGCCTAACCTTCACCATCATTCGTCTTTTTCGTGCAGAAGCATTCCTAGAGGCAGGCGCGCAATTCCTCTTGGTCAATTTTGATAAGCACCACCTTGTGCGAAGGTTAGGGCAGCAAATTTTTTCCCTTTTTGCTACCACTTTTTGGGCAGAATTGTTTTTCCCACCACTGTATTATTGGGGTTGGAGTAATTGATTTTGCTTTAATTAGTGTTTACAGATTTGGAATTTAGTTTTCTTGCTATCAATTGTTTTTGCCATAACTGTATTACACAAGAGTAGGAAATAGGAAGAAACTTTAATTTTTTGTGCATTTAGGGTTTGCGAATTGATTGTTAATGCACTAATATTTCCTTGTCAACTTTATATATATATATATATATATATATAAATGGGAATGGTTACCCCTAGTATTAAATTAAATCAAATCTAGCCCATAAGTGGCTTACAATTATGCAAATTTTTTTAGTCTACTTTTTTTTGCCGCTTAAGCTGATGATCCAAATAAGAGCATTCTGGCAAATCCTCCTTCGTTGGGCCCATTATATATCGGTCTTCCTCATCTGATTCCTCGAAGTCCTCGCCATTGTTTGTCTCCCAATCACCATAGTCATCATCTTCCGATCTATTTTGTGTAATGCTTGCATATGGGTTATGGCCACCCCTAGGGTTCCTTGGCGATGTAGGTAGTGATCTTGTTGGTGTAAAGAGTTGTTGGGCGGACATTCTGTCCAATAGCTGTGAGTCAATTGGGAATTTGTGTGCAGCAATGGGTGTGTGTGCTTTTTTGAGGGGAGGCAATTTCGAGACTAGGTCAGAGCATTGTGTCGTAGGAGACTTTTGTTTATCCAATGCACCCTGAAACAAGTCTGACTATAGTGGTGTTGCAAAAGGAGACTTTTGAGGAAATGGACATTTCTTGATAGGGCTAGTGTGCTTTTTGGATGGGTGCTTAAATGAGAGAGGCGTTGTATTAGGAAGTGTCGTGGCTAATTCCTCTGCTGCTCGTTCTGGAGGGTAGCAACGATGGTACCCTTGTCAGCTTTTTGCCCTTGTAAAATACACATTGCTAAAATTACTCGATAGTTGATTATGTTTCAAAGAGATGCATCTTGTTCACGACTAGGGGTGATAACGAGTTGAGCCGAGCCGAGCCAAGCTTTGACGTGTTCATTTATTTATCGAGCTTAAAATCTTGTTCGTGTTCGTTTATTTATTAATCGAGCCGAGCCGAGCTTGTTCGTGAACATTCGTGTGCGTTTTATCTCGCATTAACTAACAGAAAATCGTAATGTTTAGTTACTTTAATATACTATATCAACTTCCATAAAATTCAAAATTCAATTTAAACTCATATATTGATACCTATGTACATATAAATATATATATAAAGATTCAATTATTTGTATTATTTAAAATTTTAATATTGTATATACTTATTTTATTCATATTATATAGTTAATATTTTAATCGAACCTGTTCACGAACATTAACGAGCTTTCAACACATTGTTCGTGTTCGTTTATTATCAAGCTCAAAAATCATGTTTATGAACTTTTTTATCGAGCCAAGGTCGAGTTTGTTCGTGAACTTTTATGTTCGTTCTCAGCCCTATTCATGACATTGACATTGAATAATTAGTCCTTCCAAATTGTTTACGACAATTAACCAGATAAGCATTTTGAACAAGGCTTTAAATGATGGGAGGGAGAGTTTGGTCAGCTGATAGACAGTAGCACTATATCACTTAGTTTTGCAATCTAAAGAGACTTGTTGGGATATTTGTAGCTGCCACTCGAAAATATATTGCGTGGAACTACCTTTTGTGTGGTAAGATTATAGAGTAAAATGACCTTATATATAGCTAGTTAAAAACACACATGCTCACTTTTACAGTAATATTAGTAGCTAGCCAACTTCTTAATTGTAAAGGTGCAATAAATATATAATGATAAAGAAATTTGCGGGGTAATAAAAAGATTTAAGTCATTGCAGCGGATGACTGTCCTTATTCAGTGTCATTCTTAAGCATAGGAATGTTGTGAGTGGAGCGCTCTGAGTACCATGCCTAGCTTTTCAATCAAATTAAAGGCCCTTTTCATTACAAAGGACCGGGACTTAATGAAGGCACTCATAAATGTTGGAAATCCTGAGAATGTTCCGAAATGTTTTTCATACAGTATAGAACGAGTTTATTGAAGATTTTTTAAGGCTTGGAAAATGAAATGGTAATGCTAAGATACACTTTACAGCATGGGGCGATTTTTAAATTCAGTAATTTAAAGTCCCCGACCACTACTAGAAAAAGTGCATTCTAGGACACTCTTTTTAAGATATCATAGCTCTTTAAAAGACATTATAAAATAAGTGTCCTACAAAATAACCTATCATGACATTCTTTTTGTAAATGTGTAATATGACACTTCTACGAAAACTTTTACAAGACATTATCTATATAAATGTCTTAATATAATATTTTTTAAAGTGTCTAATTAGATTTCAATTGACATAAATAATAGTATTATAAATAAGACATTAAAAATAAATGTCTCAAGATGTCCCAAATAAGACATGCCATCAAATTTATACTAAGATATGGAATAAGTGTCTTAGAAAGAGAGGAAAAGAAAAACTAAAGTTTACTCATTCCTCCTTAATTATAATAAAAAGAAACTAAAACTAAAGTCCTTACACTTAATCTTGTAATTTAATTTGAACTTTGTTTTGATTATATAATATCACGTATTTTAATAAAAATAAGATATTGAAAATTTAAAGACTACTTTAGTTCCACTTCAGAAAAAGGGAAGTTATTAATTTGGTGTAGTTAACAAGGGTGATTCAATTTTATTTTTTTATTTTATTTTTTAAAAAACCTTTAATTAATTTTAACTAGAAAGAAAAAAGGTACCTAAGTGTTCTTTTCATCATAATCAGAAAAAATGCTTAAGAGCCTGCTTGTTCTGTTTAACAAAATTCATATGAAAATGGGTTTAATAATATTATATAATTACTGTGAGTATCCTAAATTCATTACAATGAACAGAGAACTGTAGGCATTCTAATTCCATTTGCAGTAGGAGCTTGAGTAGACTCTGAGAATTTGAGAGGTTGAACATTTTTGTAAGAAGCCACTTTTGCAGTCTACAATGCAATGAAAGATATAATCTTAACAGGAAAAAGTTCATGTAATTATTATTCGAAATCCTTTATACAACCCAAAAACTGCCACATGTCCTCAATATGCTTATATGGCAGAAATCACACATTTTCTACAGCATCCTTCATTGCAACTTGCATTCTAATCTACACCACTAATATATGGTAAAGTCCAATAGTGACATTAAGAAAGATCTAAGCCCCAACAATGTAGTACTTTTATCAAGCTTACGATAGGCTAAGGAATCCACAAACAAAATAAGGCATTTACCCCAAAAACCAGATTGAATAATTTCAGATTGAAAACCATTTAGCCAAAAAATGATTGTTTCACATATAATCTGTCATCTGCTGCCCGTTCAATCAATTTCTAAAACTATTTGGCAAAACCAGACCATTGTGAACATAACATAAAGTTTAATCTCAAAGACGACCGCCGCTCCTCAATAGGCATGTCTACAACACATGCAGTCTTCTCAGATTCTTAGTCCAACAAATGAACAAACAAAATTCAATTCCAAAAATGAGGTAAACAAAAAGAAAGACTAAGATATAACAATACCAAAAACCTTCAATTTCAGGAACAAAAGTCGAGAACTTGTTAGACACAAGTTCAGAACTTGAATGAGCAAATCTTAAAGCTCCTTGCAAGACACCAAGTTTTCAGCCTGCCAAATCTGGTAAACATATGCAGGAAACAAACTTTTTATGATTGAAGTTATATGAAATCTTTGAATCAATTAGAAAATAAACTAACTTCTTGCAGTGCTGGGGTATTGTTACAAAAATAATTCTATAAAACTGATAAACACAAGATATCAAGGGAAAACCAAATACTTCCTCCTTTGAAGTCAATGTAATATTTACGTTCCTTTAGAACTAAGTGAAAACAACTAACCAACATATTTGGCATAGACTGGACTCATTTCCATTCAGTAGTTTATCTAGTAACAATGATCAGAACATATAATAAGAATAGATTGGGGTTATTATATGTCAGAGAGACAAGAGATTTTTTGTCAAGTTGACAAATATTTCCTATTTTATGGACAAACACATAATATTTAAGAACACATATACTCCCTCTTTTATATTATGCTAATTCACCATTCCCATAATTTGACATGCAAGTCCACTGCATGACCTTAAGAAACATCTAGAAGAAAAATCCTATAATAAAAAAATAAAAAAAAGATGTTTTCATTTAGAGTCTTCAAGCCTAACCAACAGATGTTTTATCACAAATAAAATTGTTTTGACCAAACAGATTTATAGTCTGATTGAATTGATATGTTATAAGTACAATCAAATCTTTCCTGTCTGAACCAAGAATTCTGACATTCAGTGGAAGAATTTTTAAAGCATTTTTACATGATTTTTATACCTTTCACTTAGGCTGGTTGGCAATTTTGATGCTGGGGCATCATATGCTCCAGAAGCCTAAAAAAAATTAGAGAATAGCTTATCAATTTTGCAAGGCATAATTTGGATAGAAAAGAACAACTACAGAAACTAAGAGAAGAGATTGAAAAGATAATTTCTTTACACATTTAGGAAGCACTAAAAGCATTAATTGGAAATATGAATTTAAAGAAAACTCAAAAGAATAAAGTTCGTTACCTGAAGATGAGACGAAGACTTCTTACTTCCATCATCTCCAATGCAATAATCGTAAAATTAATCTACAAAGAATTTATCTTCACAAGAGAAACAAGTCAAGTTAGTTGGTTATCCAATCAAGTACCTTTGGAAAACTAAAGGAAATAAAGATTTAAAAAAAAGGATTGAAAAGGATGTTATATCATCAAATCGAAATTTCCATAGCATAGAGTTGTTAAAATAGGAAATTGCACTCAAGTGAAAAGTAAAGGATTCTAGTAAAAGGGATGCTATCCACTGAATTGGGAATCTAAAGTGGTGTGCACAAAAATAAGTATTTATTGGGCCTAGCCCAATAAACAAAAGGGAACATAAACAGCAAGAAGACAAAATGTATAAAAGGCCCAAATCTCTAGTTAGGATGGAAATCCCTCCATCAAACCGAGCCAAAGAGATAGGCTTAAGCCGGTCATCAGCCCAGGTCGGCCCTACAGGGTTTTCCTATTGACATCATAACAGTCACCATAACCGAGCCTGGGAAAGTTAGGTCGGAATAACGATAACATTGACATAATAACTAGAAATCATTATAGGGCTAGGAACCTATTTTGAATACATGCAGGAATTACGCATAGCAATGATGGAAAAAGGAGCCAAAAGTCAGGCCATGATGACAGGAGCGTAAAAGTCATCGTAAAAAGGGGGAGAGTAGTTGGAAGTACAGATCATCATAGCGCAACGGACATGTCAAATTATGGCTATAAATACTAAGTCATCAAGCTAAATCAGGTACGCAATCTTCATTATGTTTAAGCTCTTGGTCAATACTATTTATCTCTTTCATTTTGCTAACTTGATCGTCGAAGTTGAACTGGGGGGATATCCCCGCTTGTTTTACTGTTTGTCTCCGGTAACGGAATATTCTTCAACCAGATCCGAGCCATACACTCTCATTCGCGTTGATCCGAGCTAAGGAAGCCTAGATCCAAGCTTGGCCATCACTCATTTCAGCCGTCAATCTCTATATTGGGCCTGAACATTCAAGACCTCGACTGAGCCAACCAGAGCATCCTATACCGGACATTTTGCATCACATCAACTGGCGCCGTCTGTGGGGATCAAGTTATTTCATCAAATTTTCTCCATATTCAAAGAAATTTGTTGAAATCATGACACAAGATCGTTATGGAGTGGATGCTTCTTCTTCTAGCATCACTATTGCTTCTACCGTTGCAACTATGATTGTTCCAGCCGCCACTGTAGTTTATACCACCAATACTCCACCAGTTACCACAACCGTTGTTGTATCTTCCACCGCTGTGTCCCTCACCCCTCAGCAAGAGCAAGCTAAGAGAGAAAAATTTTATCGCCTGTTTCCACAATTGTTTCACTTGATTAACCATGGCCCTCCAGTTACCTCTACTTCTAGTTTGGGGCTCCCTGTTTTTAGAATTACAACCACTATTCTAGATGTTGTTAATATTGAGAATCCTCTTGTTTCACAGGCTATTGAACAAAGTTCCTTTGCCAGGAACTTTGTTCAATCCAATGGCCGATCCATATGTTGTTTTGGTCTCCAGTCTGCCTTCCACGTTCGGCTAATCTGGTGTTGTTTCTGGATGCCCTCCTTACCTTCGGGGTGCTTATCCTTTTTCAGGATCTAATTATGTTGCTGGTCTCCCTACTCTTTCTACAGCCCAATACTTACCATTTCTTGTCAAGTTTGCCTTTCCCTCTGTTAGGACAGCAGTTGGGTCAATTAGGTCAGCCTGGTCTAGGTCAGCAGTTGAGTCAGTTTGGTCACCTTGGTCCCGTAGTCAATCAATTAGGATATCCCGGATCCATAGCCCCGTCGAGTTTGGCCCAGTTTCAACCCAGCCAATCAATCTTACCAGGATCTGGATATGCTCAACTGGGAAGGGTCGGGCCCACCTCTCGCGTTTCTCATCCATTCGGTAGGGAAATTCAAACAGCTCCATTTCCACCGGGCTACAAAGGTTTAGGTAAGGTTGATAAATATGATGGTACTGCTGACCCAACGGCACATTGGATGCAATGCATGAGTGTCATGGATGCTGCTAATTTATCTGATGCCAACCGCTGCATGACATTTCATCTTACCCTCAAAGGTCAGGCTATTAATTTGTATTGTACTCTGCCACGTAATTCTATTCATTCATTGGATCAATTTGGTGATTTGTTTTTACCCAATTTTATGGGCAACAAAATATTATCTAAACCTATTTCTCATTTAATGAACATAACTCAGAGGATGGGGGAAGGGTTGCAGGCCTTTATAGATCGGTTTAATGTAGAGTCTAGACAATGCCATGAGAAATATGATAGGATTATGATGGGATCATTTATTAATGGGCTACGGGCATGACCCCTAGCTACTGAGTTAGCTATTAGACCCCCCACCTTCCTACTTTGAAATGATGGTTACTGTTGTTAATTTTGCTATAATTGAGGATGTCGCAGTAATTAAACAGGAACGGGAGAGAGGTCTCTCTGATGTTTATAGAGAAAAGTTTCGTCCCTAATCCCTACCCTCGGAGGAGGGAAGAAGCAGAACTTTGCAGGTGCTAATGACACTGGTACAAAGGCTGGGGTTGGTATTAATGCTTTGCAGGCGGTCGAGCCCTTTTCTGTGCCACGGGCAGACATATATGCGGCCGTTCAACATCAAGGGTTACTGCCTCCAGCTCGTCCCATAACGGGCCCCACAGATTGACTCAGTCCCAGCAGATATTGTAATTATCATAAGCATATTGGCCATAATACTAATGATTGTAGAGATTTAGCTGCAGAAATAGCAAAACTTATTCAAGTTAGAAAGTTACCTCAATATACACAAGTGGCTCATTTGCCCAAACCTACAGTTCCAGCGGGTTGGGAACGACCTACAGGATGTTACCGATGTGGGGAGCCCAGCCATTTTGCTCGGGAGTGTTCTCAGCCCTACCCACGGACCTCAAACGTGGGGGCTGGTGCCGACATAACCATAGCTGGAGTCGTAAATACCATAACTGGATGACCGACCCAGGGTGACTCTAATCGTCAGAGAAAACAGGTATATCGCCAAAGGGAAAACATCCTAGGTAAGCGCAAAGCAGACCCTATGGCCTCAGTCATTACCTTTGACGACAGTAACCATTTCTTGTCTTATAATTGTGATGATCCACTGGTTATCGATTGTCTATAGTTCCTGTACTTTGAGTAATTAACAAGCTAGCAAATTACTTAAGCCCAAAATAAATGTGAGTGATTAAACAAGTATAAAACTATAACTTAATCAATTTAATCAACTGTAAAATATGGAAGTCGGCTGCCCTATTTATAGGGGAGGGTGGCCGAATTCCTATCCTAAAACAAGAAGTGAATTTGAAAACCAATCAAGAGATTGATTTTATACAAGAACCAAATCCCAAAGGAACTAGGATTGGTTGAAAAAGGCAATTTGGCAGCACGTAGGAAGTACCTGGCCGAAATTACAAGTAAAAAAAGGAATTAAAAAACAATCACAAAAAGGTTTCAAGAAGGTAAACCTTTTTGGAAACTACTATCCTAGTAAGCCTAGTTGTAATAAACTTGTAACAACCTAACAAACTAGTAACAAACTTTGAATAGAATTAGGTAACATGCACAAAACCTAATCCTTCCCTAACCTAAGCTTCCAAGTCGCATGTGGGCTTCTCCTTGTGGGCTTGGCATGGCCGAATTCATGGAATGGACTCCAAGGTGGGTTCGGCCCAATTAAGATGGCACATGAGGTGGATGATGTAGGGAGGTTCTGGAATCTTCCGGAATCATTTCAGAACGTCAAAAATCAAGAATTTCAATATTTTTCAAGATTCAGTAAACCACAAAATTCAAGATTTTCAAGAAATCAAGAACTTCAAGAAATGCCCCTTCCTTCAGCTGGATTGATTAGTAGGCGCCATTTCCCCTGTGATGGAGAGTAAAATGACGCTTTTAACCTTCCTTGCATTCTTTTCAAGGGCGTTGGTGTCCGTAACGAGATGGGCTTCTGTAGTACACCTTCGGACAAGGTTTTCAAGATCTGCTCTGAGCGTCCTTGTCCTCCTTCGGGTCATAGGCCCAACTATGTCAACGAGCGGATATCTTTGATATGGACTTGGGTCCGGAGCATTGGCGGGCTTCTATGGAGCACACGAACCTCTGCTACACTTCCCGAGTCTTCATTACTCGAACTAGGATCCTCTGCGTCTTGACTTGTCGTAGGGCTGGGGATGCCCTCATCAAACAGTCTTTCGAAAGGCTTTTTTCTAGTTTCCACGAAATCTTCTCATAGATAGCTTCCTCTACATCAGATAGCGATAATCTTGAAAATATAATTCAAGAGATCTCAGTTATTGAAAAGAAATTTTATAAGCTAGCACATACTCGTAGAGAATCCTCATGATTTTAAGAGAGTGGAACACCGGGCAACCAGATATAAGCTTTTCAATACACTCACCCCAATCCAAAATATAGTAAACTGAATAAAGATGCAAAACTTCCCGTTTGGAAAGACAAACCATGCAAGAGACTTTAATCAACATACGTTCTTCCAATTTGAGAATTTTTAGTGTCCCGCAAAAGAAAAGCGTACCAAGTATGTGCAGCACATGATTATAACTTGAATTCCCCCGAACATGAAGATCAAGAACTCGAACGTTCCAAGAGATTGCAAAGTTGACCAACATAGTGAAGTAAACGGGTTGGCAAATTTTTCAACATAGAAGCTGAAACTTGTCCAAGTATCTAGCATTAAGGTGAACTAGAACCTTGTAAACAAACTGAGTAAAATTCATCCTTCTGTCCCCTCCTTTAGTTTCCTCACCCTTATCATGAAAATCAACGGTGGTTACTCCTGTTCAGAGAAACTTCCACCTTTTCTGGATAGAAGGCTTGCTGCAATAGAAGAAATGAAGGAATATAGAAAATGATTGAATCATGTAAATTGCTGGTCCTATCAATGAGAGTCTAAACCCTAGAGCACTTTTGGGACTATCCCATTGAATACCCTCATTGAGAAGACACTCTTCTGTTCAGTTTCAAAATTCTTGAGCGAGTGCTTAAATCCAAAATTTCAAAATTTTCTCTCAAGAATTTACCGAACTATTCAGTGTAATAGCAATAACTAGCACAAACAAACTGGTAAGCTATATGCTAAATAAAAAAATCTTCTATTTTTTTATAAAAGAGATAGCTTACCATGAATAAGGTTTTGGCACCCAAGTTTTAAGAAAATCACCGCAAAGTTTTAAAAAACAAAATAAAATTAAGAGTTCAAGAAATAAAATGAAATAAAAATTTTACACAAAAGAATAAATAATTGAAATTGGAAAAGAAAATCAGATTGAGAAGGAAAAAAAAAAGTGTCAAAAATCTGTTGCATAATGAATTTTGAAACAATGTCCATCAAGATTACAAGGGATAAGAGTTATAACATTTTACAAAAAGGAGCAGGTTACCCATAGAAAACATCAAACCTAAAGAAACCAAAGATATTCATGGCATCAAACTGCATCAACATTGTGATACGTACTATGAACGAAACATCTACTAGTCTTAAATATCGTAATAACATATTCAAATTTACGTTAATTTAAAATGTACATAATGACCAGTACATCTAAATACATTAAATAAGACATGTATAACAACAATTTGAGAGTGTAAAACCCACATATTGATGTGAGTTGTTCCTCACGAATGCGGAAAGTGCCAAGGAAAGTTGAACGTTGTTGGTCAAAAACTTGCCCTCTTGATGAATTTGGAAAATACAAGCTAAGAAATAGTAAGACTAGCTACTTTAGCTATAACCTAGCAAGCAAACTTGAATTGAAACAATTGAAATTTAGGCTGAGGAAGTGGCCTAAATTAATCTAAGTTTTGCTTATGTTAATACACAAGGTCAAAGAAAATAATTCTTAAGCTAAGTATTAAACCTTACACAATATATAACGAATCTGAATTCTCTAGTCGTATTAATGATTTGAGCATCCCTTTAAAAATGAAGGAGGGATGGCCTAATTTTAGTATAGTATAATGTAGAAAGGAATAGGAAACAAAATAAAATGTGAAATCCAACTAGAGTTGGGATTCCTTACAATATCAGTTTCCAAAAAGAACTTGCATACCGGGTTGATTAATTTTCATCTATCACAAGAAGGTGATACGGCCAAAAATTCCAAGCAAAGAAATAAAAGGAAAATACTAAAATTATTACAAAAATGATTTCAAGAAGTGAAACCTTTTTGGAAACTACTAAAGGAGTTAGTTAAGTTGTACCAAACTTGTAACAACTTTAACTAATCCAAAACAAACAAGTGAGAGAATTAGGTAACATGCACAAATCCTAATTTAAATCCAAAACCCTAAACCTAACCCTAAGTGGATTGAAGATCGAATTTGGTTATGGGTTTTCTTGGGAGGTGGCCGAATTTTTGAAGCTTGTTTGTTGATGGATTTAGCCCGAAATGTCGTAGCATGATTTTGTGGACGTCGTGGAAAACTTCACCAAATAGTGTGGAATGTTCCGGACGCAATGAGAAGCTTTCTGAATCCTTTGGAAATGATGAAAATCTAGAAAATCAAGATTCTTAATATTTTCTTCAAGATTCAAAATTACTAACCAACTTAATAAACTAGGAAGCGTAAAACTTCAAGATTTATCAAGAAATGTTTCAAGAAGTTCAAGAATGTTTCCAAGAACTTAAAAAAATGTCTCGAACTTCAAGCATAATGATTTGTAGTTTGGTTTTCTTCTGCTATCTTGGAGGTAACCACTGAACTCTCCTCATAACGTGAACTCTTCGAGCGGGGCGAGTAGCTTGTCTAGGGATCGCCTATCCTGGTTCAATGTAGCCAAAGATTACCTCATCACATATGAAGCCAGCATAGGATAACATGCCAACTAAGAATACTTGCAAATGTTAATAGCAAGGAAAAAACTTAGTATCAACTTGTTTATACCAGCATTCTTATTCATACAAGGTTTAACCTAGAATTCTTAAACAAGTCCAGAGTAAAAAGAGGATACATAATTGAAGAAAATTAGGCAACTCATGCACTCTCATTAAATATAATTATGCACTCGGAATTTTAGAATGATTTCAGTCATGGATGGACTTAACTAGACACTTGCAATTAAATGTAAACGTGCAAATCTTTAAGCAAAGCAAAGTATATAGAAAAACTATGCAAGGTATTCAAAAACTATGGTGTGAGGAATATTAGACAAAAGCACAATATCTAAAATCAAATTGTTTTCTCATCAATGCCTTGATGAATAATTACGTTCCTATGCTTAAGAATGACATTGAATAAGGACAGCCATCCGCTACGATGACTTAAATTTTTTTTTATTACCCCACAAATTTCTTTATCCTTTTATATTCATTGCAGTTTTACAATTGAAAAGTTGGCTGACTACCAATATTACTGTAATTGTGAGAATGTGTGGTTTTAACTATAGCTATTTATAAGGTCATTTTACTCTACAATCTTATCACACAAAATGTAGTTTAACGCAATATCTTTTTGAGTGGCAGCTACAAATATCCCAACAAGTCTGTTTGCAAAACAACATACCAAGTTTTTTGCTCCCTTTAAGTGATATAATGTTGCAGTCTAGCAGTTGACCATACTCTCCCTCCCATCATTAAAGCCTTGTTCAATATACTTATCTGATTAATTGTCGTAAACAATTTTTAAGGACTAATTATTCAACGCCAAATATCCTCTTTGAAACATAATCAACTATCGAGTAATTTTAGCAATGTGTATTTTACAAGGGGAAAAAGCTGACAAGGAAATATTGTCACATTAACAATCAATCTGCAAACCTTAAATGCTCAAAAAATTAAAGTTTCTTCCAATTTTCTACTCTTTTGTAATACAGGTATGGCAAAAATAATTGCTAGCAAGAAAACTAAACTCCAAATTTGTAAACACTAATTAAAGAAAAATCAGGTAGTCCAACCCCAATAATACAGTTGTGGAAAAAACAATTCTTCCCAGAAAAAGGATAACAAAAAGGGAAAAAGTTACTGCCCTAACATGCGCACAAGGTGGTGCTTATCAGAATTGACCAAGAGGAATTGCGAGGCTGCCTCTAGGACTGCTTCTGCGCGCAAAGACGAATGATGGTGGAGGTTTAGCAGCTAGGCTCTGTAATTAGAGAGAAATGGCTGCATTTCTCTTTTTCTAAAGGAGCTGAGATGTCAAACTATGTTTTTCTTTTGAACTCCGTGATTGAGAGTTTCAAGTGTTTTCTTAAAAAGGAAAATAAGGAAACAAAATTGCCTATTTAGTTTGAAGATGTGCAATGTGTACTAGATTAGTATGGGGTCTTTTGAGAGGAGATGTGTTATGTGTATGAATAACAATTGCTTAAAACAACAAAAATTATCTCCATTAATATATATGTACATTGATAAGAAACCTTTTTTTATTGAATATATATGTATATATATCCATTATTTGCTCTTACAATAATAAGTTTCTCTTCTTCAAGGGCCATAAATGATATATATGCAACATATTGCCCGAGTTTAAAACATCGTGGAGACCCAATCAAAACACCAAAGAGCTGACATGAAAAGTTTTAAAACCTACAGAGGAAAGAAAAGCAACATATATACATAATCCAATTTCAGAAAATAGCATCCCAACTATACCACTAAGTTAATTCATCACTACTCAACCAAATATGATTCGACAGACAAGTGAGCGTATGGGGAACATCGTTATCTGTTGCAAAACTTCAAACTTATTCTTCAAAGAGTCATCCGTCGGGGACTCTATATTAACTGATTTTAACAATGCCCCATGCTGTAAAGTACTGTAGCTTAGCATTGCCATTTGATTTTCCAAGCCTTCAAAAATCTTCAATAAACTCATTCCAAACTGTACGACAAACATTTCGGAACGTTCTCGGGATCTTTCCAACATTTATAAGTGCCTTCATTACAGTATATGTCCTTTGTAGTTACAAGGACCTCTAATTTGATTGAAAAGCTAAGCATGGTACTCAGAGTGCTCCATGCTCAACATTCGCAGTCGATAACCAATTTGGTTAATCTCTCAAATGATCCAGACAATGCTATACTGGCGGCATTGCTAAGAACTGTCATGATTGTACTTCCTAATTTTAGAAAATTCACTTTTTTTTAGGGCTTCAATTAGCTTCACAGTGGATTAGGAATGACTGTCCTTATTCAATGTTGAAAGATTCCCATACCTCCTAAAATTGAGAGGAATGGAGCAATGGCAAAAAGTTGCCAATGGTGGTGGGTCTTAGGAAATCATACCCCTCAACCAAACAACTTTTATTCATTCTCATTCTCATTTCTCACCCCACACCCCCCAAACAAGCACTAAGTAGTGACATAAATGGAATAAATAGTGTCAAATTAACTATTTTAAATAACTGTATATTTGTCAAAGTGGATTCTCTTAATGAAATGGATAGAGTATTAAAAAAAAAAATCAAGAATTGATAAAGGTAGGGGTGGGCAACCGCCCGGCAATGTTTCCGTTTTGCCGGTTCTAGTTCTAGCGGTTAAAACTGATAACTTACAAAAAATCAAATCAGAATTAAAAAGAAAATATCAATCATTCATAATTAATAAATAAAATAATTGGTTCTAATGAGCCATGGTAAAACAGCTAACAAGTCATTGTAAACTGGAAACTATAAGTCCTCCTAGGGTTAGCTCCGAAAACCCTGGAGTTCCTTCCTTGCCTCGCAAGTCTCGTCCAAGAGTGGCGCAGCCGCCACCTTGCCTTTTCTTTCAACTTCCGCCGTCGTCTCCGTCTTTCTCCGTTCTCCCCTTCATCTGTTCCATACCTATCCTCTTCCTGGGGACTCTGTTGGTTTCGTTTTGCTTCGATGGATTTCGATCTTGTTGCTCTCATGCGCTCGTTCTCCCTTACGGAGTCTGAGAAACGGGTGGTTGATGTGCCGGTGGTGCCGCAGACTGTGCAGTCAGTTGAGCATGCGGTTGTGGGCCAAATTCTTTCCCCCGAGTGTTGCCACTGGACCAGGTGGCGAATTTATTTGGGCGGATCTAGTCGCCGGGCTATGGCTTTTGCTGTCGCCAGTTAGAAAACAACACGCTCTGCTTTCAGTTTGGAAGTCATACCGGGAAGTTCTGGGTCCTGGAAAATACCCCGTGGATCTTCGACCGATGGTTGATGACAATAGAGGACTTCAAACCAGACATGGTGGGATCTCGGATCTCCTTTGACACTTGTCCGTTTTGGATCCATGTTCATGATGTTCCAGTTGGGCTGATGACCCCGGAATTTGCGCCTGAAGTGGGTGCGTTAGTCGGCCGTTGCGTGGAGGTCGACAAGGATATTGATGGCTCGTGTATGGGTAAGTTCCTCCGGTTGAAAGTGATGGTGAAAGTCTCGGAACCCCTTCAGCGCATCGCCATGGTTAACTATGTGGGTTCTCTGCACCAATGCCTTGTCCAGTACGAAAAGATCCCCGATCTCTGCTATTTCTATGGCCGGATGGGGCATCTTCTACACGCCTGTGCTGTCCCGGGGTCGGTGGCGGAGGAACGGAACAAAACTCTACAGTACGGGGCGTGGATTCGGATGCCGCCAAATACTCGTCCGTTCCCGATTCACCGGCAGAAGCCACAGAGGGGTCCCCCAGCATCAAGGAGTGGTCCGAGATCCCCCCCCCCCCCCCCCCCCCCCCCCCACGGACGAACCCGATGTCTCCTAAGCACCAGCACTCTGCTCGTACTACTGCCAAGCCAACGGGAACCTCTCCACCGGTCCCGTAGGCCCCTCTCTGGCGACCTGATTCCCCGTCGGGTCCCCCTTATCAGTCCCGGTGAAGGTGGTTTTTGAGCGACTGCATGGCGATCTGGAGCAGGTCCCGCTGGAGCAGAGCCGTGGAGGGTCGGACATGCAGGAGGATGGCTGGGAGACTTTCGCTCTGGGTCAAATCCCACCGTCGATGGATGTTAACTCTATAGCTGGCTGGCTGCCGCTGGGAAAGCCCGATCCAGCTCCTGAAAATATGAATGGCTCACGGGCTGTTGTCTCTGCACAACCGACATCTCTACCTTTGCATGGCTCTTCTTCTGAGGCCATGCATGCAGGAATGGTGGAAGATAAATGTGGGGCTACTATGGCTACTGGCTTGGATAAAGTTGATGCATGTCTTGCTGAGGTTCCAATTTCCATGGAGTCCCCAGTAAAGAAATTTGTCAAAAGGTATAAGGTGATACAAAGGCGTATTACTGCGGCCAAGCAGTGATTCACAAAGGCAATGCCGGGCACTAAACGTTGGCTCCAGATTTGTGATGCAGGGCTGGTGGATGCTGAGTGGGTCCCGGTGGAGGCCCTCCCAAAGAAGCGGCGAGGTGAGGCTGGTAATATTTCTGATTATGAGGATGCTGCTAGGGCTGGAGTACATGCCAGGGATGGTGAGTCTGGCTCTAACTCTGACTCTAGTGGGGATGCTCTCTTTGTAAAGGCAGAGGCTGGCAAGAATGTCCAGCCCTGCCTATCCCCATGAATCTAGTTGCTTGGAACTGTCGGGGGTTCAGTAATCTCGCGACAGTTTGGGAATTGGGCGGAATTATCCGCGACAAAAAACCTTATTTAATTTTCCTGTCTGAAACGAAAATTTCTGTTCCTCGTGCTGAAACAATAAAGTCGATGTTTTCTTATTTTGGTCTGTCTGTCCCTTCACGGGGGTGCTATGGAGGGCTATTGCTACTTTAGAAGCCATCTGTGCTAGTGACTTTACATCTTTTGCATTCTCAGTTTATTGATGTTACTGCTGTGTTGTGTGGGCATTCGATATGGGTTACCGGGTGGTATGGAGAGCCGGCTCTGGCACAGAGAGAGGAGTCGTGGAACTTATTTCGCTCCCTAATGCACTATGATCAGGGTTTGCCTTTGCTCTGTTTTGGGGACTTTAATGAGGTCCTGCACCATGATGAATACAAAGGGTGCACTAGGCTCACGGAGGGGCAGATGGCCCAGTTTCGATCAGCCTTGGAGTTCTATGGACTTATGGATATGGGGTACCAGGGATATCCGTACACATGGTGCCGCACTCTAACAGCCCCGAACATTCAGAGGAGTCACCTGGATCGTACGTGGAATGAGAGGCTGCATGGTTTATTTCCAGGATCCAGAGTCTATCACTGTCGGGCTTTCTGTTCAGATTATCGGTTCCTCCACATCAATTTGCAGGGTACCAAGCCTAGGGTAACGAGGGAGTACGGTGGCTGGCCGACTAGATTCGAGGCCATGTGGGTCAAATCGAAGGATTGCGAGAAAATGGTCCGTGAGAGTTGGGACACAGGCTTGGACTCGTTGCTAGCAAAATTGGACAATTGCTTGTTGAGCTTGGTTGCATGGGGGCGTCATCAGTTTAGACATCTGTCAGAACAAGTGGAGATCACACGCTCGCAGATAGAGAAACTCGAGCACAGCATTATCACCCCCGATGCGAAGGCACAGCTGGCTACGCTGCGGGTGCAACTGGAACGGCTGCTGGATCAGGAGGATATATGGTGGAAGCAGCGGGCCAAGCAGTACTGGTATCGGGAAGGAGATCAGAACACGTCTTACTTCCACCGCTTTGCCATTATCAGGAAGGATGTGAACACAATCATGGAACTGGAGAATAAGGATGGGGTTATACGGGAGACTCCGGAGGAACTCGGGAGAATTATATTGGAGCACTTCCAATCTATCTTTGCCACCACCTCGCCCTCAGAGATGAATGTTGCGTAGGCCCTGGCGAGGCTCCATCTGAGGGTCTCGCCAACAGCGCTGGAACGACTGGCTCGGCCTTATGAGGAGATGGAGGTCACGGGGGCTCTAAAAACGATGTATCCTTTCAAATCGCCTGGACCTAACGGTATGAGCCTTGTTTTCTTTAAGAAGTTTTGGCATGTTGTTGGCCCGTGTGTCTTGTCCTTTTTTCTTGGTTTTTTGAATACAAGGAAGGTCCCGCCAGGAATCAATTTTACACATGTGGTTCTTATTCCGAAAGTGGGCGCGCCGAAGCGGATATCCGAGTTCAGGCCGATTAGCTTATGCAACGTGGTGTATCGACTGGCGACCAAGGTGGTTGCAGGAAGGATCAAGGAAGTACTGCCCATATTGATTAGCGAAACCCAATCTCTATTTGCGGCAGCCCCGCATATTACGGATAATATACTCCTGGTGTATGAGACGCATCACTACATGAAGATTCAGGGGGTGCAAGACTGCTCGATGATGTCTATAAAGCTGGATATAAGCAAAGCATTTAATAGGGTAGAATGGTGATTCATTTTCTCTCTGTTGTCAACCCTGGGTTTTCAGGTGAGACTGGTCAAGCTAATAAGGAGTTGCCTTACGTCTACTTCGCATTTCTCTTGAATGGGCAGAGTCTAGGAAAGCTACATCCTGGGTGTGGAATTAGACAAGGGGACCCCCTCTCCCCGTACATGTTTATTCTTTGCAGTGAAATGTTCTCATCGTTGCTCCATGACCTGCGGTGTAGTGGGAAGCTGAGCAGGATAGCTATTGGCCAGGTTGTGCCTCGTATCTCCCATCTGTTTTTTGTTGATGATAGGCTGTTATTTGGGGAGGCGTCTCCTCAGGAGGCAGGTTATATTAAAATGGCCATAGAAGCCTATACAATAGTGTCAGGTCAACGAATAAACTTTGACAAATCCGTTATTTACGTCAGTCCTGGAACGGAAACATCATTGAGAGAGAATATATGTAGTATCCTGGGGATGCGGGCAGTGGATAGCCATGACAAGTATCTAGGTCTGACTTGTGTTATGGGGAGGAATAAGACGGAGGTGTTTCAGTCAGTCAAAGACAGGGTGGCCAGGCGAATCGCAGGCTAGAAAGCGACCTACCTGAGTCGAGCAGGGAAGGAGGTTCTGATCAAATCTGTGGTCCAAGCGATCGCCACTTATGCGATGTCCTATTTCAGGTTGCTGGATGGGGTGTTGAATGACATTCAACCCCTAGCAGCCTCTTTCTGATGGGGCACGATGGGCGAATCGAAGGGTATGCGATGGGTTTCATGGGATAACCTTTCTCAGGGAAAAAGTGACGGCAGCCTGGGATTTAGACAAATGAGGGCTTTCAACTCAGCGATGCTTAGCAAACAGGTGTAGTGCTAACTAACCTCGCCCCACTCTCTGCTGGGACAGATGTTTAAGGCACGATACTACTCGGAGACAACATTGCTTCAGGCCAAGTTAGGACCCTGACTGTCGCTGACATGGCGCAGTATCCTCGAAGGACAAGATTTCCTAATGTCGGGTATGCGACAGATTGGCCCTGGACAGAGTACAAATATCTGGAGGGATCCTTGGGTTCCAGGTGCCCGCACACTTACCCCGAGTCACTTTTCGGTGAGATTCACACCCCCGAAGCGGGTGGCTGAGTTAATGTTACCCGGCACTAGGAGTTGGAATGTGGAGCTTATCCATGCACTGTTTGATGCCGACATGGCAGACAGGATATGTTGGATCACGGTGAATGCAGAGCTGTCGAATGACATATGGATCTGGGAACCAGACAAGAAGGGCCGACACTCTGTGCGCAGTACTTATCATCATCTCATAGTGGGGGCGAGCATGACGCAGCTAGCAGAGCAGCCTGGCCCCATAGACCCACTCAGGTGACAGATATGGAAACTCTCTATCCCGGCCGGAGTTCACCACTTCCTTTAGCGCTGCTGCACTACCACACTTCCTGCTCAGGAGGCGCTCCGAGCGAGACACGTGCTAACAGGACCAACGCTTTGCCATCTCTGCTGTTCGGAGGCCGACTCATTGCATCACCTGCTCTTTGAATGCGCTTTCGCGGATGCAGTGTGGCAGCTGGCTAGATGCAGGGGCGTGATTGCAGCCTATCGGCATCCTTCCGGGCATCTCTGGTTACAAGAGATTATCCTATAAGTCCCAGCGCAGATCACTGAATACATTGTCGTGGCCCTAGACCTGACATGGTTCCAGCGGAACAAGTGGTTGCATGGGGAATTGGGCATGACATGCTGGGTGTCATGCAGGCTATTGCGGCAGTGCTACGGAACTATTGGATAGCCAACCAATGCCCAGAATTGGATAGTGGGGCGCTCACCTTTGGGAACCTGATGCAGCGGGCACCTACGGGAACTTGGGTCTTTTTTGATGCTGCTTTCCACTTGGCAACCCGACGGGCAGCGGTGGGAATTGTTGGCATTGACGAGGCAGGAACTTGGCTGACTGGCATGACGTGCCGACTCACCGATGTATGCTCTGCGGAGGAGGCTGAAGCTCAGGCAGCCCTGGCTGCTGTCCAGCTTACGGCGGAGAGGGGCTGGGTGAATGTTTCTTTCATGGGCTATGCGGCAAATATGGTACTTGCTATCCGGGGTGTGGGACAGTTGCACTTGAGCCTGCAGCACTTGGCCGAACAGACCGCCACTGGGATTCGAGATAGGGGGCATCAAGGTATCTTCTGGGTCCCTAGAAATGGCAATGCTGTAGGCCACGCACTAGCCCAGCATGGAATTCTGATGTCGAGTGGAGAAGTTCTATGGGCTACAGCATTGCCATTTCTAGGGACCCAGAAGATACCTTGATGCCCCCATCCCAAATCCCAGAGGCATTAAGGTATCTTCTGGGTCCCTAGAAATGGCAATGCTGTAGCCCGTGCACTAGCCCAGCATGGAATTCTGATGTCGAGTGGAGAAGTTCTATGGGCTACGGCCCCTTCGTTTGTATCTCAATCGCTGCTGGACGATTTCCAGCGCCGTTAATTTAATATACGTCCTTTTACCCTCAAAAAAAAAAATAATAATAATAAATTAATAAGGAACATATTAATGATTAAGAATCAATCATGAATAACCAATAACGAAATAACTAATTCCATCCAAAAAATAAGGAAATAATTAATTATGTAAAAAGAGGAAATAATTAATGATTTAAAAGCAATCATGCAGTAATTAATAAGAAATAAATTAATGATTATGAATCAATTATGCATAACAAAAAAGGAAATAATTAATTTTGTCAAAATAATAAGGAAATAATTAATTCCGTAAAAAAAAAAAGAAATAATTAATTATTTAGAATGAATCATGCATGAAATAAAAAGGAAATAACTAAGAAGGAACAAATTAATTATGATCAATTATGCATAATTAAAAAAGAAATAACTGGAAATAAACAATATTCTATCTGTTCCTAAATGTATGATGTTTTAGTTTGTTGCACACATATTAAGAAAATTAATAGAGTTACCTTTTTTTTTTTTTTTAATATAACAGCCGATTAAGTGGCTGGAAGGCTTGAGGACCCTTTATTGAAAATCCAAAGGTAAAATGCCAAAAGCGTTCTAAGGGGGACATAATGCACCTTACCTTAGAGATACAGAAATGCAAGACTGCAAATGCAAACAAAACAAGGAAAAAGTACAATTTAAACACTATTATCCCCTTAGATAGGGGAAGCCCCTAGCATCTAGGACAACCAGACCTGTAACCCTCCGTGGGAGGGTGGAGTGGACAAATAACTCTCTGCGACTAGTTAAGCTGGAAGTTTGAGCCAGACTATCTGCCACAGCATTGCCTTCGCGATAAAGGTGTGTAATGAACCCATAAGTATGTCTTAATGCAAGAATTCCCGCCAATGTGGAGGCCGATCGCCAAGGGCCATCCCCTCTCTGGACTGTCATTAGCAAAGCCGTAGAATCAGTCTCCACATCTACCTAATGTAGGCATAGCCTATCACAGATACGAAGCCCAATGAGAAAAGAGCGTGCTTCCTCCTGAAAGCTTGTGAGCACTCCAAGAGAGGCTCCAATTGCAAAACCCACCATACTATACGAATCCCGTAGGATAGCACCTGCTCCGACGGGCCCCAGGTTCCCTCGAGAAGAGCCATCCACATTTAACTTAAACCAGCCCACAGGAGGTAAACTCCAGTAGACAAACCGTGCCTTCTTCCGTTTTTGGTAGGCCCATCATGGTAGGACGATACCTTCCAAGAATGCAAATGGGCAGAAAAGTGGAGGGTTTAAAGACAGTAGATCATAGATGGACTTGAGGACCATACTCGATGTGTGGGCCGCACCCACGAATTTCCCCTCATGAACTGCCTTGCAGTGGGCCCTTTATATCTCTCAACAAACTACCATTAGCATAATGGAGGACACCAGCGCTGGGAGGCGAGTGACTTCAACATCCTCCCTATGCCAGTAAAAGTTCAAAACATCCCGCAGGTTTGTTATAGCCAAAGGAACAACTCGCAGGTGATCCCTTACGTAAGCCCAAATCCCTTGGGCCAATGGGCACTCATAAAATACATGCAAGAGAGAACTCTCTGAATAGCAGATTGGTCAATTCACCATTCCGCCATTAGTTTTAGTCATTTTCGTCACTTTACGGTTTTCAGAAAAGCACACCGGGGGGAGGGGTGATGAGTAGCTTTTTTTTAGTACAGGGGGGGTGATGAGTAGCTTTTGGAAACCACAGGAGGGTTTTGAGGTGTTTGCCCTAAAATTTTCTATAGAACCTCATATATTACAGTTAAATTTACCATTCCCGGAGGTTAATTATCACCATAAATATATTTTGGAGTGAAAAATATTTTTTACAATTACTTTGGGCATTGTACCCTATATGAAATGCAATTGTACCTCAATTTTTTGCACAATGTGCCCAGCAAAACTCTATTTTACCTCGCCCAACATATATATAGGGAGAAATTTATATTAGGAAATAAAATTAGTTTGTATATATACCGATCGAGTAATGCGTTTTTTAATATATCACATCTCTGTGTTATAATTGTTCCAAAATAATTATGAAAATAACAAAAATTATTTTAACTAATATAGACACAATACGCTATATAAAACCAGTGTGCTTCTTTGAAAATAATGTTCCTCCATTTAAAACAATTATACCCTCGCCCAAAATTCTAATTTTGAAACATAGATTTTCTATAGAACCTCGTAGATTATGGTTAAATTTAAGTCAAGAATGACTAAACTTCATTTTCAGGCGGCAATTGTTCACATATTCAGATTGGTTCTTGGTGGGACAAATATGGTATACACACTACAGTTAATTATCCGTCCTTTTTTCCTGTTTTCGGGTATCGCTCTTTGCACGGGGATTGGCTTAGTGGGGGGATGCTGAGTTCAACGATTTAAGAGACATTGAGGGTTCAATATTAATGTACAATACTATATTTGGAGGTTCATAAAGGCAAACCTGAATTCAATACTCATCTTTGAAACTCTCCAACTTAATGTTATGTTATTAACTTTCACACACACAAGTAGTTCACTAGTTCTTACTGTTCATTATCATCTTTGAAGACTGAAATTAAAGCTACTTTCCTTGTATCTTTAAAATCGCATTTAAGCCGCACCTGCAGCCATTGATATGTCAACAAGTCTTTCTTTTTCATTTCTTCTGAGTGTTCAGTAGCTATATAAACTCCATCTAACTATGCAATTCAAAGGTTAACAACTTTATTATTGCTTGCACTGCATCATCAAGGTAGGCACAAAATTAGCTAAAATTACTGGCACTAGTTTCTAGTCTTTGAGCATAACTAAGTTTCATGAGATTAGAGAAACTAATGTTAGCATGCAAGAGATGCAGCCCACTGTACTCAAGAGATGAAGAAACTGTGCGTCATTTATCAAGCCTCTCTGCTCTTAAATGACTCCTAAGTCATCTGAAATGGCAGAGCTTCTTTTAAACCCAGAAGAATATCACTGTGTTAGTCGAGCATCGTTCGCATTGACCCAAATTTCATATCTTCTTTTCCCCCAAAATGACATATACACAATATGCATCACTAGAATTGAATTAAACACATCAATATTATACAGCAACTAGCGAAGCACAATTAACACAAAAGAGCTGAAATAGAACGTTAAAAAACTATATAGAACTACAATCAGTCCAGGATATGATGAGTAACATCTTTCAAGAAACAACTTTTGAAAGTATCACTAAGGTTATCTCAAACAAAATTGATTTTACAGGTACGAGAACGCCTGGAGAACATCGATATCCTCTGCAGCATTTGAAACTTAAAGTCACAGGGAAACTCATGGACTAAGTGACTGGGATAAGCACATGACTCTAAACGAATTGATTTCAACATGACACCATGCTTTAGAATGTCCCTTATCATTGCTATCTGATCTTTGAAGCCCATGAATCCCTTGAATGAAACTTGCTCGAGACTGCATAACAAACTTTTTGGAACCTGCTTGGGGTCTTTCCAAGATTCCTTATGAATTTCTTTACGGCATGGCAACATTGTAATGTTAAGGGCTTCTAACCTGACTGAGTAGCCAAGCATAACACTAAGAGCACTCCACTGACAACAATCACAATCGATTTCCAATTCGGTTAATCTCTCAAAGTATGATGACAATGGAGTAGTGGTTGCTAAGCGCCGTCATGATAATTCCACTTAATTTCAGAAACTTCACCCGGTTCAGTCCTTCAATTAGCTTCACAGTTGAATTGCATCTATCCGTATATAGTCTATGAACAAGATTAGCTTCAGGATTGACGTCAAGAATAAGAACCACTCTTCTCACTGGCGGTAACCTTTCTACAGAGCATTCAGTCACCGTGTAATCATTCAAATCCAGAAATTCAAGGTTTGGTGCATCTATTTTAAGTTTTACACCATACTGTTCGGTCCAGCCATCAGTATCCAAACCTATTTTAAGTCTTCTCAGTGAGTTGGAAGAAATTCTATAATCTAGCACTTCATCATTTCCATTTCTTACGATATCAAGAGAATGGAGCACTGGACATCCAGATATGAGTTTATGAACACACTCATCCGGTTTACAGTAGGGTGAACTATAGTAGAGTAAACTAAGAATCAAAACTTCCAGTCTGGGAAGACAAACCACCCGAGGTACATTCACCATAATCGGCCCATCTAAATTGAGAAACTCTAGTGTGCCAAGAGTGAAAATGTTACCTGGTAAGTGAATGAGAAAATTATCAAAACAGAGATCGAGATGGAGAACTCGAACGTTCTGAGCAACTGCATAACCGACCCATATATTAACATAATCAACTTCGCATTCTGCCCACCATTGGAGCCGAAACCTGTTCAAGTTCCCAGCATCGTGGTGAATTAAAACCTTGTTAACAGCTTGCACAAAGTTCGTCCTTTCATCCTCTTCTTCATTGATAATACGATAATCAGAATCCTCAAAGTCCAGGACATTTACTTTACTCCACAGAAATCTCCACCTTGTGCCTAAAGTGCTTGTTGCAACAACGAGCTTCGTTGGGAGGAAGGAAAGAATGTAGCAAATTACCGAATCAGGTAAATCGCTGATCCTATCATCAGGATTCACAACCCTAGAGCGCTTCTGGAACTTCGCCATTGATGAATCCGATGTAGGGGAAGTTCTTGATTCCGTTGAGCTTTCCCTCTTCTCACGTCTTTAAGCTTATTTTGATGTTTTGCAACTTCAAGAAGACAGCCTCTGAGTCTCGAAACGCCTTCATTTTTTCACCTTTCTGAGTTTTCTCTGCTGAATAATTACATTTACCATCCATGAAGTTTAGTCAAATTATGAATTGATTCATGTGGTTTAGGATTTACCAAAGTAACCCATGATTCTGTAAAAATTACAAATTGGTCACTGACAATAGGAAAAGTGAACACAAATCATGGGATCATTTTGTCATTCGAACATTTTGAACCGTTCAGGAGCGTATTTGTGATGGTAAGAAATTATTCGAACTAATTTATAATTTGACCAAATATCGGTGATAGTAAATATAATTCGCCATTGAAAAATAAACTCGTGTTAGTGTATCCGCTATGACTGACACACGTAAAAGACTAAAAATTAGTATAACTTTCTCTTTTGGCTTGTTGAAAAAAAAAAAAAAAAGCAACACTATAGTCTCTTTAAATACCATTAATTCACTTAATAATGATTTATGCAAGACTATTGTTTAAAAACGCAAGTAGTAAAACGGGTTGAGGGTTGTTATTATCAAACTAATTTCGTGGGTGGATGAAATGATCAAAATAATCATTTACTTACTTTTATGGTGAGTTGCTAAGTTAATTTTATCGATTCTTTTGCTAATTAGAACCATTTCCTGTGGGTTTTGGTAAATTTTCATCCCTAAATCTGCTTGAGTTAACTATTTTGTCAGTTCACAAATTTTTAGTCGATCAACTTATTGCGAGTCTTATTTTGTTATTTCATTAAATCATGATATTCATTTGATAATTTAAATAAATATTGGAGGAATTTTAATAGTTACTCTTCAAAATATTGAAGGAGTACTTTCTGCATTTTCCTGTCCTGCTAATCCTGAACCAAAGAATGAAACCTACTGTATATATGGACATCGCACTACCACAACCACAGATTCTTCTCATCACAAAACAGCAACAAATAAGCAGCAACAGAAAGACTAGGCCCTAGAAAACAGAAACCGAAATCATGGCGAGAGGTTCTGAAAACTCGCCTTCTTCACAATTTTTTCTATTTATTTTTTCAGTCTGTGAAGTTGCAGCATCAACATTAAATGCAAATTGGCACAATAACTGATACTTCAGGACTGCGTTATTCTCCCAAAGTTGCAGCATCAACCTCAGCAGCATTCTGGATTTATCATTGAGGGCAAATGACTCCTGAAGTTTCATTTATTGTGCCAATATGCATTTGTTGATGATGGCATGATGCTGCAACTTCATAAACTGAATACTAATAATAATAATAAAATTGTGAAGAAAACGAGTTTTCAAAACCTCTCGCCTTCTCTGTTTCGGGAATAAATTTCAACAGCCCCTATTTTCTGAATTTCCTCGTAACATGGAATTATTTTGGTTAGAAACTCAGAAAACACCTCCAAACCAATTATTTGGAACAATGAATAAGGCAAAAATATCACTACAAAGTGGAAGTCAAGAATGACAACCTTCATTTTCAGGTATTGGACACATTCGCATTGGCTCTTGATGTTGGACACCTATGGTATATAAACTACACAGTAAATTATAAATTATCGGTCCCTTTTTCCTGTTTTTCGGTTTTGCTTTTTGCGCGAGGAGATTGGTTTTGGGGCGGATCTGGATGATGAGTTCAAGGACTAAAGAGGATCAAAGGTGCCTGGCATCTCCAATGTTTTGACGGTTGTTCAAGTGTGTTTTAGCATATGTTTCTGTTTTGTGACATTTTTAATTATGAAATCGGCTCTTAACTATTTTATGTGGTCAAATTGGTGGCCAGCGATATTTTGAGAGTCTTTTACAAATTTTATATTCTTGTGTGACATCAAAATATTTTTATGAGGTTCTACTCATTGAAAAGGACGACGTGAAACTTTTTAATCTCTAAAAGAAATAGACAAAAAAGCAATGGGGCAATCCATCTTTATCGGATAACAATAATTCAACCTTCCAATATGTAGCAAATTATAAAAGGATGTGCGAATGCAGTGAGGAAAAAGAAAGTAACATCTTCTTGAACGAAATTCAATCTTCGAAGGAGATTTTTGTCATGCCCAAATGACTCATGAGGGTACAACGGATGATTGAAAATATGAGGTTTGTTGATTAGTGTGTTTCAAAGTTTACTGCAGAATCGCAAAGGTCAATTAGAAAAGCCCGGCTCTCAAGAAGGGAACTCATGTGGACAAAGGAAATTGTTATAAATATTATCATGATAATATTATGAATTGTATGTTACAATTGAGACACAGGTAGCCTTTATAAAGACTACAAACCTCTAATAGGTAACAGAAAATAGACTATAATTAAAGTAACATAAATAAGGAAATTATTGTGATAGAAATCATAGCCTGAAATTTATAATTTGACCAAGTCCCGGAGAAACTCTTGGATTTTCTTTTCACCTTTCTGAGCTTTCTCTTGTGTATCTTCGTTTATCATCAACTACGGCATACGAAAAGGTTGGAATTGGACTATCAGATATCATCTTGTGTTGTGTGTTTTATCAGCTCATCTTCGAGATTCATACACACTTTTCCACAAAATGTATTTACTTTTGGTTAGAAAATAAAAAAAGGTGAGATAAATGACTTTCATTAATTAATTTGGCTACAAGAAATTAAAGCTAGTAACAAGATACAAGAACACAATCTGTGGCTATCGATGTGAAGAATGATAAACATCATTCTGAGGAGGAAGTTGCACCTCCTCAGAAAAATCTTCACTTTCCCTGAGGGTCAATGACCCTCTCCATATGTGGGAGACACATCATTAATTAATTAAATAAAAAATATGACATGAATAATATTGATAGTGTCATGTTTATCTCTTTATTAAATGTAGCCTACTATTTCTCTTTCTTATTTATTTGTTGACTCTCTTTTTCTTCTCTCTTCCCTCTTAAATCTGATAGCTCTCTCTTCCTTCCGTCAATTTTTTTTTTTTTTGTTTTTTTCCTTTGAGGATTTCTTCGGTCAAAAACTTTAGTGCTGGAGTGGAGTATACTGCATTCCTCCCATTTCATACTTTCGAAATTTCCTCCTTTTTTTTTTTTTTTTTCTAAAGTTAAAATATGACCCCACTTTTTATTTTTTAAAAAATCTTTCTATAACTAATGCATTATATTTCTACAACAGAGTTATAATATGTGGCCAATTTATTATATTCTAAATAAATAAATAAATGAATAATAAATAAATATTTATCTAAATTTAGAAAAATGCTTCTTCCACGAATTCATAATTCAAGATTTAATTGTTGAAATTAAAAGTTCATGAGCCAATTAATAATCACAAAATAAAAAGTTTGAATGGTCTTTTAGAATGAAATCTTATATGTATAATAAATTGAAAAAAAAAAATACTTTTTCTATTATATTAAAAAAAATCTACTTTATATTACTAAAAATTATATTATTAAGTAGACTCTTCTATTGGTCTCTCCTGTTGAAAGAATATATTTATATAGTCATTTATAAGTTACATTAATTGTACAACATAAAATATGATTATATAACTCGATACGTGAAGTTGAAGGAGTATTTATACAAAAATAACATAATACTACAATACAGATTCATAGTGGCGAATCCAAAAATTACGTTTTTAAAATTTTGGAGGGGTCCAATTTACATATAAACATTTTTCTGACAGTTAAATACACTGAAAAAATTTATAAAATTAAAAAAATACACTAGTAATAAGAGTGCAGGAGATGATTGGAGGGGTTTGAAGACCACCCCCTAGCTCTGCCTTGCAGATTCATGTAATTATATGTTTACATGTAAGGCCAGCCTAAGCTCATGCAAAAGGAGACATTGCATAGGGGCTCTCAAATTCTTTTCCAATTAGTTTTTATGTACAAAAATGATAATGTCGTTCTTATTTCTCTAACTTCATACTCAGTATATGAAATTAATTATCAAAGTTCAGTTCTATTAATTATACATTTTCTTTTACATGCCAGTTTCTTTATATCGCAAAAACTTGTATCAAGCTTGCAAGATTTTTCGGCCGTATCTTTGTTTTAATTTTAGAAACAAACGATATTTTTTTAAAAGATGCGAGTATCGAGTTTATCATCAAAGATATTGTATTTATGTTAGTAACGTGTATAATGTATTGTGTATCATAATTGATATGGTGTATCGAGTTTAATGTTGTTGTATTGTCTGCATCTAATTGAAACTTTTTTATATTTATTGTTAGAGGCATTAAAATACTTTTATAATAATTATTAAAAGACAACTTTATCCTTCCCTATTAATTTCATGAGTAAAAAATATTTATTTAATTCATTTAACCCTAATTTTCTTTCAATTCCTTATGCCTCCAGCGCCGTTGCTGCAGCCACCGTTGCTGCCCCTGCCTGCATGTCGACAGTTGCCATTGCCGCCGCCGCCGTCGCCGTCCATCACAACTGGCGCATCTCAATCACTCAATACCTTTAGCTAGGGCTCTGCAAAAAGAGGTGGCAACATTGATGCCGAATGTCTGTCAGGAAAACCATGAATCATCCTCACTTATTTTTTATAATTTGGTTTCTCTCTGACATGGGGTTCGCAGTTGACGGATTGAATAAGTTTACCCCAAAAAAGGATCTTATTACTCTATATCTTTTATTTTTGTGGGATATTGTGTTAGCACGCAACAAGGCATTCTGGAACTAATCAATTATGCATCCTTATGAAGTCTAGCAAAAAGCTGAGGATGATTTTGTTGGGCTTTCCCTCATATTTGGAGGAGCCCAAATTAGGCCCATTAGACTGTTTTCTTTTAACCATTTCTTTAGGGATTGGGTGAGAAGAGTGTGTAAGAGGGGCAGCACAAAAGAAAGAAGAAAAACCGCAGCATTTTTCCCTGCCAGGACCAGTTCAGCCAAAACGGAGATTTCTCAGCGATCAACCGTTGGATTGTCCTGAAACTTTGCCACAGTGTTCACCACACGTAGAGGTATGTTTTGAACGGTGGAGATCTGGTTTTGAGCATTTTAAGTCCGTCTTCTGTGCGTATAACAGAGACGTGAGTTTGGGGAAATCTTTGGTTTATTTGCTATATTGATTCTTATTGTGTTCCAAGATTGTGTTGTATATCTTGATGTTGTTGATGGATGCCTCTAATATCTTGATGTTGTTGATGAATGCCTCTAATCTGAATTAGAGAGAACTCTTGGTTGTACCCATTATTCATTATAGTGGAGATTAAGTGGCCTAAGGTCCCGTGGATGTTTCCTCCTTGTTAACGGAGGTTTTACCACGCTAAAATTGTTGTGCTGTCAATTTGTTCATTTGTTGTTTGTTTCGTTTTAATCTCTATTTATTTGTTTCCTAAAAGATTCACACAAAGAAGGAGAATGGTTGATTCCACTGTTTAGAGTTTGTTTAAGTTTGCATTGAAATAGTGGATCTTCCAATAGATTTCAGTTGTTTCATGTCGCTAATAGTCAAACAGAAAAATTCAGCTCAGGGCCATGTAGCAAATTCAGCACAGATACAAGTGCAGAATGGCTTTTAAAAAGTCATCGATAAAGATAAGAAAGTAGGCAGAAGCAGTGAAGGTCATCGGTGAGTTAATGGCTTTGTATTGTGAAGTTAATGGCTTTGCGTAGAAAATCATGGCTACAGGTTATTTGATGCAGATTAGATGGATTAGAACTCCACATACGCAGAAAATATATAAAGCTATACCTTCAATTTAATAGGAAAGGATAAAGTAGTCTTTTAATAATTAAATACTCTTTGAATGGGACAGATAGAGTATTTAATAGGAAAGGATAAAGTCTTTTAATAGTTAAAAATTTATTAAAGGTATTTTAATGCCTCTAAAAATAAATATAAAAAAGTTACGCCCCTTATAATAATTTTATTTCTTCATACGTCCTTAATAGAAAATTTTCTAGTTAATGTTAGAGCCCCTGTGCAACATCTCTTTTTTGCACGAGACCTGCCCATACCTTATGTATAAACATAAAATTATATGGATATGTATTGTAGTATTGTGTTCAATTTTAAATAAATACTCCGTCAGATACACGTAGAGAGTTATACTTTAAATTATATATTGTGATTCATATATGGTTGTGTCACTATACTTCTTAATAGGATATATGGAGTAGTGTTTAAAAGAGATTATTGCAAAAATGCATTAATTTTTTTTTTATAATTATAAATTGGCTCATGAACTTTTAATTTTAAAAATTAAACATTGAATTATGAATTTGCAAACGGACCATTTTTCTAGTTTTAGATAAATATTTATTTACAATACAACAATTTTGCCACATATTATAACTTTGTTTTAGAAAAATAATGCATTAGTTATAGAAGGATTTTAAATAATAATAAAAAAAAAGTGGGGTAATTTTTTACTAAAAAGAAAAAAGAGAGGAGATATTAACTTATAAAGTATAAAATGCGAGGAATGCAGTATACTCCAACTAAGTTTTTGACGGAAGAAATCTTGAAAGAAGAAAAAAAAAAAAATGTTGACGAAAGTAAGAGAGAGCAATCATAAATGAGAGGGAAGAGAGAAGAAAGAGAGAGTCAAGAAATAAATAAGAAAGAAAAATGGTTGGCTATATATATTTGATGAAGAGATAAACATGATACTATCAATATTATCCATGTTATATTTATTTATTTAATGATGTGTCTACCATATATGAAGATGGTTACTGACTCTCAAGGTAATAATGAATAAGGGCCCCACGTGGGACCCCCGACCCTACAAGTGGGTATCCCGCGAGGGCCCCCAGACATCAGAAAGGTGGTAGGTGACACCAACCACCTTAATACTCACTCCTATAAATACACCTAGATACCCTACAGGTAAGGGGTTACTCTCTCTCTATACTCTAAGTTTCTCTCTCTACAGTACACTAACTTGACCGTCGGAGTGTATTCCGGGGAGCCACCCCCGGAATACTTAACGGGTTCTCTCTTTTGACAGGATTGTAATGGGGAACTTTGACCACCCGCCCTTGACGACCTTCCGGCCAAAGCGCACCTCATCATTGGCGCCGTCTGTGGGAACTCATCATAACTTTGATCGATTCTACGAACATAACCCCGCTTTGACGTAGAAGAAACCCCTCGAACTTTAAAAAATCATGTCAGAAGAAATTAGACCACACCACCCTCCGACTGAAATATACGTCACAATTGAAAGTGACGATGATTTGCCGTCTCCTCGGGCGGCCAATCCAAGGACCCCGAAATTCGAAACTATCGACCCAGCTACAGTGTCCGGCCCAAGACCCATTGCCGGACCCTCACGCCCTCCCATTCCCCCATTCCCATTCCCTCAATGGCCAACCAACCCTCCGCCCCAGTGGAACCCGTCCGCCCCACCATCCTAGCCCACCATGAAGCAATGGCAGTTCTTCCTCAACAACATGGGGTCCCTAATGGGAATGATGGCGGCATTTCAACAAATGTAGCAGCCACCCTCCGCCGGTGACCCAAATGCAACGGCAAACGTAACCCAAAATATCCCACTACAGAATGAAACCACAATCCGGTCCACCGACCCTTTCATAACCGAATTTCGGCACCGCTCTTCCGCTGAACCATAGCAAGCAACCTCGGGCCAAAACACCATTCCCTCTACCCTAAACAACTTCCTCCACCAACTGTACAATCATACCCAATACCTTCAGCAACAAGCTGCAAACCAACCGTTCTCCTCCCGCGCACACATCCCGGTACTAACCTCTTACCAAGGGGTCGTCCGTCGCTCACCTTTCATTCCTGTGATCGCAACTTTCGTCCTGGAAGAGACTGAAGGAGTACGACGGAACCAAAGACCCGATTAATCACTTTAGCCATTTTACCGCAGTAATGGAGATCCACAGCCCACCGCAGGCCATGTGGTGCAAGCACTTCGTCACTACCCTCACCGGCAAGGCCAGACTGTGGTTCGATAGCCTAAAACCGGCAAGCATCAAATCTTGGAGCGACTTTGCTACTCAGTTCGACAAGAAGTTCCTCTAACGCAGGAAGTTCGGCAAAAACGAAGCCCAGTTTGCTTCCCTATGCCAGGCCCCGGGAGAGTCGTTGCAGAAGTACATCGACAGGTTCAATGATGAATGCCTTGAAGTGTCAGGCTTGCAGGATCAAACAGCGATCGCCGCATTTATCAGTGGTCTTAATGATGGAGACGCTTTCAAGGCCCTCATTTCCGACCCTCCACAGACAATTGGAGAGTTGCTTCGAAAGGCGGACAAACAGGCCACCATTGAGAACGTGGTACTGGAGAAATCCAAAAATATGGCAGCTCTCACAAGACGCTATAAAGGTCGCGAGCAGCCCAACTTCCGGGGCAAGAGGAATGTTCATGACAGAATCGGCCATCGCGTACAGGATAGCAGACCAAGAGATCAACCCTCCTACTTTACCCCCCTCAACCGGACACCAAAGGAAATATATACTATGATCGCCAACAAGGGCATCCTCAAACCACCCTCGCAGCTTCAAAACCCCCCCCCCCCCCCTTTCAGTCAAAACAAAGACCTTTTCTGCAAGTTCCGTAATGACCATGGCCACGACACGGATGACTGCTTAAGCCTTCGCAGAGAAATAGAGGAAGGGATAAAAAATGGCCAATTGAGCAATTTTGCCCAAGGAGCAAAAAAGTATTACCCCCGGAATAGGGGTAAGGGCCAGGCCAGCAATGACAAGCGGACGGACGCCCGTAAACCAAACGACAATCGCCAATAACTAACCTGGCCCCGCAAGGACGATAAGCGACCACGAGATCCGGATGACAACCACAACGATGGTAAACGCCCCATGGGTGAAATACTGGCTATCATCAGAGGTTCGGTCGGAGGCGACTCCGAATCAGCCCGCTGCCGCCTCACACCGGATTATGACGATGGGTCTCGTCACCTACACTAAGAGGAAACCATCATGTTCTCTCATGCCGATCCTGTCCCTAACCGGTCAACGGGAGCAGACACTATCCTCACCAGAGCCATTATCGCCAATTCCGTCGTCCACTGAGTCTACTAGGATGGAAGAAGCTCCGCAGAAATCTTATACTGGGAATGCTTCAAACAGATGGACGTGGACATTCGCTCCCAGCTCCGCCCTTACCACACCCCTTTGGTCGACTTCGCCGACCGCGTCTTATATGCTGAAGGCCTCATTACTCTTCCTGTCGCTGTGGGACGTGAACCCATGACAAAGACGGCCTATCTTGACTTCATTGTCATCAAGTCCCACTCCCCCTATAACGCAATTCTCGGTCGTCTGGCACTGGCAAAGCTGAAAGCCATCATATCCACATTCCAGTTACTAATCAAGTTCCCGTCCTTCCGGCATTGCAACCCTCCACGGAGACCAGCAAGTCGCCAGAGAATGCCACCACATAGCCTTACGAAAGCGGGCTCAGGACAACAGCCCGAGATTGGCCCAACCAGCTCCAAGCAAAAACTCCCAGTACTCCTGGCTTCCGTCGCTACTCCTCTGGACCTCGGGGAAGCCACCGAACCCATCTCCATACCAAACGGCTAACCAGGCTGCACTCTTTCCATTGGAGCGCTACTTCCCCCGGAGGTAAAACAGAACCTCACTGCCTTACTCTTGGAGTTCATTGATGTTTTTGCTTAGTCTCCACTTGACATGACAGGAGTCGATCCCACACTGATGGTGCATAGCCTCCACCTCGACCCTCGCATCTGACCCGTCTGGCATAAGAAGCGAACGTTTGTCCCGGAGAGGAACACATTCATTAACACCAAGGTCGCCAGCCTCGTTGAAGCCAAAATTCTTAAGGAAGTCATGTACCCCACATGGCTATCTAACCCAGTCCTCGTAAGGAAAGCTGATGCTAGATGGCAGATGTGTGTGGATTACACAGATCTCAACAAAGCTTGTCGCCAAGATTGCCACCCTTTACCTCCAATTGATCTGAAAGTCGATGCCTTAATCGGTTTCCCCATCAAGTGCTTCCTCGACGCGTAGAAATGATATCACCAAATCCTTATGGCGGAAGAAGACGCCGAAAAAACAGCATTCATCACGGAGAAAGGCATATTCTGCTACACAAAAATGCCCTTCGGATTGAAAAACGCAGGCGCCACTTACCAGCGCCTCATGGACCGGGCTTTCGCGCACCAAACGGGTCGGAACATTGAGATATACGTCGACGACATGGTCACCAAGAGCACCGCACTTGAATCCTTTCTCGCTGATGTCCGTGAAACTCTCCAAACCTTGAGGACCATCAACATGAAGCTCAACCCCAAAAAATGCACCTTCGGAGTCGGTTCGGGAAAATTCTTGGGTCACTACGTCACGGAGCAGGGAATTTCGGCCAACCCAGAAAAGGTCCAGGCAGTTCTTGACATGGCCGTCCCACGCACATTGAAAGATGTACAGAGTCTAGCCGGCAAGTTAGTAGCGCTCAACCGATTCCTCTCCCCGCTCAGCAGACAGGGGGCTTCCGTTCTTCAAAGTCCTGAAGGAGAACACGGGCAAGGCACACATCAATTGGGGTCCGGAACAAGACAAGGCATTTGAGGAACTCAAAACACATCTAGCGAGCCTTCCCATGATGACCAGACCTCTACCCGGGGAAACCCTCTTTATGTATCTCGCGGCCTCAGACTTGGGCGTCAGTGCAGTCCTCTTGCGAGAAACAAACCATGTGCAGCAGCCCATTTAGCATGATTCTTCAAGGCCCAGAACAACGATATACCCCAATTGAAAAATTGGTACTCGCACTTGTCCACGCAGCACGCTGCCTCCGCCACTACCTTTAGGCACACCCCCTCTGTGTGCTCACAGCTTAGCCCATCCGCCAGATCCTAACGAAACCAGAAGCATCCGGCCGCCTCGTCAAGTGGGCCATCGAACTCGGGGAGTTTGACATCTCATTCCAGCCTTGGAATGCCATTAAGCGACAAATCCTAGTTGATTTCCTGGCATAGATACCCAAAAATGACACTGAGACACAACACCCCGAGGCCTCCGTTACACCCCAACCATGGACACTCTTCGTGGACGGCTCGTCCGATGTAGAAGGCTCTGGCGCAGGTCTCTGCATCATTGATCCTCACGTCACTAAGACCTCGTATGCTCTGCACTTCAAGTTCCCCCCCAACAACGAGGTCGAATACGAAGCCCTAACCGCAGGAATGGAAATCACACAGTGACTGGGGGCTTCCCATCTTCAAGCCTTCGGAGACTCCCTCCTTGTGGTGAGCCAGATGAATGACCAGTACGTGGCCAAAGGCTCCACCATGCAGCAGTACCTCCTTAGAGCCCAAGCTCTCTCCTCATCATTTGCTAGCTTTACGCTCACCAAAATCTCACGAACAGAGAACACGGAGGCGGACGCCCTCAGTAAGCTAGCATCATCAAAGTATGCACACCTTTTGAAAACCATCCTTGTCGAAACCCTCCAGCTCCCCAGCATCCATCACCCTGCTATCTGTGACATTTCTGAGTCGGAACCAGATTGGATGTCCCCGATCCGATCCTTTCTCCTGCACGGCACCCTTCCGTCCACCCGAGAAACAGAGTGCACCCTCCGCTGCAGAGCAGCGAATTACATCCTCCAAAATGGCTTGCTCTACACAAAGTCATACTCCATGCCACTGCTTTGTTGCGTTGGACAGGCGGACGCTGAGCACGTAATGAAGGAAATGCATGAGGGCACCTGCGGCAATCACTCTAGCCCGCGGTCCCTAGCCCGGAAGATAATCCACATGGGCTACTTCTGGCCGACAATTGCTCGCAACGCGAAAGCTCTCATCCAGAAATGTGACAAATGCTAGCGACATGCCTCCATTCGAAGGATTCCCCAACACGACATGGTCCCCGTGTCCAGTTCTTGGCCCTTCCTACAATGGGGCATTGATCTGGTCAGACCATTCCCAGAAGCACTCGGGCGGTATAAGTTCCTAGTCGTAGCAGTCGATTACTTTACCAAGTGGGTAGAGGCGGAGTCACTAACTTCAATATCGGGTAAGAGCATAATCAAGTTTTTTTTGGGATAAGATAATCTGCCGATTTGGTATCCCGGGATTCGTTGTCAATGATAATGGAACTCAACTTACTTAGGACCCCTTCAAATCCTGGCTAAAATCCATGAACATACAACATAACAAGACGTCTGTAGCTTATCCCTCTGCAAACGGCCAAACGGAAGTAACCAACAGGACCTTGGTCAAAGGCTTGAAAACAAAATTGGACAGGGCCAAGGGTAACTGGGTAGAAGAGCTTCCTAATGTCCTGTGGAGCTACAGAACCACAATTCGCTCACCACCAGAGAGACTCCATACAACTTGGTCTTTGGAACGGAAGCTGCATTCCTGCTGAGATAGGCGTCCCATCACCAAGACTGCTGAACCCTCCGGAAGAAGGTAACGATGCTTCCATCTGCCTCGACCTCGATCTCCTAGAAGAACGAAGGGAAATCGCGGATCTCCGATCTGCTAAGTACAAGTCCCTCATTGCTCAATACCACCACTCCAAGGTCCAATACAAAGCTACAACCCGGACACTTTGTCCTTAAAAAGAACAAAGCAAGCAGGCAGGGACCTCTCCGCAAGCTCGACGCCAACTGGGAAGGCCCGTACTTAGTCACAGACAACCTCGGAAACGGCAGCTACAAGCTCCAAGCATTGGATGGCAAGCTCGTCCCTCGGACCTGGCACATCTCCAACCTTCGCAGGTTTTTCTATTAGATCTTATCCACGATACTTCAGGTATGAGGTACCACCCACATATTTTGTGCCTTAAGCTCCACATTGATGTAATCCCTCAGCAGTTACGACCTTATTTAATACAAGGCTCCGTGCCAAGTTTCTTTTCTTAAGTGAAAAGGTGGAACCAACAAGATTCTTAAATGAATCCGACCACAAAAACAAAGCCCTTCCTCGGAAGGCACGACAAAGACCTTCCCCGGAAGGCACGACAAAGACCTCCGACGGGGGCACGACAAAGACCTCCAACGGGAGGCACAACTAAGACCTCCGACGGGAGGCACGACAAACACCTCCGACGGAGGCCAAGATAGAACGTATTAGACAAACCAATAGGTTTAACATTAGCATATTCATAACATAACAAACATAAATCGGGAAAATATGAACAAAGTCTTTACATAGGGACAAAAACAAAGACTTTACATAGGGTTAAAAAAAAAAAAAAAAAAAAAAAACTAGTGGACAACAACTATTGGCCCTTCCGCAGCGTCTTCCGAGCCCGGAGAAGGGGAGGACGAAGACGACGAGGATGAGTCAGAGGATGACGAACTGGAATCCGCCGCCTGAACATTCCCGGCCTCCCCAAGTCACGGACGCTTAGACAAAGCTTCCCCCACTATGGCGACCTGACGGGCCCCGGCCTCCGCTAGAGGCGAACGCTGCTACGGCACTATAGAAGGCTCCATGCTCACCTTTTACTTCTGGGTCGCATGCACTACTTGAAGTACCTCAACATCATCGTTCATCAAAGGCACTTCAGGACTATCCGTCTCAGGACAAAAGGCCCTCATATCCTCAACGGTCTTTATGGACCCATCTCGGAATCCCTAAAGGCATTCCCATTGCTTCCGTTGGAACGCTCCAAAAGCGTTGTTGAATGCCTCCACTCCTTCTTTGTCAAAACCCCGGAGACCCTCCACCTCTTCTGGTGTAATGCTCGGCTTCATCTGTTGAGCCCCTATTCTAATGCCCTCCGACAAGAATCGCTGCCTACAATCTCCGGTGAACGACCCTAAAGCTTTATGAAATTCCAAGGAGTAGAAGAACTTAGTCAACATGACCACGATCTCTTCCGTCAGCAACTGGGACACAGAACCCTCCGTTTCCTTCTTCTCCTGCAATGCCCGCTTTAGGGCTTCGTCCGTCTTACCCAAGTCTTTTTCCAAGACCTTCTTTCCCTTCTTCAGCTTAGCAATCCGAGCCTTCGCCCTGGCCAAACCTTGTTTAGAGACCTCCTCCGCAAGTTCGGCCTTAACAATCGCACCCTCGGCCGCCGCAGCCCGACCTGTGGCCACAGTCAAACTCTCCTCCGCCCTGCTCAGCTTGGACTTCAGCTCCGTTATCTCTTTCTCAAATTCCCCATCTGCCTGTCATGATGGCGGCAGAAATCAAGTTGATCCCTCCGGAATAACGCAAATTGTTCCGCATGGGCGTGGGCCTTGAGAGCAGCCAAATCCAGCTTCCGTTGTAGGTCTTCTTCTTTGGCCCAAGTTAACCGTTCAACCTCAGACGGAGGCATACTGTCCTTAACCTATCCACGAAAGCGTTCAGGATTATGGGCCAAGTCGCTTCCCGGCGGAGGGGGACTACGGCGCTTATCTTCCGTCGCACCCCTCAGGGAACCACCTTCAACTTGCGTCTGATCTTCGGGCACAACGTCTTCCGCCGCTACTGCCCTAACGGAGCCTCTGTTTTTTCTCTTCCTCTTCTTCACATCACTGGTCTTTTGCCGTGATGCGGTCGCCTCCGCCACACCTACGGGGAACTTAGGTTAAAAAAAAAAAAAAAAAAATTAGTCATACCTTCTGTTGGAATCGATTCACCGGATGCCGGTACACTACTAATAGCCCCCACATCTTGGCTGGGCAACTCCTCCCGAAGAGTCGAGTCTACCAAGGTTACGTGAAGCACCGCGCAGCAAACCTTCACAGGTTCCTCAAACGTGATGACGGAAGGTACCGTCTTCTTCAAACCTCGAATCGATCCCTGCTCGTACGTCTCCTTATAGGCTTTTTCATAGCTTTTATCTCCATCAATTGCCTCCAACGTACGATCCACCATATTTTTTATGAAACGATCGAAGTTTAAAGCTGCACCATTCGCCAGTCAGGAAGTATAAAAAAAAAAAAAAAGACATCGTAGATACCTTGCCCACGGTCCGTCATAATCGGAAGTTCGAGCCTCGATAGCACCTGACTCAACCCACAAATAACCAACATCCGCTCGTCAGCTATGCAGTCACTTGGCTGAGTGTTGTGCAAAACACTATTAAAAACTGACCAATCTATAGTTTTTGGTTTTTTGATTTTTTCCTTCCAGAGTCCGTCACTCGTACTAAGCCAGCTATTCTCACAACCTTCCGGCAGATGCCTCTTGGACATGTAAAAAAACCCATAACGCCATTCACTAATCTTATCGGGCAACTCGAAAACCATTTTAGGGCTCGGCTTGGGCCTATCTTTAAACAAGAACCAACCATCTTGGTTGGCGGCACACACGGGGGATAAGTTAAAAAAAAAACCTAAATATGTCTATAATAGGCTCAAACTTTAACCTATGAGCCTGTATAAAAAAACCCACTATTTTACGGATAGAATTAAGAACTATCTGGGTTAAGCTAAGGCCATAATGCTTCAGAAGATCCCCAAAAAACGGATGCAGGGGCAACCTCAATCCCACCCTAAACCAACCCTCGAACATAGTTACATAGCCGTCCGGCGGACTCCTAATATTATTATAAATACCGTCCGGCATCCTAAAACCATACTCCCTCGCAGGCCAATTAAATCTAGATCTGAGAAACATTAATTTATTTACACTAAAATCGGATCCATAGTCCGACATAGGCCTACTTTTACCCTCTGCCGAAACCTTTCCCATCCGCGACAACTATTTACAAACGAAATTTAAATCTGCAAGAAAAGTAAAGCAGAAAACAATGAACAAAGAGAATACAAATACAACACACCTTGCGAAATTGAGAAGGAAGAGTAGGAATACCACCTTACTTCTGCTGACCTCCACTGCAACTTTCGATGATCGAGCAGTGGAACCTCCGTCGAAACCCTTACGAATTGCCTACTAGACCCTCCGTCGCTGTTTCTCTCTCTAAACTTCACTTTTCCTCAGACCTTCTCTCTCTAAAACTCACGCAAGATTACAAATGAGGATCTCATCCTCGTTCCCTGTCTGCTTTTGTCAACAACTGATGGGCTTTTACCTAGGAAACTGAGCAGTCGGCCCATCCACCAACCGCGAACCCTAATCTGGGAAGATGAATCGTCACAACGGCTTTTGGCACTCAACCTGACACTAAGACATGTCGGCGCCCATTCCAAAAGATTCCAAACCCATTTTTCCCTCCGCCCCGCCCCGACGACCCACCTATACCCAAGGGAGCCACTTTATGCTCCTCTGCATCGGCTACCTTGACCTTCCGCAGCACGAAAAAAGGGAGTCACTTCACGCCCCTCTACAGCGGACGCCTTGACCTTTCGCCTCACGAAAAAAGGGAGTCACTTTATGCTCCTCTGCATCGGAAGCCTTGACCTTCTGCCACAATGAAAAAAGGGAGTCACTTCACGCTCCTCTACAGCGGACGCCTTGACCTTCCGCCGCACGAAAAAAGGAGTCACTTTATGCTCCTTTGCATCGGAAGCCCTGACCTTCCGCCATAAGAAAAAATTGACCCACTTCACGCTCTTCTCCAGCGGACGCCTTGACTTTCCGCCACAAGAAAGAAAGAAAAAAAGAAAAAAAAAGGTGGGAGGGGTCACTTCACGATACTCCACAGCGGAATCCTCGACCTTCCGCCACAACTGAATCCAAACAGCACGATCTACCATCCAGACAGGAAGCTTCTCTAGTAAACTCTCTAACCTTCAGGCCTAGGGGCTTAATAGTGAATAAGGGCCCCACGTGAGACCCCCGACCCTACAGGTGGGTCCCCCACGAGGGCCCCCAAACATCAGAAAGGTGGTAGGTGACACCAACCACCTTGATACTCACTCCTATAAATACACCCAGATTACCCTACAGGTAAGGGGTTACTCTCTCTCTATACTCTAAGCTTCTCTCTCTACCGTACACTAACTTGACCATCAGAGTGTACTCACTCCTATAAATACACCCAGATTACCCTACAGGTAAGGGGTTACTCTGTCTCTATACTCGAAGCTTCTCTCTCTACCGTACACTAACTTGACCGTCAGAGTGTATCCCGGGGAGCCACCCCTGAAATACTTAACGGGTTTTCTCTTTTGATAGGATTGTGATCGGGAGCTTTGACCGTCCGCCCTTGACGACCTTCCGGCCGAAGCGCACCTTATTACAGGGTAAGTTAGCACTTTCCCCACATATTCACATTAGTCAAAAACATAACTTTTAAGGTTATTACTAACTTTACAGACATGATAGAGGTAGTTCTTCTTGCATACTATTCAATTAGCCCTGTAAACTTGTAAAAAGTTTCTCTGTGTTTTTTTTTTCCGGCTCATATGATGGATATTTACACAGCTTGGCTTACGTCGAGATAAAAACAGGACAAATTTATGTGTTGCTTGTCGATTTGTTGAAGCTCTTTGAAAGACAAAAGGCATGCATTTAAGTACTTGATCCAGGCGCTGAGGAGCATTTACTCATTATAATTTCTCTTCTTCAGGCTATAATCTTAGAAGTTCCAATTTCAGAAAAATTAATATTCAAGCTTACATTCAGAGGAGGAACAATGGTCATCAAGTATTCCAGACCTATTTAATTTTCTTACTCATATCCTCTGATTTTTGAAACTACAAATTGGCAGTAGGGAGAAGCTCTGGGAAAAATTAATATCTTCTGATGCAATTGGGACTATATTTCCAAATTAAATCTTTTCATCACTGCACGGTAAAATATACCTATTGGAGTGTCAACTGGATCACATTCATCAATCTGATAATACCATCGGAGGACAAACTTATAGATCCAACTGTCCAGGGTCGTGGTGAGGTAAAACCATATTAACAACTTGCAATTAATTCAACCATGGATAAAAAGAATTGTCAAAGTCAAGCTCTCGTACTTCGGTCCAGAGAAATTTCCATCTTCTGGATAAAATGCTTGTCGCAACAACTTCCTATGTTGGGAGGAAGGAAAGAATACGGCCAAGTATGTCATTGGGTAAAGCACTGATCCTATCAACATCGGAGCTTCTTTAGTGCTTTTCCATAAATGGAACCTCTCTCAATTCTCACTGGAGAAACCTTACAGAAGCTGAGTCTCAGTTAGCATTAATATATATATAAGCCCCTTCAGGGTTCAAGCTTCAAGTTCAACAAGGGGAAGTCCTTCAAGTTCAGAGGAAAACTCTTCGGGCGCACCAAAACGAAAAGGTTGGAGTTGGCCTATAACTGACGTTTAATTTACCTTCATTATACTAAGTGTTATAGAAAATTTTCCTCCTAGGCAAAAACTTATACAACTTCACCTCCCACACGATTTGCATAACTCTTTCGTCGAATCGCACACTAGCTCGCAAGCTAACTTAGAAGCTTGCTCGGACGCTAACTAAGACACTCACTAGAACTAAGGCTCGAACGCCCTGGCAATACGGAAAGACTAACCAAGCACAACACTCAGCAACACTTTGCCAAAATTTGGCCAACCTTGTATTTACACTTCTCTCAGAGAATGCTATACAAGGATTTCTCTCAAAGGGGCTGCACTTACAAAGGAGGCTTAAGACTGTAACACTCTTACTAGACTCTCCAACTCTTGGTGCCTCCCCCTCCACCTATTTATAGGCAAGTGGGGATGACAACCCCATCCCCTTAGGTTCTAGAGCCTTCCCTAACAGACCTAGCCCAAGCACATTCTAGCTGCGCCTAGAATGTTCCATCACATAAGCATTGCCTATTTCTGGAAGTCTCTAGCACAGCCGCCAAGCCTCGGTATTCTAGCACCATCTAGCACCTTTTTCCGCAGTCCGGGTCCTTCCAGGGGCCTCTTGCTCCTTCCAGCCTTGTCCGGAAGTTTCTAAACTTCTCCCGTGCAATCAACCTTGCGACTCATAGCCCTCGTAACTTCGAACCGTGCCCTAGAGCATTCTCCAACATTCTAGGACTTTCTCAAACTTCCCTTTCACCATCTAGGTCCCTCAAGTCTCTTCTAGAGAATTCTTCCTTAGTGCTGGTAAAAGGGAAAAACCAGAAGTAACTGGCTGGGGGATCAAGGCGTAGGAAAATCCCAGATTTCCCTAAAACCTTCTAGTTTGGTCCCAAACCTCCTAGTCTCGGTCTCAAACCTTTCTCTAAGTCTTTCCTCATGAAAGACGACTGTTTTGAAGCCTCGTCACTACAAGAAAAGTGACCTATTGCGACATGGAAATTGTGTCGCTAAAAGTCAATTTAGTGTCGCAAATCATTATGTATCTCTTGTTATTAGTCGCAAAAGGTGGCGAAGCAAATTTGTGGCTCTTTTTTTTCACTTGTGCCACAAATGTACGGCAGTTTTTGCATCACTAAATTAATTGTCGCTTAAAATTCGCGACACATTTTGCGTCATTTGTCTTAGTGTCGCATACTAATTTACGACACTAATTTGTGTCATTAAAATGAATGCTGCAAGATTATTTACGACAAATGTGGCATCACATTTAAAATGTCGAAGGGTATTCACGACACGTAAATTGTGTCTCTAAAAGTCAATTTAGTGTCGTAAATATGCGTCTCTTGTTATTAAGTCGCAAAAGGTGGTGAAGCAAATTTGTGGCGCTGTTTTTCACTTGCGCCGCAAATGTATGGCACTTTTTGCATCACTAAATTAATTGTCGTTTAAAATTCACAACACATTATGTGTCATTTGTCTTAGTGACGTATACTAATTTACGACACTGATTTGTGTCATTAAAATGAATGTTGCAAGATTATTTGCGACAAATGTGGCAACACATTTAAAACGTCGAAGGGTATTCGCGACATTTAAATGGTGTCACAAACATAATTAGAGACACAATTTTGCGACAAACTTTATCGTGTCACAAAAGGCTATTAGCCTTTTTGTGACATTTTTTTACGAGTTGTGCCACAAAAGATATGACACTTTTTGCATCACTTAATTATTGTCGTGCGACACATTACGTGTCATTAGTTGCAATGACGCATTATTTGTAACACTAATTTGTGTCATTACGGTTAATGTTACATATTTATTTGCTACACATGTGACGTCATTATTTGAAATGTCGTAATGTTATTTTGCGACACAATATCGCATCTGTAAAATTTATGTCACATAATAATTGGTGACACAATTTACATCATTAATTTTTTTGTTGCATAAACAAATGGGTTAATAGAGTAAATAATTCACAATTTGCATAAAAAAATAAGTTAACTAGAATATTATTCAAAATATAAAATCAAATATTTGCTAAATGTCAAAGTAGGAATATCATAATTTAAATTCATCACTCAACATATATAAATTAAAATTGCAAATGTCAAAATTTATCTTCCAAGACTAGAATACAAATTTCATAAGTCAAATTGTCACATTTTGAAGAAGATTATTTTTCCTTCTTCTTCTTGCTCTTCCTTGTACTTTTTCCTTGTTCCTAAATAAATTTTATAAAAATTAATTATATTTAACACATATAGTTAGAGAAATTAATAGACAAGTTAAAGAAAAACCTTTGAGATTTGTGTGCTCTTCATTGCATGCTTTGCTGTCTTGGCCTTTACATGGTTGGCCTCTGCCAACAGTGACATACTCCTAGCAGCCTCAGCATTTTAGTGTAAGCAAAATGTTTAAATTCTCAAGTGGGTTCTTCTTCATTGTTGTCCTCTTTTCCTCCTTTTTTCATTGGTTTCAACATGGACTACACCTCATCAAAGTTAATAATCCTTGCCAAATCAACATTGCATGAAATCGTAAAATATCCTGCATAGAAGAGTAAACACCTTTCATTTGTTCATCAAACTAATGAGCTGAACACAATAATTAGAAATTTCCAATCATATGATAGAATATTCACAACTAATTTACATCTCTTTTCTGTTCCCCTAGCTAAGTGTTTAAAAGTTTACAATAGTATAAATCTAAAAATATTGTAAATGAAATACAAAACTTAAAATCAAACAAGAAAGGGAAAAGCAAGGGAAAAAAGAGAGAGGAGAGAAGAAGATACAATACCTTGCCAATCAAATGAAGAGAAGCTGGCTAACCTGCTGAGACTGCTGCTTGTTACTTAAACTCCTCCTCATTGTCCAACAGAGCAGATATATATCTACTTATCATAAATGCATGGAATGAAAGAATGCAGTAGAAGTACAATGAGCACCAGAAGAAACTGAGAAGTGAAGAATGTTATAGGTTCTACAGCAAACGAGTAACACAAAAGTGGTTCTACTACTGAATACCAGCTGTTACTTCAATGAGATGTCATTCCCCAGAAAAAAATGGGGGAAGGATGAGTACTTCTTTTTCATCTCCTTCAATACTTAAAGAAATATATGAAGAGAGATTTCTTCAAAAAGGGAAGCAAAAAAAGAAAACCAGAATCACATAACAGAACAAAGGGAAATTTGGTCAACCCATTTCATGACTGAAGAGGGAAAACCAGAAATCACCAACGATCATCATACAGAAGGCTTTTAAGCACAAATAGTAAATACAGATTGAAAAACAGAACAGGTCAATAACTCACCCCAATAAAGCATCGAACCACACATAAATAGTTTGATTGGCATCAATATGGACCTCTATACCCCAATCTACTGGTGCGCGGGAAATCAAAAAATCTCGTAACCCACTTTTGATCCAACTTTGCACCTAAAGAGAAGTATGCATCAGAGGTTACAAATTGAAAAAATTAGGAATTACAGATATAGGAGGATATTATTCTCCATTTATTGGACTGATATTTGAAATCATTTTTTGTCAAGCAGTAGAAAAGACAAATGTCTGATGTTATTTGTACTCCTATCCACATAAAGTAGGTACAAAGATGGACTACTATTGTGTTATGTGTCTTTCCCTTCCAAAATCTTGCACTCCCAGGACTATGGTTGACGAAAACTGCCTTTTTATCATACTAATAGTTGAGGACGATAGATCAATTGTAGAAATCAGCGTTAACAAGGTAAAATAAGTCTTGTTAATTTGATGTAACTGTTTCTTTATTTTACTGATTAAATCATCCTTCCTTTACTAGAAAAAAAAAAACTTGTTCCTTCTAAAAATACGTATACGATTAACACTTAAAAAGCCTTAGAAGCTTTATCTTGCTAAGAATGAGTCCATAACTTCACTAGAGAGGGTTCTAAAAAGTGGTGCAAATGGAAAGATTTTTGAAAATTGAGATGAAGTCAAGAGAAGAAAGGAGGTGACCATAAGAACTTTCTGAACTGTTATCTCTGCCAAAGATATGGCACCAGCAGATCTTATGGGCAAGGTTGATCCTTATGTGGATGGTACTATGAAGAAAACTGAATCATATAACAAAACTAAGGTTTTGAGTGATAGTTTGAATCTTGTTGGGGACCAAACTTTTGATTTCGTAGTTAAGGATGGCTTGCATGGTTGAGGATTAGCTTCAAACATATGTAGTGTACAATATAAAATTGTCGATCCTAAAGGAAAATAAAATAAAAGAAGTTAAAAGACTTAGGGTAACCCTCCTTGCCCATTTTGCAATATGTTGCTTTTCTAGGAACATTCCACCAAACATAAGATGACTTCATAGAGGTATCATTCAAAAACACCCCAACCAACCCATTCAATAAAAGAGAACCAGCCAGAAGAAGAAAAACCAAATAAAATGATTACTACTACTAGCTACAAGTTTGCTAATAAACGTTGCTCACACTATAGTTGGTAAATCTTGCTTTCTATAAGAACATAAGTTTAAAGTCAAGGAACTCCAATGTCTTTCAAGGAATGGGTAATAACTAATTCAAAGAGGCACTAGACAGGAGGCCATACAATATTTATGCATATTGAAGTACAATATATGGCTGGAGAGGAATAGAATGAAGTGGGATCAGAAGAAGCTTAGTTTGCCTGAAATTTGGAGACTGGCGAATGAAACGACATACATTGTAAGGGAAAAAAAAGGAGAAGAATGCAGCGTTTGAGAACAGAAATAGGAGGGGTGACAGAAAGAATCAGGAGTGTTCATAGCCGGGACAGGAGAGCAAGGTGTACGAACAAGCAGAGAACAACCTGTTATCATTACAGCAGATGGTGCCTTTATGGATGATTTAAAATGGGGGGCAACAACCTTTAGAGTGGAAGATGCAGAGAGAGCTTCCATATACAGATATGGAGCCAAAACAAAGGTCCAGATGGCAACACAGGAAAAAGCTCTACCTTGTTTACATGCATTGGGATTTGCTACAGCCCAAGGGTGGAGAGATGTCAAAGGGTTAATAGACAGTAGAGGTCTAGTACAAGATTTGAGGTATTCAGACAAGAGGTCCTTGGAAATATAGATAATTCTAAATAATATACTAGTTTTAATAGGTCTATGTAATGAGGGTCATGTCTGCAAGGTCCCCAGGGAAAGAGTTAAAATGTTGCCCAAATTAGCACAGAATGTTCTAGAAGTGACAAAATAATTTAAAGATGCCAAAGTTTGATCTAAACCGTTTCTGATTGATCCTAAAGCAATAAGTAACAAATTTCTCATTGAATCCTGAAATGAAGTTCGGTGACATCCAAGAGAATTGGAGATCGCAGATTGTGGAGTGGAAACAGAAAATAAAAAACTCAATAAGGGCAGTGCACACTGTATTCAGTTCATATCCAAGATTATGGGCAAATTCACACTGATATCATAATTCACATCCCTCATCCCTCCTTTTTTACTCTGCCTAGCATGAGGTTTAGTATTTTTATTTTGAAAAAACTTCTAGAGATTTACTTTTCTGACTCAGGTTATCAGGGAAGAAGATAACATGACACAGTTCTAGCCAGAAGTATAACCAAAAAAAAAAAAAAACTAGAAACGTTCCTGATTCATATAAAGGTCACAAAAGTACAACCAGATGCAGAACCTTTAACACATAAAGCTAAAATCAATTCACCGGAATCTCTACACAAATAAATCAGAATCAAACTCTAATGAAGCTAAACTAAATCGCAACAATCTAATCACACAAACATTCAGCGACCGGCAGAAGGCAGAGGAAGAAGAAGAAAAACATACCATAGTGACTGTGATACCGGATTTGAAGAATTAGAAGAGGAAGGATAGAGGACTGGTAAACATCTCCGTCAATAGTATATCGACGCTCTGAGGGTTAGGGATACCTGTAAACGAGTGGAGAAAGGCAAACGAAATGCAATAAACTCGCAAATTCACAACTGGAAATGTAAGAAAAAAAATTGTAAATTCGGACGAGACTTTTAGCTGGAGTAGAACTTTATACCTTTGCCAATAATAGGAAAGGGCTTTATTATGTTTTTAAATTTTTATAGTGTAAACTGTTTACTCCCTATATAATGATTATAATCACACTAGTTTTACTTACTCCTGTAAACAATAAAAACATAATAATATTCTAGAAAATTATAAATTACAATTTTAATAAATTATTTTTTTAAGAATAATCTTAGTTGCTAGTTATTTATATGTTTTAGAATTACTGGAAAACAAATTACGTGTACCCACACGGAAAAAATCTCTAATTGAAGAACTTAACAATACTTACTGTTTAAAATATTTTTGTTATTATATAAATTGATAGTTGTGATACTGGTCAAATTTTAAAAGGCTACTTTTATACTGAAATTTGATACTGAAAAATAAAAACTTAGTATACAAAGTAACACTTGAAATTATATTCTTTAACTCCTTGGATAAATTTCTCTTTCCCAATTCCTAACTTTTATATTCTGTAACTCCTTGAATAAATTTCTCTTTCCCAATCATATTTTTTTTAGATGAAATCAGTATTTAAGTGGGAACACAACTGCCCAATACGAGTGAAAAAAGATACTATCCAGAGACGCATTTAGAGAGAATATAACAATTTTGATCTGGGTTCTTGGAAGGGAGGAGTGAGGGAGAGAAATAATTAGCAGAACACAAGAAGAAGCCACCACTTGTAGCATTTTGGGATTGCTTTTCTTAATGCCGTTTATGAGGATTCAACTGTAGAAGTGAACCCAATTCCTTTTCAAATTACCCCATATGGATTATTAAGCACTTCATTCCAACCGAAATCTGTGAAACTATGTTCAGGTATGCTATAGAATTAATAGATAGAAACATGGCTGAATATGTTGTTGGTACCATGTACTGTTCATGTTGGTGCTATCACGCAAAAAACTAAGTAGAACTTCTGATTTGTATAGAATTATGTACCAAAGATGAAAGGGAGGCTCCTGTTAATGCTAGTTATTTTCTATGTTGCTTATTATAATTTCTATTGATACGGTTTCCCTTGTGAGCTCTGATCATAGTTAAGGAGTCTACTGCATTGGATTGAGTCCAACTTTTTATGCTGATAACTGAAATGTGACCACCAACTTATGCTTTTTGATTTGGAATGATTGTTTTGAGAAAAATTGATTGTGGTGGCCTGGTTTAATTAGAGACATTAAAAAGTATATTCAGTATAGCTTGTGTGAGGAGTAGTTGCTATTTTGGGTTGTTAAATAGGTAGTATGCTTCTTGTTTATCTGGATCCTCTAGGTGCAATATGTGAAGCTAAAGAAATTCCAATCTGGTGTGTGAAAAACCTTGAAGCACATTAGCTGGAAGGTTGTGTTACTTAGGCACTCTGCCTTTGCTATCTTGTTACAACATGTCTCCTGACCAATCTTTTTTTGTTGCAAAAAACTAGAACAGCTTCAAATAGTTGTTAGTGAGAAGCGAATGAGCATGAGAGAAGGTATCAATTGATGGAGTGGAAAGTGGGCCTTCCTCCACTGAACTTGGTTTTAAGAGTCCTTAGAACTTTTAGTACATCGTTAGTAGGAGAGTAACTGTGTACAGAGTAAACCAATTAAAGGAAACCAGTTCATAGAAAAAGTGGTTAAGAATGGGTGGTCGTGAATCACCCGTGAACAGATAACCTCGTGGAAAAACAATATGGAAGGGCATTAGTAAGGAACAATACTGAATGAATGGAATAACCAGCAGCTTTTGGTTCTCCAATTGCGTTTTTCATGTTTGTCTAGTTTTCCAACAGCTTGTGGTTCTCCAATTGCGTTTTTCATGCTTCACTTATTTTGAAGACTTAGAGACATCAGTATATATAAGTATATTCTGCAATCATCTATATGAAACATATGCTTTATAAGTTCTCTTTATATCAGCATATTGCTCTTAAAGGTAAAGAAACGATTAATTTTTGTCTGAAATAAAAGGCACATAATGGGCACTTGTGGATTTGATGTGAAACAAAGAATGTGATTTCTATCTGCAAGATAGAGGGAACCACTTTAAAGGTTATAGTGGAAAATGATGAGCAGGTTGAACCTTCTTTCTTAAGAATGTAGTCCGTCAGTCAAGGGAACACATACACCTTTATCTGTTGATAGAAGGTCATTTTCCCTTTCTACTGGCATCACATGGCAAAAAGAATATAAATAGTGATTGATGCATGATGATGGTTAAGATTTATAAGCCCTAATTGGTTGTGTTTGTTGAAATTTTCAAGTTGGTCTACTTCGGTATTTCGAAATTTACTTGAGATAATCTTGTACATGATTTTAGGGATTGTTTTACATGGTTTCCTACTATTTTTGGTAATCGATGTTTAAGGAAATTCAGAAGATGATAACTATGAACAGAAATGCTAGCTATTACATTGATTTACTCTCTAAATATTCAGTAGATTCCAAGAGAATATTGGTTTCACGTTATGCTCTGTTTTTAATCATTTATGTTCAACAATTGCCTCAAAGTTTTCTCTTGGGGTTTTCAGCTTTTGCTGTCAAAGTTTCAGTTCGCTTTCACAACTGAAACCTTCTAGTTGATCAGGCTTTGAAGTGGCAATAACATCATGGTTAGAAGTTAGTTTTATGAGCTACTGTTTGATAAGTGTTTTTACAGTTGATTTTATTTTCATTTATATTAGCAGAGCTGCATTGCCTACTTTCTTGTATATTCTTAGTGGATGCTTGGGAATCACTCGAACACATATCTGAGAATGCTTGGCTTCTAGATGAGTTTAATAACTAATGAATCCATCATATCAACCGGTCAAAAATGTTTTCTGGACCCAAGTATTGGCTAGTATTGCCTAATGTTGGAAAAAAAGACAAACATGAAAAATGCAATTGGAGAACCAAAAGCTGCTGGCTTCAGTCGGTGGGCAATACTGATGAGGGCCATTGCACTTAGGCGATCTCGATTGCCTATAAGTTATCCTGAGTTTTTCTTTATTCTATGGTCTTTACTGATTATCTGGATCCCCTATTAGGCAATTTGAAGAAGGAAAATTGCTTTTATTTTGCATGTTACCATAGTACTATGCAGTTCAGTTCTTTATTTCCTGTTTTGTTCACTGCTACGATTCTCATCAAGTTAATAGTTAAATTCTGTAATTTAGAAACCTTTAATATAAGTCCTCTGTCATTTCCTCATTTAATTAACCTATGAACTCTAGAGTTTAGGAGTGGATGCAAATGGTTAAACCAGCAACAAATCTATTGGAAAACATGCGATTTATACCCAATTTACTAGCTTTATTACAGTTGAGTAACAATCATACGAGCCCTGAATTCTTGGTGTGGATCAATTGGTTTACACGTTGCCTGTTGTGAAACTATGTAACTCTAATCATCTTGTTGGCAGTAGTTCCTGTATCATCTACTTTGTTATCAACTATACTGACTTATTGGGGTGTTTATATAGCTCAGTAACTATTAAGGCAGGTATACTAATTTCAAATGCTTAAGCGCAATGTATCTAGGTTACATTATGATGTATAAATGAAAGAAAACTCATCTATTGAGTGGCTCACACTTCTGCCTTTGCTTGAGGTACTTTTTGATAAGTGTCTTTACAGTAGCTGCGAGGTTTCAGGAAATTCAGAACACAGCCGCTGTATTTTAACTGTCGCGGGAAGGGAGAATAGAAATGCTAGCTCTTTGCCTTGAGCTCTACATAAGGTAAGAGGTATGCAATTGATTTGTTGCACTTCCATGGGAGAGAAAAATTTCTCTACCAAGCTTTGTTTCCAACATCCCTCTAATGATATATCAATTCATTGACCCATTTCAGCTGATAGTTATTTGGTTTCCTGATGGAAGTTAAGTGGCACCCACTATTTGGAGTCCAATTGTCATCCCATATTCTGATTGATTAAATTTTTATTATTGAAGTTGTGAGGGTTTATCTTATTGGAGTTCATTTCTTTTTCTCATTGATTGTATGCCCTGCTTAAATGATTTTACTATGATTAAATTTGTTTGATTGATTTGATATTGATAGACCTGTGATTGTATGAGCTGTTTAAACGATTTTCTAAAATAAAGCATGTGACTGTGGTGTATTTTTGTTTCCACATGAGGGCAATGACTTGCCACTTAAATTTTCAAGAATATTAATGACGGATCAATGCTAATTCCTTAGCTTTCATATTTGCAACTACTTCCATATAAGGTAAGAGGTACACACTATCAACATTAAATTTTACTGCCATCACTGGAAAAATTGTAGATTTAATTCCACAAATATGCAAGGCCGCTTGTGATGCTGATCTCTGCGGATAATATTCAAGTGAGATCGAAGTTTTTTTTCCTTTTTTTTTAATTTATAATTTTCTTTAATCTTATGTTGCCTAACCGTATTAGGGTTTTGGGTTAATTAAGTTGATCTATTTTTGTTTGTTCTAGGTGTCTTCCATTGAGTGTCCTAGAGCTGAATTACAGAATATGCAAGACCGAATACTAGGTGGGGTCGTTGACATTAAGGTCAACAATACCAATTACAAGGAAGTTGGATTAAAGTAGCGCTGGTCGTGTTTGGATGGTCACCAAACGTGCCAATGGTGTCATAGTCGTTGCAGTCAACAAACCCATCTGCCCTAAAATTCATTTTTCTTTGTGTTTTATTTGTTCGTCACAGTTCCTGAGTTCTATATTTAACTGGTTACTGAGTTTTGATTTATCTAAGGAAATAATTGTTTTATAGATACTTTTACCATGTGATTTTGTTGCCACTTGGTCTTGTGTATTTGGGTGATTTATGGTTGTTTACCCTTAGCTAATAAGTGATTTATGGTTTTAGGTGTTAGTACTATATTTTTTACTAGTATCAACGATTTTGATAAATAGGCTATTATGTGAAGGGAAGTAGAATCAGAACACAGGTTGAGTCATCGACAACAATAGCCTTAAATTGAAATAAATTGTTATCTATTTAGAAATTTTCTTTGACTAATATGTTATTATTTTAGCAATTTTAAATTGATTGAATTGAAAATTAGGAACCAAAAATTTAAAATAATATTTTTGTTTGCTTTTGCTTTTGCTTATGATTAGTGCATTTTTTAAGCGAAAAATATTGGCATTAATTGTTAAGAAAAAAAACTCCATTATAGTTAATATTTTTCTTGATGTCATAGTTGAAAAACAGTTTGAGAAGTATAGATCAAATGGACCTTAAATGTACCTCCTACTAGGTCTAAAGTTGTCAAATTTAAAAATTATAATACATTTAAAACTACTTTAAATGATTATATCTGTTATTTGACATATATACTTTATAGAAATCTAAACATTCCCGAGGCCACCACTAGTATTGCACAAAAACAATTCGTTCAAGAACTTTCTTACTTAATTCATGTACAAATTTCATAATTTTTTTTACTGAAATGAAAAATAATATGTAACCTTATTAATATTAATAGTTATATCATTCTTTTCTCACTATTACAAGCAAAAGCAAGGGTTACTTCTGAAACTATGAGTGCTTCATTAACCAAATGATTTTTGAAAGTTAACATTAATCAGGATTGCCTAACAATAGAGAGTTGCTCTAGATTTATTAATCTCCCTACAACATATTATTGCAATCATGCACAAGAAAGTTACAAATATGTGGGAAGAAATTTAAATAGTGCATATTTTGCTGTTAATTTAAGGCATGTCACTGAAATATTGCATTATCATAATAATAATATTAAATAAAATTGTACAAAAACTGTATCGCACTTGTAATGTGAGAAAATTTTGCGTCACAATTAATTTTTTTATGCTAATTTATGAAACTTTATGATAGTGTCATAAAACTTTTGCCGCAAATTTAAGTCATTAAATTAACATGACATAAAATATGCCGCTTATTTGTGACATGCTGGCAATATGAAGCAATTTTGCAGTACAATTATAATTTTGTCGTTTACTTTTGGCATTTTATTGAAGTGTTGCAAATAAATTGTCGCAATTTTAAAGGGAAAAAAAATTAAGGGTCGCGTCCATGTCACTAACTCGTGACACAATAATTAAATGTTGCAATTAAGTCGCAAATATACATCATAAATATAGTGTCGTAGATCTTTTTTCGCAAATTTAAGTCATTAAATTAACATGATGCAAATTTTGCCGATAATTTGTGACAGGCTGACAATATGACGCAATTTTGCAGCACAATTATAATTGTGTCGTTTAATTATGGCATTTTACTAAAGTGTCACAAACAAATTGTCGCAATTTAAAGGCAAAAAATTAAATGTCGCATCTATGTCACAAACTAGTGACACAATACTTAAATGACTCAATTATGTCGCAAATATACGTCACAAATGCGCAAGTGTGGTATATTCATGACACTTAAACGTAATGTCGCATGTACAAATGTCGCAAAAGGTCACTTTTCTTGTAGTGCGTGCTCCTCCCTCGTGGCCAAAATTCTAGCGCCAAGGCATTTCTGGGCTAACACTAAGCTACAACACATTTTCCTTAGTTTGGTATTGATTACCGGCCGACTGGCCAAGTTTGGTTTTGGTTTGTTTTCACGTCTCACAAATGCAGACACATAAGTATTAATTTTTTGTTCTTTACAAAACATGTTTTTCTTTTATACCCATTATGGTCATGCTTTGTACTATTCACAATTCGTGAGTTATTAGATTTGGATTTACGGGTTCCCGTGTCCATACAACCGAAAAAATCTTCACTTACGCTGAGAGTCACTGGCCCTCTGTAGGATATAAAAACAATGTATATCCGAAATAATATAAAAGAGATTAACGCACAGCGGAATAAAACTTCTTTGTAATAATGAACAATAAAAAAAACCGCACGCACACAATCTGTGCGGCGCACCAAAACCCAAACTTGGTCGAGAGACAACCTAAAGGCTATTCAGTTTCTCCTATATCTTTGTATCTATCTCTGTCTATCTCTGTATCTCTTTGTGATTACAATAATCACCTAATGCCTCTATTTACAGGCTAAACTATCCCTGAATCCTACCATTAATCTGATTCAGAATTATTTCCTAAAACAACTAGGTTACCCAAAACAAACACTAAACCAAATAGGAAATTGACAAATAACAAATCCTACTACAATTATAATTAAATAATTAATACAAGTTTGGTTTAAATTATTATTTTCCAAGATAGCCTCCCTTAAACCAAACTTGGATCAAAGCAGCTCCATCGCCATCACGAGCTTGAATCTCCATTGAAATCTCTTTCACAGTGTAAACAACATGCAACACCACCTTGTAGTAGTTCTTCAGCTCTATTTCTAGTCTCATCATAGAGGCACCTTTGTATGTTCCTTGAATCTTCTGTGGAAACTCATCCTTATCAAAAAACTTAGTCATGTCCACCCATTCTTCATGTAAACAAGTTTTTTCGTCAACCTTGTAATCATCCTTGCAAATTTCAATAACAACCTCGCAAATTCGAGGTATTTCCTTCAAATTTGATTTGAATACAAACTTGTATTTTGAGCACATCTTGCCAAATTTCCCAACTTGATCAAAGAATTCACTGATATCTATCCATTCTTCTTTAGAACAGAACTTTCCATCAACATTACTAATCTCATCAATGCCATCAAACATAACAATGTCCTTGCAAACCCAAGCCTCCACTGTCACATTTTTAACCTGGTCGGACACTCCACTAAATATGGAGTCGACTTCACTGCAGTTGATCTGCTCCAATTCAACAAGGCTTTCAACAATCCCATGATCATTTTGATCTACATGATCATCAATTTTAATATTGAGCTCTTGTTCTAAGACACGAACAATTTCTTCTTCTTCTTTGACCAAATCAACACTTTTAATGTCTTCATCCTCCTCGGCATATACCTGCTCAATGATACTTTGACTTTCTTCATCCACAATTCTTGAAGCAATATTTTCAAATGCATGCTCTTGTAACTCATTGATCACTAACTGCTTGATATTAATCATTTGTTCATCAAGGATCAATATACTAAGCAATTCCCAATCACTCGACTTTGAAATACTTGTTGTCTCAGTTATCAATGCTACAAAGTAATCAAACTTCCAAGTAAGTGTAGTGAGAACATGATTCACAAAAATATCTTTGGCGAGAAAATACCCATTTGATGTCATCTCACCTCTGATCTTCAATAATCTATGAAAGTAGTCATCAATTGTTTCACATTTTCTCATCTTGCTATCTCTAAATTTCTTTTCCAATTTCAAAACATTATTTTTCAGAACTTTATCCATCCCTCTATAACTTTTTACCAAAATATCCCATGCTTGTTTCGCAATTTTCGCATGACAAATTTTTCTAGATATTGAACTATCAACAGATTGACGAATTAGAGATAATGTCAAACGTACCTTCTCCTTTGTTTCATCATCTGCATCATCTGTCACCTCCTTTTGAATGAATTGTCGCAAACCAAATACTTTGAGATAACTATCCATCAACGTTATCCAAATAGGGTAATTTTGTCTCCCAACTAACTTTGGAATATGTCTAATATAAGCACTCCAATCCATAATTTACACCTCTAAATCTCCTCTTCTTTTTTTTTTTTTTAATTTAAAATTTCCATAACCTCCCTGGCCAAAACAATACCAAAGACGAATAATTCCAATGAACTCAAAATTTACCCAGTCCACAAGCTTCAATAAAAATCGGCTTCAATGCCAAATTGCCAAAAAAACAAATGCCGAAGCTCCAATCAGATTGATTCAAGAGATGCAAAGTTGAAAACCAAACTTCACTAAATCACGGAACTAAATTTAGGCTACATACAAACCAAGGGAAGCTGAGAAACAATTCCCAAAAAAACCAAATTTGCGATCACGGGAAACAATTAATTTGATATGTCTCAAATTAATATTACAATATCTGAACCAAACAAAATAGTTTGCATGATAACGAGTATGAGAGAACTCCTCAAAATCTTGATTAAAAATCTAAATCAAGAATAAAGCAAGCGAAAGGCTTCTTTCCTTAGCACAGCAGAAAGGCTAATTTTCTCTCCCACATCGGAATGCTTCCCTACGCAGCCGAACCACTGATGTTTTCTGTCACGCTGAAAAGCTATTCACAAAGCGCGGCTGTCACTAACAACCAGAAATTTTCTAGCTATGATACCACTTGTAGGATATAAAAACAACGTATATCTGAAATAATATAAAAGAGATTAACGCACAGCGGAATAAAACTTCTTTGTAATAACGAACAATAAAAAAACCCGCACGCACACAATTTGTGCGGCGCACCAAAGCCCAAGCTTGGTCGAGAAACAACCCAAAGGCTATTCAGTTTCTCCTATATCTTTGTATCTATCTCTGTCTATCTCTGTATCTCTTTGTGATTACAATGATCACCCAATGCCTCTATTTATAGGCTAAACTATCCCTGAATCCTACCATTAATCTGATTCAGAATTATTTCCTAAAACAACTAGGTTACCCAAAACAAACATTAAACTAAATAGGAAATAGACAAATAACAAATCCTACTACAATTATAATTAAATAATTAATACAAGTTTGGTTTAAATTATTATTTTTCAACACCCTCCCTTATGTGACAGACAGGTGGAAATACATGTCATTAAATAAAAAAATCAGAAAAATCAATACTTTTTATTTATACATCAATTAATAGCTATTTTGATTTTTTTAATACTAAATTTATATTTATGACACCATCGTATCTTAAAATTGTATCTTTGACAATAGTAATATTTACCTCTAATTATCTTAAATTAAAATTTAACATAATCGGTACAATACATATATTAAAATAACACTTGTAACAGCCACAAACGTCAATTGATACTGAAATACCTTTGGAAATATAGCCAAATATAACTAATGAAAAATATGCAAGAATATACCGAGAGATAAGTTGTGATATTTGTTCAGTTGAAGAGTGTTACTTTTGAATTGAAAAATGTTACTCGAAAGTGAAGATTTTACTATACAAAGTATCAATTATAAAAACTTAAGGAAATAAACAGAAAGGTTATTTTAGAATGTAGTAATTATATTTTTGAGTGTTACATTTTTGTATTTAATGACATGTGGCAGTACATGTCTCGCCAAATAGGTGAGGTCAGTGATCTTGAGAATAAGTGAAAATGTCTGAATCAAATGTAACACTCAAACTCACCAAGTATTACAGTTATTACTTACGAATATAATTTTTTTATTCAATAGTAACACTCTTAAATTCGACAAGTACCATAAATGTTACTTATTCATATCACTATTTAGTTTAAGAATAATACCTTCAAACTTAACAAGTATCATTGTCAATTGTTACTTATGGATACTGCTTTTTTTGTCCGAGAGTAACATTATCAAACTTAACTGACAAGTATTATAAGAGTAATACTCTCAAACTTGACAAGTATCACAATAGTAACACTTTCAAACTTGACAAATGTTATCAGAGCTGTTCCTACCATAATAAGGGCATTGTCCATCTTATATCATTGTAAATATAAAATAGAATTATTATATTAAGAGTCATTCATATCAAATGGTCTTGGCCATTCGATAGAAGACTGCACTGCAAGCACACCCGTGCAACACTAATTCTTCTTCTTTTTCTTTTTTTTTTCTTTTCGTTTTATTTAGAAATAGACCGTACTTTTCATCTTACAAGCACTATTTATACCATTCAAATTAAAATTTTTATTTTTATTATTTTATAAATATGCACTACTTTTTATTTTACAAAAACTACTCATACTTTTGAAATCAAAACTTTTTATTATTACTATTACTATTATTATTATTTTTAGAAATATGCACTACTTTTTATATTACATGTACTACTTTTCAAAGAGGCATTAATTTCATTTTTAAATTTGATACTTTTTAGTTTATATGTGCTATTTATAATCTTAAAGTAAATTTTATTATTATTATTATTATTATTATTATAAATCGGCACTACTTTCAATATTACATGTCTTTTTTAAATTGACTCTACTTCTACTGTTAAATTCCATACTTTTTATTTTACATGTACTATTTATACCCTTAAGTAAAAAGAATTATTATTTTATTGTTAATTTTAAAAATACTACTTTATTACTTGTGCTACTTTTCTAAAGAGTCATTATTTATACCGATAAAATTGAATACTTTTTATTTAACATGCGCTACTTATATCCTTAAAATTAGATATTTATACCTTTTCCACCCTTAAAATTGATACTTTTTATTTTATTCACATATCAGAGGTTAATCACAATATTTTATAATATAAATGTGATACTTTTGAAATTAAACTGAATACATTTTATTTAAAGAAAATTTTAACGTTTTAAATTATATTCTATATATAATATATATAATTCAAATAATATATGTACCTTATATAATATAAACTAATATATGGTTTACTTATGAGTGACATTTGGCTGCCAAATAAGTTTAACATTTAATATATGTATATGCCATGTGGCTGCTACTTCAACAATATATATAGGCCATGTGGCTGCCATTTCAGTAAAAAAATTTAATAAGCCTCACATTTAATTTCATATGTCCTATTATCTTCTTCTAATAATTTCATAGCTCTCAAATCTTATCATCTTCTCTACTCCAACTTACCCTTTTGTATTCCATCATACACAAAGCTCCATATATAAATATGAATCCAATGCTTCCAATTCTTTGACTCCAATGAAAATTTCAAAACAGAACTTCTCATATGCCCATTGTCGGAGTCAACCATCTATGACTCTTATGTTCATCCTTATGTCCATATTTTCTGTCTCTCGAACTTTCGTAAGTAATCCTTCCATTGATCAATTGTCTTAGTATAATATCCTTTTGATTTTTATTTTTATTTTCAATGTGATTCTTAGGTCACTGACATCAAATTAAATGTTGAGGTAAACACTTCCACTAAATTTTCAAACAGAACATTTCAACGTCCAAATCATTGCCGGACTATTAATCTTTACAGGTTGTGTTTAAAACTTTTAGATTTAGTTAGCATAATGTTTTATTTATTTGCAAGGCTTACAATGTTGGTTGTTTTTATAGCATTTAATAAAAGTTTCAACCGTCGAGACTCTTTGGGTTTGATTTATTTGGATGTCTCAAATCTTTCTGGCGTTTGCTTTCCCTGTTGTTTATGGCATGACAAGTGTATGAAGATTCTTCTATAAGAAGGTGTTTGTGGTTGAGTACACATTTTAATTTAACGTTGTCCTTTGAAATTAAAGGTGGAACTAGAATTAGGACACGTCCTCCTCCCCCACCCCCGCTTCTATATTTTGCACATTGTACTCATTCATTTCCCTCATAGTTTCTTACCTTAGTGAACCACTTAAAGCTTTTGTTGATTTTGTTGTAATCTTAAATTTAAAATTATGAAATTTGTACTAATAGCATATTATGTGTGCTTCTAAAGCAAGCTCTTTCGTGATAGTGTTGGAACTGTTACATTATGTTGTTGACGATTTTTATATCGGTGATTTTTAGATTTTGTTTTTGTTCTTGAAGAGTTACTACTAAATTATTGTAAAAAAAATTCTTTTGAATACGCTTGACATAATTAAATTGCTCTTCGTTCGATAATTTGTAATTTTTTCTTCTTTTGTCAATCAATGTTGTCATATGGGTTGTGATTATTGATTTTATTGCTACCACTAAATGTCTTAATTGTGCCAAAATACAAACACTTAGAAAATATTTCTATTTAAGTTTAAAATGAGACAATCGCTATAACCTAATAATATTAATGGGCAAATGCACGGCATACTCCATCTAGTATGTGTATATATATATATAATATAGGGGTGTAGGAGACCTGTAAAAGTTGAGAGTCCCAAGAACATGCCTAGGCACAGGCCAGGAGTATCATAATAATATTATTTATTTTATAGCAATTGAAATAATATTATTTTAACTTTTTTTTTTTTTTAGAGTTATGATTTTGTTATTTTCTCTTTTGCTCCCAATTCTATCCTACCAAAAATATTTTATAAGATCAACTCAGAAAAATACTTTACAAGAGAGTGAGGAAGAATAATTATGGGTTCTCTTAGCAAAATAGACTCTTTTGGGCATTTAAATGACAGAAATTGGAAAGGAAATGAGCAAAGTGACCTTTGCGATTACTAATCGGGAAAGTTGTTATGGATGGAGGGAGAGGATGAATGGGGAGATGGAAATATGGAGAGAGAAATGTGGGGAGATGAAAATATGGAAAGAGAGAGAGGGGAAAAAGGTAGAACACATCTCCATTAAATGAGTTGGGTGACGTGGATTAATTTTATATTTATCTATAATATTAATTGCTTATTTGACATCTGATATGCATGCCATATAGGAGAGGGTCACTGGCCCCCAGGGTAAGTGTAGCACTCCCCCTCTCAACCATTCAACTCTTGGACATTTTGAGTTTGTATTAAGTCCTTAAGTTTACAAACATTAACGAACTTTTAGCCTTGGTACATTTATTAAATGAACGAGTTCGAGCCAAACTTTAACCAAACCAAACTCAAGCTTGTTCATGAACGTTCGCTCGTGTTTGTTCTCAACCCGTGTTAGTCCACATTCATAAATCATACACGTTTTTCCTCGGGATGTAGGAGTTTAATTTCTTCTCCTAGCTTACAAAATTTTAGAGGTGATCGATCGATGCTTAATTTCTTCTTTGTTTCATTTACCAATTAAACCTCACTGCTCTTAAAACTCCCCAGTCATTTGAAATAGCAGAGCTTCTTTAAATTTTAACCCAGAACAATATAATGCATTATGTTCATCAAGAATTCACCCAAATGACATAAAAGTGCAGAAATTACAAGTTACAATTTTAGAAAAGGAAGCTTCTGGTTCAGGCTACATTCAGAGAACAATTTCTGAGACATACCGCTAATGTATTCACCTCAACCAATTACGATTTTGCATGCCGGAGAAAATTTGGGAACATCGATATCTTCTCAACCAATTGGGACTTAGGGTGCTTGCAATGGGCATTTCTTCTTGGATTCAAACCCAACTTCAATGGGTTTATACCATTGCTGGGTGCCAAGTTGGCAAACCCAGCTTTGGAAACTGGATTTCCAAAGCTGGGTTCACCAACTTGGTGGACCCCCCAGCATATGGAGATTGCCTTGCACGCTGCGAAGGCACGCGCCCGTGGGGCTGGGCCCCACGCCCACCAGCACTCTAATATTTTTTTTTTTTGGAAAACTACCCGTTGCTGGGTAGTTTGTTATTTTTTATTTTATTTTTTATTTTTTGGTAATTCTAGCCGTTGCTGCGGCTAGAATTATTTTTTTTAGATAATCGGTATTAGTGTGGTTTTTTTTTTGTTTTTTCTTTTTTGTTTAAAGATATAGCCGTTGCAATTTATTTCCTATAAATACCTATTATTTCTCTACTCCTCATCCAAATCATACATCTCCCTAATCAAGTTTCAGAACTTTTGATTTTCATATTTTTTCATTGTCTTCCATATCCAAATTCTCGATCGAAATGGCTGAAAATAATCCAGGGTCATTCCCTTATTTTTTTGGTTCGGCATACACGCAAGGAGATTCGAGCTCGCAAAGTTCCAGCTCCAATGCTGCTCCTAATCCCCAGTTTTTTCAAGTTCCGTATCCCCAATTCCTTCCACAAAATGTTTCCAACTTTGGAGCAATGGGTGGCTATTTTGGGATGTCACCTTCTGGTGCGTTTCACTTTCCACCACCACCACCACAGACGTCTCATGATTTGGACGTTTGAGCCTTGGAGGATCTTCATCTGACAAGGAGATATCTTCGCCATTTGTCGCATCGCAACAGTTCCCATCACACTCTACACAACTCGATGTCAAGGACACTCCCGACAACACCAACGAATGCAGCGGATGACAAGCAGCAATGTGAAGGTGCCATGGACACACGAAGAAGAGAAGTGTCTTGCACAAGCTTGGGGCAGCACTAGCAGTTGCTCAAAAGTTGGCAATGCACAGAAGAATAAGGAATTTTGGGAAAAAATGGCTGCGTACTATAATGAACATCGGCCGGAGGGTACCGCCAATAGATCAGGAGGTGTGATTAAATCGCATTACTATCATATGATCCCTGATGTTACCACTTTCTCGGGATTCTATAATAATTTTTACAGCAGTCGTGCAAGTGATGAAGATGTTTTTGAGGCTGCGATGGCCCTGTGGAACGCAGTCAACCGACGAAAACCTTCAAGTACATGCACGTAAGGAAGATAATGAAAGAGTTAGAGAAATGGGATCCTCTACAAATGGATCAGCATGCTAGCAAGAAGTCGAGAACATCTGAATCGGAGGGGCATACTTCACCAGGATGTTCGATTCGGTCTCGTCCAATGGGGCAGCAGAGGGCAAAAAGACAGGGCAAAGCTAAACTGAAAGTTTCTGATGATGGTGGATCTAACAAGTGGGAAAAACTCACCACTATGCAAGCTGAACGGATAAAACAGAACAGAAAGATGAAGAGCTGAAACAGAAAGATGAAGAGCTGAAACAGAAAAATGAAGAGCTGAAACATAAAGCTGAAGCATTATTACTGAAGGAATATAAAATCTTTATGAAGGATATGAGTGGAATGTCACCAGCACAGCTGGAAGTTCATATGAGGCTCGTTGAAAAAATTAGAGCAAAACGAGGCTGGTGATTTAAGTTTCAATTATGTAACCGTTGAATTATGTACTTTTATTTTTAGTCCCATTTTTTAATTACGTAATGCTTATTTTAATTATGTACAATCTATTTTAATATAATGTACTTTACATAATATTTTTCTATTTTAATTGAGTAATGTATTTTTTTGAAATTACATTAAATATTTCATTAAATTAAATTAAAATAATAATTAAAAATAAAGAATACATATAGTATCAAAATAAATATATTAAATGTAAAAAGATGTGTATATAGTGGGACTCGGGCTAAAGTTGCTTTTGTAGGTTTATTGTTATGGGAGATAGGTTTTTAAAAGTGGGTAAGTTTTTTCTTTTGATGTGGCGCTGATGTAGCATGAAAAAATTGCTTTTTGGGGTTTATGGTTGCAACTACCCTTAGTCTCCATGTCCAAATTAGAACAAAGACTCAAATTCAATCTTTTCACCATTGCACCCTGCATTAGAATATACCTTATCATCGAAACCTCATCTTCGAAACCCATGAATTGGGTATATGATACTTCTGCCAGAGAGCATGACAAGCACAGAGGAACAACATCGGGGTCCCTCCAACATATCTCATGAGTGTATCAGTTATCTACCCTATATAATAGAAACTAACATAGGTTTGATGTCAAACTGTCATGTGGCTGCCACATATACTTAACATTTAATTATGTTAATGTTGACAAGGCTGCCACATAATCACATAATTACCTTCAAATGCCACATGGCTGCCACATTAACAGATAATTTAATTTAACTATTGATATGAATGCCACGTAAGATTAACATTTAATAATTATTTATTAAATACATAAATTTTATTTTATCTCATTTACCTAGATAATATTTTTCATTACCTCTTCAACTTCTTAAGTTATTTTTCAAAATTTCATATTAAATTAATCTTCAAATTTAAGAGCATTGGACTCTCTGTATTCTACTTTTCATATATATATATATATATATATATATATATATGAAGTAGAAAAATCGCCATGATTCTGCATTATCTTTTTATATTGCAAATAATTATTTAGGTGGTGAGAATAATCGCCATTCTCAGTCATTTAATTCTGCTTCTTTAAATTCTAGTCATTTAAATTCAAGCCATTTACGTGATGGAAATAACCATCATGGTGCTTCTTGTTCTTATATTCCTAATTATATTCCACCCAGAAATTTTAGTGATGAGGAAAATCATCATAAGATTTCTAGTGATGAGAAAAATCATCATGTTGATTTATTACATAAAGATAGAGAAAATATTGTTAGAGGTATTTATAATACTAAGGAAACAGATATAACTAAATCTGAAATGAATTTTACTATATGAATTGTACAACCAAAATAAATTTTCAAAAAGGATCTTTAGCTAGGCAGAAGACTAGAACTGAATTCAGTTTACCTAGATGGGAACCATTTAGAAAGTGGATTTTACCATCCTTTTCTACTGAAGAAAAAGAAAATATTCAAGAGGAATTTTATAAATTCTTAGGGGAAAAAAATATTTTGTTTCCTTTTGTACCATGGTTCGTATCAAATTATATTGAACCATATATCTCTGTTATATAAAGAGATTATAAATTATTAAATGGAAACATTTTAAAAAGTCAATATCCTCCTCAAGGATCTTTTCAAATGGAAAAAGAAAGAGTGATAATGAATTTTAATTCTTTCTCCAAATTATTTGAAGAAGATACTCTTCCTATCACTATGAGACAGATAAATAAAATAATAGAACAACAAAATTATACAAATTTATATTTAATTATTTTAGGAGAACAGATTATATCATTACATGAAAGGATTGATAGAATCCTTAATAAAGAAACAAATTTAGCAAGTACTAGTGGAACTTAGGGAGTCATAGCCTCTCCTAGCCTTCAGCCTCCACCTAAAATAAAAGATTTTAAATTTAGATCAACAATAGATTTAGAAAATTTAATAAATCAAAAATTTTAAGATTTAAAGCTTAATACTTTAGAGGAAGAATTTTCAAAAGAAATAGAAAATAATTCTGATTATAAAATAATTATAAAAGACGAAATAAATAAATTAGGAAGAATTGCTCAAAAAAGCAAATTTGCGGATAGGCCAACTCAAAGAATTAATTACTATAACAGGCCTTCACATATAGATATTCTACATGAAGAACGAGAATTTATAAGAAATAATAGTTATAGTAGTAAAAATATTTATGAATGGAATTTAGATGGTTATACAGAAAAACAGATTTATAATCTTGTTCATAGAATGTTAATGTATAGTACTATATGTAAGGGAAATAATAATAGTGACAGTAATATAGCAAAAATGATAGTTGCTGGATTTATTGGCCAACTTAAAGGTTGGTGGGATAATTATTTATCTCAAACAAATAAAGATGAGATATATAGAACAGTTAAACAAGAAGGTAACCAAATAATAGAAAATGCAGTCTATACACTGATAGTTACAATTTTAGAACATTTTACAGGAAGAATTTATGATAATAGTGAAAATATTCGCACTTTATTACAGAATTTAAGATGTAAAACATTGTCTGATTTTAGATGGTATAAGGATGCTTTTCTTAATAGAGTCATGGAGCTTCTTGAAAGTAATAGTAATCATTGGAAGTCAAAATTCATAGATGGTCTTCCCAATTTATTTGCTGAAAGAATTAGAAAAACTTTAAGAAAAGATAGAGTAACAATTCCTTATGAAGATTATACTTATGATAGACTAATTGGGACATGTGTCCAAGAGGGTTTATCGTTATGTAACGAAATTAAATTAAATCAACAGATTAAAAGATAAAAATTGACTTGAAAAAATCAATTAGGCCAATTTTGTAGCCAATTTGGAATGGATATTCCAGTCCAAAGAAAATCATCATATAAAGATAAACCAGAAAAGTATTATAAGAAAAAGAGAAAATATTCTCAGAAGAAATTAGATAAAAAGTTAGAAAGGAAAAATAATAAAAAAATTAATAGAAAAGAAATAAAATGTTATAAATGTGGGAAAATAGGTCATTATGCAAATAGATGTAGAACGAAGAAAAAGATTAATAATCTTGATATAGAAGAAGAATTAAAAGATAAATTATCAAAATTACTAATAGAATCAGAATCAGATTCTGAGTCAAATAAAGAGTCTGAAGACTTGTCTGAAGGAATTAATAATCAAAGTTTTGCAGATGAATCATCTGATGAAGAAAATTGTTATAATCCTTGTAAAAAAGGAAATTCATGTTTAAAACAAATAAGTCAGGATAGTTCTGATAATGAAGAATTTTATAAAAGATTGTCACAATTTAAAGAAATGGATATAAATGTACTAACAAATAATAATATTTTGGAATTTTTAAAATTAATTAAAAATTCAGAATTAAGATCAAATATAATTGTTCAAATAGAGAATATTCCTACTACAAGTAAAAATTATGAAAAAGAAAATGATAATGAGTTTTCTATTAATAATGATCCCTATTCAATGATAGAAGTTTATAAACTTTTAAAAGAAAGAAGTAATGTGATTTCATCAAACACTACTATAAATGATTTAAATAATGAAGTTAATAACTTAAAAAGAGAAATTCAATTTTAAAACATGAAAATATTGGTTTTGAAGAAAGAATCTCTAAATTAGAAATGGAGAAAGTAATATCTTTTGAAGAAAATAAAACAGAAGTAATTGATGAAAAGTTTTTAAGTACTTTAGATATAATTACTTCTCAAAAGTAGTATACAAAAATTATTTTGCTAATAGATAATGATTTCAGAATAAAACTTACAGCACTCATTGATAGTGGTGCTGATATAAGTGTTTTACAAGAAGGATTAATTCCCACAAAATATTTTAGAAAAATAACTCACAGTTTAAGACATGCTGGTGGTGAAAAATTAGATATTCAGTTTAAACTTCCACAAGCATATATTTGTAAAAATAAGGTTTGCATTCCTGAAAGTTTTTTATTAGTTAAAAATATAACTAATCAAGTAATACTTGGAACTCCTTTCTTAAAAAAATTATATCCTATTTCTCATATAGATATAAAAGCATTAACAGGAATATATGATAATAATCAAGTTACATTTCAGTTCATAACTGAACCTTTTTCTAAGGTTTTAAATGAAATTAAAGAAAATATTTTAAGAAAAAACAATCAAATTAATTTTTTAAAAAATGAAATTAATATTTTAACTATTGAAGAAAAACTTCAAAATTCAAAAGTACAAGATAAGATTAAGATAATATTAAATAATTTCTCAATAGAAATTTGTGATGATCATCCAAATGCTTTTTGGGATAGAAAAAGGCATATTGTCAGTCTTCCAGATGAAGAGGATTTTGATGAAAGGAAAATTCCTACTAAGGCAAGACCTTGTCAAATGAATTCAGAATACTTAGAATTATGTGAAAAGGAAATCCAATCTTTATTACATAAAGGTTTAATAAAACCTTCTAAATCTCCATGGTCATGTACTGCCTTCTATGTTAATAAACATAGTGAAATAGAAAGAGGAATACCAAGATTAGTTATTAATTATAAACCTCTTAATAAAGTTCTGAAATGGATTAGGCATCCAATTCCAAATAAAAAGGATTTGTTAGATAGATTATATGATTCAATAATATTTTCAAAATTTGATTTAAAATCAGGATACTGGCAAATTCAAATTAATGAAGAAGACCAGTATAAAACAGCTTTAATGTTCCTATAGGACATTATGAATGGAAAGTTATGCCTTTTGGCTTGAAGAATGCTCCTTCAGAATTTCACAAATTATGAATGATATTTTTATTCCTTATAGTGAATTTATCATTATTTATATAGATGATATTTTAGTATTTTCAAAAAATATTGAAAGTCATTTCAAACATTTAGAAATTTTTAAGAAATTGGTAATACAGAATAGTTTAGTAATATCTAAGTCAAAAATGTCTTTATTTCAGACTAATATAAGATTCTTAGGACATAATATAGAGAAAGGAAAAATTATTCCTATAAATAGGAGTATTAATTTTGCTTCTAAATTTCCAAATATAATATTAGATAAAACTCAATTACAGAGATGTTTGGGTAGTCTGAATTATATTTCATCTTATTATAAAGATTTAGCAAAAGATACAGCTATATTATATGATAGGCTTAAAAAAAATCCAGAATCTTGGTCCGAGAAACATATAGAATCTGTTAAAAAGATTAAGGCTAGAGTAAAATCTCTTCCTTGTTTAATGATAGCAAATCCACATTGGGATAAAATTATAGCGACAGATGCTTCTAATATAGGATATGGAGGACTTTTAAAACAAATATCACTTGAGAATAAACAAGAATATTTAGTAAGATATTATTCAGGAAAATGGTCTAATAGTCATAAGAATTATGCGACAATTGCAAAAGAAATTCTAGCAATTGTTAAGTGTGTAATGAAATTTCAAGATGATTTATATAATCAGAAATTTTTTATAAAAACTGATTGTAAATCTGCAAAATACATGTTTAATAAGGATTTTAAACATGATGTTTCAAAACAAATGTTTGCAAGATGGCAGGCTCATTTAGCCCCATTTGATTTTGAAATTCAATATAAAAAGGTGAAGAAAATAGTCTTCCAGATTTTTTAACACGAGAATATTTAAATGAATGACTTATTAAAGATTTATTCTAATCAGAATTTATTTACATATTGCCGGTCAATGATACCACGAGGAAGGCGCTCTGGCCCCTATCGAGGCAGAGGAGGTAGAGGTAATACCCTTGCTCAACATGGAAAGAAAAAACTTGTTGCAGAAAATATTGCTTCAGGTTCAAGAGGGAGTATTTCTCCAGATAATCCATTATACCAGGAGTTTATGGACTTTATAAGTCAAAAGAAGGAAGGTAATACTGCTTCCTCTTCTTCTTCATATGCCAGAGTTTTGGGAGATGAAGAAACTGAAGATAATATTTCTTCTTATCAAGAAAATTCTCAAAAAGAAATAATATTTCTTCTAGAAAATAAAGATATGCAATGGGATAATGATCCTTAGATGCTCATGCAAAGGTATCTTGACTCGTCATCATATGCTGAAACTGCTTATAAACAAAGAATTTATTATGAAAATATCCTGAAATATTCGGGAATTTGTGAAATTTCACATTTTACTTCGGCAACTCCGAATATTTATAATTTTAGTAAAATCATCATAAAACACATAATATCTGCTGATGAATGGGGGTTATCTACCTTAAAGGATAAGGAATATCTTCATCCTGAACAAAAAGTTTTGATTTTCAAATACTAGGATTATATTGATGCCCTATCAAAAGTTTTCTTATATGAAAATCAAAACAGAAAACATTCATGGTTTATAAAGATTTGTGGGAAGTGTTATAAGAACCCATACCAAATTGGTTTTTTAATTGGTGGATAAATTTTGGTCCATCAATAAAGGTTCTCCCAGAACCCTTCAAAGCATTATATGCTGAATGGGTAAAAATTTCACCTAAATTATTAGATTTTGATCATAAGACTCAGTATTGGAATGATAATATTGGTCCAATGTATTTCTTTATGGAATTTTCTATTCCATGGATTTGATGGAGTCCAGAAGTGGGTCATACTCAACATCTCATTCCTTGTCTCAAAAGAATTAGTTATACTAAATTTTGGGATAAATTAACAAAGACGGACCCAGCAACAAGAGAATTATATGGCCAAGAATTGATTGATCAAATCAAGGAAAAGTTGCAGGAATACCAGCACCAGAAGAAATCTCAACAAAGGGAGGAAATTAGTCCTTTCCAACAAATTTCTAGGAGTTTGCAGATGCAAAAGGGAGTTATATCCAGGGAAGAAATAATCCAATCATACGTAGAGCAGCTCAAGAAAGACTTGGCGAAAATTTAGAAGATGCAAAATCTGATGTATCAATGGCTTCTAATAACAGCCAATGCCTTGCAGGAGAATCTCAGGATCCAAATGATGATGATGATCTGGATCTCAAAGAAATTTTCATGGTAGTTAAAACTGCTGTTATTGGCTCTGATAGTCAAAATTCTAAAAAGCCAGCATAAGAAGACAAGAGAAAAAGAAAAAAGTTGTTCTGATATGACGACTCAATATCCGTCATTATTACGGATTCCAAAAATAATAGAATAGGTACTGTTACAGATTTCAAATTAAAAATTTTAAATCCGTTTGTAATAGGTTTCAAGTTCGGCATTTAGCGCCTATAAATAATCTTTGTTTTGTTAGAAGGAGGCATCCACTCGTTTGCTATCTTTTAACTTTTCTTTGTATATTTTGTATCCCTTCGAGCTTTCCCAAGTTTCTTCACTTTTCTATAATAAAATTTCATACTATCTCCAAGACTTGAAGGCAAGCAGTCAAGTTGAGAGTAAATTTATTTAAAAGTTTTCATAATAAAATATTTTGTTATATATTTAGCCTAATGGCAAGCTAAATTATTAAGTGTTATACTATGATTATCATTTTGTATACTTAGTTTATGGATTTACGATTTTGGTATGAAAGGACTTTCTATGTTTTTCTATTAATTATTGGTTGAGGTTAGAATAACTATCTGGCATTAGTCATTATTCATGATGAACCAGAATGCTGCCCGTTGTTAGCTGTGTGAAGGCATTTTAGGGCTTTTCTCCATTTTTCATTTTGAATAATGGTTTAATTGACGGATAGTTTGTTCTGTAAAATATGCCTTATTACTAGTAGTTAATGGATTTGCAGAGTTTGTCCAGTCAGAAATGGTATCAGAGCCATAGGTTGAGTATACAGTGATTTCATAGTTTAACACTTAAATCTTTGAAATGAATATATTTCAGAAAAAAGATACTGTTAAAAACAGTATGAAAACAGAAAAAGATTTACCAGCAAATTTAGATCTTCTAAATAAATGGACTATTCCATATGTGGAACCTAAGGTGATATACCACCAAGGATTTTTTAATAAAATAGGTTTAAAACAAATTTGTAAAACCACTGAAGAATCAATGTCTTTACAAAATAATGATACAGTTTTAAAACTTCTTAATGAAGAAGACATAAATGCATATCGTTTTACACATAAATTTTTACATATAGGTTTGGTGCAAATTGCTTTTAAACCATTAGCTTTGGATAATCTGCCAGAAAGTTTTATAGCAACTTGAAGAGATGGTAGAAATAAAAATTGGAGACAATCAATGATAGGAGTCATACAGTCTAGTTTGGCTCATGGTCCAGTTTATTTTAATGTTCATCCAAATTTTCAATTATCATTAACAGATCCTAATATTCTGAATGCTTTAAGATTAAATATAAAAACAGAAGGTTCTAATTATGAAGCAGGATCTGAAGTAATATGTATATGTTATAGAATTTATTATAAACCATTGCATACATTAAATCCATGTTATAAGATAAAAGAGCATGAGAAAAAATTAAATGAAACTATTATAATTGAGTCCAATTATGATAAGTCCAAAATAACTACTAGAAGGACTATCAAGTGGGATGAAATCCCTATTCCTCAGCATTGGAAAATGACCAAAGTAGCTCATAGCGAACCAAAGACGGAGACTAATATTCAAAACATAATTCAAACTCCAGATGGAGATGTGTATATACAGATGGATAATATTTATTCTGCACCAGAAAGAATTATGGGAAATTCCCATAAATCTAGAATTTCAAGATCAGCCTCTGTTAGATCTTTTATTTCTCCTTTTATAGAGGAAAATATTCCTCATAGAAGTAGATATATATTATATTCCATTTTTTATATAATTTATATAGAACTTAAGTATATTTGTAAACTATCAAACGTTTAGAATGATAAAAAAGTTTATTTGTTATTAGTAAATGTAGCATTATTAATAAATAATTTTTTAAGTAAGACATGCTTATATTTATGTAATAGTGAGCGAACTAAAATTATTATTATTGCCATTTACTAATTTATTTTTAATTTATGACTTTTCATATACTATAAGTTTCAAATATCATTAAAATCTATTGTGAAATACCAAGTTTAATTAGCAACCTAAGAAGAACCTAAGAGGGGGAGGGGGTGAATTAGGTTTTTGACCCTTTAAAAATATTTCTTCTACAAAGAAGAACTTTGAAAAACCATTTTCAAAGACAAGTTTTAAACCAATTTAAAACTAGATTTCTAAGTGAGGTGTGTGATTAGTGATTTGTAAAACATAAAAGCAAATAAACAAGAAGCAAGACACACCAAATTTATAGTGGTTCGAATTCCCTTGGAATCCTACTCCACTCCCCAAGTTTTACAACTTGAGATTCCTAATCCTCTAGAAAACACTTAAAGGAGTGTGATCTGCATCTTTTAGGTAAATTATTTTAGCACTTGTTATGGCAGTTCTCACGGGCTTTTGGCCAAAGTTTTAATGTTTATTTGCAGTTTTGGAGATCGGGCATAAGAAGAAAAGAATGTGCAAAAAGTGAAAGAATTGGAGCAGATGAGTCATGCCTGAAAAGCCCACACGATTTGTGGGCTAAACCAAGAAGGAAGCCCACAGCAAAGGTCAGCCAACCTAAATCACGTGAGAGAAAGAATTGCGAAACAAGCAAAGTTCTAAAGCAAAGAAGGAATAGGTTGCATGGAAGTTGACTCCAATTTGGAATGTGGATCAAAATTAATTCCGTTTGGAATCTTGGTTCAAAATCCAATTGGATTCCAATTAATCCACAGTGGGCTGTCCCGAATTCCAATTGGAATCCAATCCATTGGCGGCCATGCGCATGCAAGATGGAATATGCTGCGAAACTTAAGGGAGAAGCAAAGAAGTTTTGGGTAATTACCAATCCAAGAAGGAATTAAAGAGAGAAGTTGGGAGTTACCAAATTTGAAGAAACTCCATGTGCTTAATTAATTCTCTTTCCAATTAGAAGAAGGTTTCCTTACTCCATTAGGAGATTAGTTAACTGTTGATTTGTATCCCTATATATATGGGATTATTCCTGCACTTTTATACACAAGTTTTCTAGATATAAGTTTTTAGATACAAGTTTTCTAGACAAGAAGTTTTCCATATAATAGTTTTCTTAGTTAATTTTATTCTCCACGTAATATACAGTTTCGTTTTAGTTTAGTTTTCCTCCGTTTTCTCTGTTCTGTTCTGTTTTGCTCAGTTTCAATCGCAACTTTGGATTTTCCCGACAGGCAGTCTACCGTTTGGCCAAACCGCCGGGTGCCAGATCGCGAATTCTTAAATTCCAGTACAGTATTCTCTTTTTTCTTTTAATGTCTTCTTTTATATTTATGTGTTTTTCGTGTTTTATCATGAGTAGCTAATTTATTAGTTCTGGTATTATGTAAGAAGCCATAATCCATGCATGTATAAAACTCAGGAATTAATCTAAGGTCTAATGAATTATGTTTCTAAATTGCCTGTGTTTATATGTCTAATTACTAAGATTCTATTAAGCCTGATCAACTTAGTTTAATCTGGTAGAGTCAGTGAGTGGCACAACTACCAACTGAGTAGTACAAGATTAATTGGGTAATAATTTCTAATGCATCGCGAGTAGGAATTATTAGTTTCGGGTTCTTCTCGTTCTTAATGCTTCTATTTGTTAATTAATAAGGTTTGCGGGGACTCGCGGTCTGTTAGTTAACGTAGTTAGAGAATAATTCCTTTGCGGGGACTCGCGGGGGATTATCTAGAGTCTATGGCAGAATTGGGATTATTTGCAGGGACTCGCGGTAATACTATAACTAAAACGGCATAAGTAATTAGACAAGTTAAGAGGTTTATGATTCAATGTATGAGATTAAGGTGGATTTACATAATACCGGAATTTCTTCTCATTAATTGATACTTCCTAAGTCTTTACTTTCATTATTAGTTTAATTATTATTTTTAAGTGACAACTCTAAGGTCTCTTAAGAGACACAAAGGTGACTGCTAGTCAATAGTTTGGTTTATTTGCATGTTAATTGGAATTTGAATTAAATTACCGTCTCTGTGGATCGACCCTGTCTACTACTGTGCTATATTTTATTAGCATCTTAATTGCAGGTTTTAAACAGTACTTTTACTGTATTTGGTAGACCCACAACAAGTCCTACCAGAATGTTTCAATCTCTTACACTTGCTTAACTCTTTCTCAAGAGATTAAGACTTTTTCCTTGACTAATCTAGCTCTAGACTTAGGACTTTACCCCTTTGCTTAATCCAAACTCTTGGATTAAGACTCCTTTGCCTAAGGCTAGCAATGGATCTTTTGCCCTATCATTCCTCAAAGATTTTAGGTCTTACTCAAGACTCCCCTTGCTTAGCAATTAGGACTTTTACAAATGCCTAACCTCAACCACTTGAGATAGGACTTCTCCTTCTCTTCTTGCTCCCTCTTACTTCATGCCTAACTCTTAATCAAGAGTTTAGGGCCCCGTATGGTATGCCTTTTGAAAGGTGTTTTGAATTTTAAAATTATTAAAATTATATTAAAAATGTAAAAAAGTGTTTGGAAAATGTAAAAAGGTATTTGGGAAATGTAAAAAAGTGTATTGGAATTGATGAGGAATTATTATAAAATGAAATTGAGAGTGAAATGAGATGAAAATTTTCCATACCATACAGGGCCAGGACTTTGCCTCACTTACAAGATGCCTATAACACTTACTCAAGTGTTTAGGACTTTCCTCAATGTGTTTACAAAGTAGGAAAATAATGCTATGAAAAATAGCTAACAATTACAATGAAGTTTTTCTATTCTAGCCTAACTTTGAAATAATTTGTTAGAACTTTGAATGATCTTTTGAGAGCTTTTTGAACACTTGAAAATGTTGAAAATCAGATGGGAATAGGTGTCTTTGATGTTTTTCAAGTGGGGGAATTTATTGGAGGAGAGACCCCTTGAAAGAGTGCAAAAAACAGGCAAAAAAGTGGCTTCCCGAAGCACCTGCGATGCAGCCCGCGACAGTTGCATAGTCGCAGGCTAGCGTCGCAGGGCTAGCCCTGCGCTGTGCAAGCTGCGCGCAGTGCCTGCCCTTGCGGCGTGCCGTCAGCCTTTGTTGGCCCTTGATTTGACATTTTTTCGTTTGCTTGCCGTTTCTTCGTTTTAATTCCGTTTTCTTCGCCGTTTTTTGCGTTTGTTCACCCGTGAAGTCTTCTCTTCATTTTCTGATTGAGAAACTCCTTGGGTCCCACTTAGGGATGTGCTTGGGACTCGTTTTTCTTCTTTCTTCATTTGTTTGCAGTTTCTTCGTTTTAGCGTATTTTTCATTGCCCTTTTTTGCGTTGGTTCTTCCCTAAACATTTTCCTACATTTTTTCACTTAGAAGAACCGTTAAATTAATTCTCATATTTGTTAACTCATCTATCAACATAAGGATTAAGACCAACCGGGTCTAACATATTAATTATACTATAATTATTTACATTGTTCACATCAACGTCCTTATTAATATACTATTAATAAATGATTAATTATATGAAAACTCTTGGTAATCCTCACAAAAGAAAATACACTTTATCTATCACTTGCAATCTATATATATGTCCAATCCATTGAAAACAAAATTCCACACATCTTTCTTATTGTTTAGACTCCTTATATGCATGCAGTCTAATTCACTTTAATGGTGAAAATTTTCGTAATGTATATACATTCTTTTAAAACATATTTTTTGTATAGAGTAATTTCAAAATGCACTTTTTTTCCTGAATTTTCTCAATTTCTTCAAATTCGCAGGTTTGTGCTACTCCAATGAAAAACAAGATTTCTCTATCCAACGTTATAAAATGTCTCCATGTTTACCTCTTCTAACAATGGAGCTTCTCATGTCGTCGGCATCTACATACAACACGCCTCGAATTCATTCAACAACTTAGTTTTTTTAAGAGAAGAATAAGATGAAGGCTAAAGAAGTTGATAGGAGCCGATATGAGGATGTGAGAAAAAATGAAGAGAATAGAGTAGGCATGCCAATTTTATATTTGGAAAATTTTTTTAAGTGTTTGTGTGATATTTAACATATGTTTCTTGTTTTTAACTATGTATTTGTAATAAATCGATTACTATTTATAATTTAATTTTTTTTTATATGTGATCACATAATAATATTATTGGACAATCACAGTGCAAATGCACGGTGCTCACTTTTAGTACAACCATACATTTGAATATAAAGGACTTCCGATTAGATACCGCATTCAAGCACAGCATTGAGACAGCTCCAACGATAACAATCACAATGCAAATTCATTGTGGTTAATCTGTCAAAGTTTGACGCGGTCCAGAGCTTGAATCATCTCCGCTAATAAATTGCATCGCTCAATAGATAATTCACTACTAAGATAATAACCATCGTCCAGAAAGATGTCAACATCAAGTCTAACTTCTTTCACCGCCAATAGCCTTTTTAACTGTGAATTCCTGTGAAATGAGATCATCCCAATAGAGGGATTCAAGGGCAGTTGCATCTATTTCTAGTTTCCATCAGCTACAAGCAGTCATCATAATTATTATATGATACGTTAAGCTATCTCAGCGAGGGGAAAGAAATTCTAAGAGCTGGAACATTAATACCATCGTAATTCTTTATGATTTTGAGAGAACCGAGCACTGGGCAACCAAATATAAGATTGTTGACAGACTCATCCGATTCCCAGGAAATTAAATCCAGAATCAAAACTTTCAGTTTGGAAAGGCAATCAACGCAAGGGATTTTAACCACGAAAAATCCATATAAGCGGATCAATTCTAGTGTGCCGGAAGTGAACAGGGTATCTGGAAGTAGGGGAATCGCACTGTCAGACATTTCTGAAAAAAGGTCAAGCCTAAGAACTCGAATGTTGCGAGCTATTGCGCAGCTGACCCATTTATTTATATGAACTGCTTCAACCAACTGAGCCAAACTTCTCCAAGTGACCCGTATCGCGGTGAAGGAAAACCTTGTTAACAACTTGCACAAAATTCAACCCTCCATTGTTTTCACCATAATCATCATCCATAAAGTTAAGGGCGGGTACTTTAGTCCAGAGATATTTCCATCTTTTGGATAAAATGCTTGTTGTATAAACATCCCCACTCGGAAGGAAGGAAAGAATATGGCAAAGTATCGGATCGGGTAAGTCACTGATCCAATCGACCGGACTCGTCACAACACGAGCATTTTTTTGGAGATTTTCCATCAATGAACCCTCTTCTCAGTTCTCACAGCAGCAGTCTCTGAAGAACCCTCTTTTTTTGAAGTTTTAGAGTCTCACTGAAAGCTAATATAAGCCCCTTCAAAACTCCTTCCTTCGTAGCCTTTAACCAAGTTTCAAGAGAAACTCTCTGGGCTGCGGTACGTCTATTCCTCTGTTTTTCTTGAATCCCAGGTCTGTCTTTTTACTTTTCTCCTGTGAATAGAGAGTCAAGAACACGACCTCCAGTACTTAAATGCAAATCAAAGCGAAGAATTAACTAATACTGGAAGTCAACAGCTTAATTTAAAACAGAATTTTGAACATTATCTAGTGCGATATACGGATTCCATTATATTCCAGGAAAACAAAAAAATACAGATAAAAGCTTCGCAAGCATTCACTTAAAAATGAAAAATAAAATTTAGTCCAAGGTATCTCATTTTATGCTTCTCTTCTTCTGTATACCATAATATCCCAATTATCCTTTTTCTTAGCCAATCCACGTAATCATTTTCCAAGTCCTTCCATAGAAAACGTCAAGTTGATAATTTTGTTGCTAGCTAATGTGCAGAGAACTTAAATAAGATGCCATATTTGCATTGTCTTCCTCACAACGAGTACAAGCCCAAATATGACATTCCCTCATTAAGAAATCAATTCAAAGAATGTTTAATTTACATTGAAAATTCCTGCTAGAAATTAGTGAGTAAGCTCACCTTCACCTCCGCCTCGCAGACAGCTAGTCTCGCAGAAATTGATTCAATTTTCCGAAGTACTCGTTCAAATAGCGTTCAAAATCCTGTTCGACAAGAGAACAGAAAATCTTTCCATTAAAATATGTTTTTAACATGAAATCAAGAACTTAGGATTTTAGAGTAATAGAAATATATTTTTTAGAACAAATTATAGAGTTAAAATAAGAACTTTTTTCTGCGATAGCAGTATTTACTAGGCAGAAGAAAATGCTTTGTACAAAACCTGCAAAGCTCCAACAACAAAAGGTTTATGAATAGGTCACTATCAATCCACCATCCAACTGGGATTCTCAAGTATGCAGTCCTTGTGTTGATATCTTTTTGAAGTCTTCCTCAGCTATAAAGGTAATCCAGTGGTCCTGTAAGTGTTCAACAACAAAAATGAAAATATAAAATGGTGGACTTTCTTTTCAAAAAGTAATATACACATTTATGAGAATCAACTTGTAGCCCAATTCAAGAAAGTCATCAAAAGAATCAACGGAACCATGAAAATTAACAACAGAAAGCCCCAATGCTGGCCCCCAAAGTCCCAAATATGGAGAAGAATAGAAGAATACTATGGCAATAGAGCAAATTTTCAATAGAAGCAAAGAAAGCACAAAAAAGACACAAGACAATTATTCGAGGGAAATCCATGGAACAAATAACAAACACAAGACTGATAAGAAGAGCGAACAATGATGCGAAACTTGCAACATGGTCTCAAAGACAACCTATATGCCTGTATTGCCAGTCCCATTAATGTTTAGGGACCCCTTTCACTTTTTCAGATATAAATCCTCTTGATTGGTTTAAGAAGATGATGAATTCCACTTCATCAGCTTGATGATTATTGGGGACATAAAAATGCATTAATCCTAAGTCTCTCTCCAGTACCATCATCACAAACAGCCAAGCATGGAAGACTAATCATTCACTCTATCTCTAGTACCACTGGGATCTCACAATATGCTTTCGTGAGATTACCTGCAGGAATTGGAACCACCACAGAATATCTTATGCCTGAGTCATATGCATTAGCAAGGCCGTCAGACATCTCTCTGGATATACTCGACCAAACAGTCTCGGAATCAAGTGGCAGATCAGTTTAGAAAATCATTGAACATGGGACACCAGACATATTAGCCCAGGGTTATTCTTTCATTGCTGCTCTATGATGAAGATGTTCACCAAATCCCCAGACAATTATGAGAAGTCAGAAGTTCTACTCTACTTCATGTCCAATCTCATGAATAGTGAAGCCAAACTCATCAGTGATTAAGAGGATTAACCACCACCACTCTGCTATCTTGGATATGAAGTGAGCAACCCTTCATCAATTTTTGTATAATGCCATACAACTGGGAATATCACAAATATCCAGAAGTATCTATATGATATCCATTTGTCCCACACAGGCATGCATGCAGTTCAAATAGCATATCTGATATGCTTGACCATGAAGCAGCCCGGCAAACTTGATAAGGGTAATCTATTGTCATCGCTTTAAGCCTCAAATTGAGGAGTTGATCATTGCATTCCATCTAATTATAAAGATGGATGTGCACGACAAGAGACGTGGAAGTATGGTAGAATCTTTTATAGCTTTTTCCTGGCATCCTTGGAGACAAAGTCCTGTCCTAAGCCTGCATATTACAAACACATAAAGTCCAACGAGGGGATTTGGACATCAAACAACTGGAAAGTGTCAGTGATGAAGACGTGAGAAAGATGTCAATGCCCTAACCACAGAATGCAAATGATGCACAACACTTAAGAATCAAGCACAGGTTCCAAGTGTGTATTTCTAGCCTTTACTGGTGTAAAGTTTGTTCTTTTCTTGTCCTCTGCAGAAATCTGAAACTGCTTCTCTTGAGAGTACCAGCACATATTGTTAACATGCATGTCACATTTTAATTTATTGTATCTCATCTGAAAGGCATTTTAGTCTAATAAGTCTAATAAATTTGTTTATGGTTAATAGGAAACTGACATTAGAGAAACAGAGCAAACATTAGAAGTTCCAATTTCAGAAAAGGAAAATGGTCAACATGCATTCCTAACATGTTTCAAGAAACAATTTCTGAAACATACAACTAATCATCACAACCAATTACAAATTGACAGAAGGGAGAAGCTCTGGGGAACATTGATATCTTCTGATGCCATTGGGACTTCGTCTCCAAAGCAGAATCACCCCAAAGTTTCAAAGTCAACTGTCTCAACACTGCACCATGCATTAGAATACACTTTATCACTGAAGACTATTCTTGGAACTCTTCAAAATTCAAGAATTTAGCAAATGATACTTGTGCCAAGGTGCGCGACAAGCATATAGGGACAACCTTCAGGTGCTTCCAACATTCCTCAAGACTCAGAGTGGATTGATGAACTGACCAAACTCACATTTGACATCTAATTTGGTTAATCTGGTAAAGGATGCTGACAGTGGAGTAGTGGCATTGCTAAGAGCATTCATGACTGGTCCGTTTAATGTCAGAAACTTGACTTGGTCCAGAGGTTGAATCTAAATCAACAATCGAATTGCATCTATCAATATATAACTCATTAGAAAGATGAGAAGCATCATCAGAATCCATGTCAAGATCAAGATTAACTTCATTCACAGCCGTTGGCCTTTTAACTATGTTTACCTTCAAAGAGTGATCAATCAAACCGAAGAATTCAAGGGCCGGCGCATCTACTTCAACCTTTCCATTTATTAGGGGACACCCAGAACTTAGGTCTCCATCACATTCATCATAAGATATATTGGGCCATCGCAGCGAAGGGGAAGAAATTTTAAAGGCTGGCACATTATCATAGCAATACCGATTGATATTGAGAGAATGAAGCATGGGACAACTATATATAAGCTTTTCAACAGATTCACCTTATTCATAGTTGTTGGGTATCTCCTCAAATTCCTAATACAATTTGTATTGGGCCAGATAATTTGTAAGCTATGTAATAAAATAGGGCATGCTATACAGAGATAGCATCCACAACCTGAAATGTAGAGAGAAAGCCCCAGTCTTTCGGCTGGGTGAAAGATGGGGTGTTGTCGGGAGTTCATAGGAGATGATAGATGTTCCTGCTTATGTCTCCGGCATTGACGTTTGTAAGTCATTCTGAAGTCATAGGAGATGATTGATGTTCCTGCTTGTGATCCTTATTACTGATGGACAAATCTGTTTGGAAACAGAGCTCTTTTATCGCGGAATTAGACCTGCTATTAACGTCTGCTTATCTGTCAGTCGCGTCGGGTCTGCCGCTCAGTTGAAAGCTATGAAACAAGTCTGCGGTAGTTCAAAACTAGAATTGGCACAATATCGCGAAGTGGCCGCCTTTGCTCAACGTACTTTGTGATAACACCCATCTTGCAAACCTCTGCAGCAACAGGAGCCACAAAGACGATTGTAGAAGGATACCAGGATTCTACTCAAACAATAGCTGCGGTACTCTCCGAAGTAAGCCCTAAAAAGAAAGGTGCTACACTAATTGTAGTAACCAGAACAGGGCCTCGGCCCCAGATGCTATGGAACACCTTTCCATCCGTGCCAAGGGCAGCTGCTCGACCACGCAACCAATTACCACCCTAAAACGTAGCCACTTACCTGGGAAAAATTCCTGCTCAGATCTCAATCCTAGACTTTTTTTTCTCTTCTACGCCGTACTTAGGCAAGCTCGGTTGTCAAGGGAAAGGCTCCAGGATTACAAGCCATGATCATTGCCCCCCAACCCTTTTACAGTTCCAGAAGCAGAGGGAGCAGCTTCATTTCAAAGGTGAGGACCCGGATAGAGAGGGACCTATGACAGTAGTTTAAGTTGGCCCAGTGTGCTTCTATATACGCAATTCAAGATAGAAGGGTCCCTCTTTAAAAGCAAGACTATAAGGCCAGACTTCAATTACTAAATATGGGACTGGTCACTAACTTCTTACTTAAGGCATTCCTCTTTTCATCTGCCTGTAACGAGAGCGTAAACCACAATGGAAGTCAAAATAAAAGAATTTCTCTCACCTTGCTGAAAAAAAAGTAGTTGACTTGACCGGAATCAAAAGTTTTCAATGATACCGACCAATTGGGAATCAGGGCTTGACTCTCCTGGCAAACGGAGCTACGAAAGTAAGCAGCATACTTCGCCTCAACTTACTTTTTACTATAGCATAGGCCTTCGTCGGGCTTTCGTCCCCTTTTTTAATTAGAAAGAGGGGGGTCTTACTTATTCAGGGGGGGGTGAAAGATAAATAAAGGGATCATAGGGCTTTATGATCGGAGAAAGAGAAGGGGCGTGGTTGGTGTGTCACTGGGTCGATGGGGGAACCCGTAGGAAGGGGGGACGCCCCGCCGAATTCACATCAGAAATCGCCAACATGAATACAAATGAAATCTTTAATTACGTATAGAAACAAAAACGAACCACTTCTATTCTCGGAGCTGAGGTATATGAAGAATGGCTTTTTGTCCCTTTCGTCCAGTGGTTAGGACATCGTCTTTTCATGTCGAAGACACGGGTTCGATTCCCGTAAGGGATAGGTACTCATTCTCGGCCGCTTTCAGTTAGTGTTCATTGCTGAGTGATCACTATGTCTAAAAAGAAGAAGGAAGCTGCTTTCCAATCTTCCTCTAGAATTTTGCTTTTGAATGGATAGATGTATTCTTTTGTAAGGCACGAGTCTCGGGCCCTACATAAGCGGTTTTCAGGCCTAATGCCGCAAGAAGGAAGAGAAGTGGGAAAAGAAGCTGCTGCTGAGCACGTAGAGACTGGAGACAAGCCTGGCCTTCTATCTCTCAATCTTGCCCTTTGATTCCCTATTGGTCTTATCAATTTACACCCTACGGGCTTGGCTCATTTTATTTCTCTGGGTTTCAGAGTGAGTGGGTTAAGGAGCCTTTCGTCTTTCCAGTCAAGCAGTGGTTCCAGCTCTTGCCTCTCATGAATCTACTCGACCATTCCGGAATGAGTGAGCTTTTGTATCCGTATTAAAGAATCTGGTTATCGACTCGGCAGCTATTGAATCTAAGCCAATTGAATCAACAACCGCTGGTACAGTAAGCGGTGTTCAAATAGCTGCTTTTTGATTTCAGAACCTTTAGGCTTTACTAAACTAATAAGATAGAAAAGGGGCTTTTTCATCAGGGTGGGCAGGTGCTTAACGCCCTATACAAAAGGCCTTTCCTTTCAAATGACAACCGCCTCTTCCTGCTGCGAGGGCGTTGCACAAAACCAAACCGCCCCCCACCCGATCAAGTACCAGTTGCTTCGCTGGTGGGCCGACTTAGGTTAGGGGGGATTGTCCCTCAGTTCTTACCAACCTCCGGTGTGTAATCGACATGTTGCTAGCTAGAACTCGATCGAATAAAAATCATTGATTCCCTCTGCTGTAAATTTCTTATTCATTCGTGGTGCTCGGCCGGTGACTTTGTCAGGTGAAGACAACTCAGAAGAATAGGATGATTGACAAGGAGGATACCTGTTCAGTGGAGGAAAGGCTTTTTTTTAGTGGGCCAGTGAATGGTGAATCTTAGGAGATGGAAGATGGAGAAAGCTTTCTCGAGGTATTTTACTTCTTATTGGTGTTGTTGGGAAATCTGCACAGATAGGATCGCATACTTGGTTACCCGATGCTATGGAGGGTCTCACTCCAGTATCCGCTTTGATTCATGCAGCGACTATGGTAAGAGCTGGCGTTTTCATGATAGCAAGGTGCTCCCCTCTGAGAATAGCTCCACCAAACAAAGAATAGGAGAAAGGATTGGTAAGCTTTACCGGAAAGAAGCGACTCGCTCTGGATCCGAAACTGGAAGATATGAATATAGGCATAGGTAAAGGAAAGGTATGGTCAAAGGCAATCGCAGTGGTTGTTTCACCCAGAGCTGGAGTAGACTCACTCATAGCAAATACATTGGTTATTGATATGGATGAGACTGATCTCCCTAACGCGCTACACCACCAAAGAACGAAAGTAAGTACCACCCCTGCTACTCCTACTCCCACAGACGGAAGAGAAAAACCAGTCTTAGCAATAACCGTTGTTAGAGTTATATCATCAACTCTAGCTATTTCATCAGGCACACGAATCTCACTCTAGAAATTGGATTTCTTTCTTTTTGAAAAAAGTGTTAAAGTGAGAACTGTTGGGGAAAAACAACCAACCTCTAGGAACCTTATAAACTTATAATATAAATAAGGGTCATTTAACGAATTATTTTTATCGACTACCGCTTACCGCTTGTGACAGCTGCTTACTGCTTCTTTTCTAACCGCTGCTTTCCTTCCCCTATGCTTTAATGCATAAACCCCTGTGCTTCCGATGAAGATAAAGACGAAGTTGTTTGAGGTTGTTCTGAGGCCATAAGAGATGTGTGTTCCTGCTTATGCCTTAGATGACGAGATCGAAAGGGGAGTGATAACAGAATAAAGGGCGAGAGACTTTGTATGTTGAAGGTGTACATTATAAACTGTTGTATTGTTTGATTCCAATATATGAAGAAATAGTCAGTAGTTCTGTGTAGTAGATCTGTTGAGATCGAACCACGTTAAATCTGTTGTGTTCTTTTCTTTTCTGTTTTCAATTCCGCTGCAGTATTCTTGTTGGGATAATTCTTCTAACAAGTGGTTCAAAAATCTTAAAAGGGTGTTTATTCCTAACAAGTGGTATCAGAGTCAGGAGGAAGACAGTCAAGAGCAAGAAGCAGAAAAGGAAAACAATGAAGAAGAAAAAAGAGAAGGAAGTCGCCGATCAATCGAAGGTGAGCTGCTCGGCTGATTACGGAAAAGGAAAGTTGATCAAGTTTGTTTTGATAAAGAAAACAAAAAGGTAGAAATTGAGCTGCTGAATGTTTGCGTTTAACCTAAAGGGTAAAAAATGTTGTGGGCCCCAAGCTGAAGGTGAAGTTATTTGGTTGACATTGGTGATGAACAGATGATGTGCTTGATCAAATAAAATAAGTAATAAAGTTTTTGGTTTTGCATGGGCCCGCAGTTTTTTAGAATTTTTTGTAAGTAAGTTGATTTATGTGTATTAGTTTTCCTCATCCGGTGAATCCAATTAGATGGGTGATTGTCATGCTTATTAGTCCAAATAAAATAATAAAAAAATTTAGTAAATCCCAAATGGTGCCATTTCGGCAGCCTCATTTGCTTTTTGTTTTGTCAGTAGGAAATGGGTAGATATAGGCTATGTCCTCAAAGGTGAAGGGCATGTTTTTGGTGTAATGGTGATGATTTCTCTTCCTCTATAGAAATTCTCTCTTCTCATCTACTCTATTGCTTCTTTCTTTCTGCTTTATCTCATCCCCCTTTCTGTTCTGGTTTGGTTTATTATAATTTCTGGGAATTAATTTCTCAGAAGCATAACAATGGTATCAGAGCCAAGCTATCCTGGGCAGTGGCAATGGCGGGTTCGACCTCTGATTGAGATTTCAAAATTCAACGGAGAATGTCCCAGAAAATGGGTTCAGAATTGCAATGAATTCTTTTGTCTGTATCCAATCCGGGAAGAGTTGAAGCTGCAATTGATTAAACCCTACATGAAGGGTACTGCAGAAATCTTGTTGAGATTTTTTCCTAGGGTGTGGAGACTGAATTTTTGAAGTGTTTCATAGGCAGACTTTTGTGAGCAAGTAATCGCTAGATTTGGCGACGATGAATTAATGGAGTCAGAGGAAAGCGATGATAGAGTAGTGGAAATCTTCAAGGTCGATGCGTCAGAAACTCAGGAATCGGATGACGATTTGGAAGAAAATTATTCCAACAATTCGACCACTAACGATGAAGGTAAACACAATCCTCTCACTTTTAGCAGTGGTGAAAATGTGGCTGAGGATGATAAAATAGAAATTATGAATTTACCTTATGATTGTGAGGAATTTCCTAATTTGTTCTGTAAATTGGAAAAATATGAAAATTCAATTGATTGTAGGATGGGAAGGGATAGTAGTGGTAGTTATCTCTTTTCCCATTATATACCGGGTGTCGATTTAATGGTGACTAGTGATGAAAATGCTTGGGTAAAATTGAAGAGGGAACCATACTCTGATATGATTTGGGATGCTGTCGATTTTTTCCGAAAACATGTAATGTTAGGGCATAAATTGCTTGTTGAAATTCAGGGGAAACATGTAAAGCTTGATAGCTGCATGTTGGTTTGTAGCAAGAATGGGAACATGTCATGGGAAGAAATGGTTACTGGTTTTCAAGGAGGCACTGATATTAGCAGGGAACTACCTGGGAATTCACCTTGTGTTTCAAGGTTGTTTACACATTAGTTCACTGAATTTTCAATTTGTTGGAAAAATTACTATTATCAATGGTGGAAGCTATGCTGTAAAGGTATCATCTGAGGGGAACATTGTCCTAAGTCTGGTGAATGATGATTGTTGTGGATTTAAAAATTGGGAATTGACTGAAATGCGTGAAGATTTTGAATGGGTTAAGAGGGCGACAATGTTCAAAGGTGCAACCATTCCTTTAATGAGCAGTATGGTATTTAATGATTTTTTAGAAGTTGTTCTGAGTCGCCTTGTTATTTCTGCAGCTCCTAATGAGAACTGTGTTATGTTTTGTTGGGTTATTAGTTGGTTTAATTTTTATACAACAGCTGATTTTTTCAATCAGTCTCATAGGCGAGATAATCTTATGGAAGGTTTTGCAATACAACTGGTGATTTTAATTCAGTTCTCCAAACTTTTTGATTTGACTCTAGAGATGCAGAATTTGTATAAAATTGTGGGTTACAAATTGAGTGAAGCTTCGACTAAGTTATATGACCATCTGGGCTTATTGCAAATAATGGAGTTTGTTATGGAGTTTAACCTCTTTAAACAGGGTATAAGCATCCATGCATCCTTGGCTAAAATTTTAGAAGTGAATTTGGATTCTAATATCATGAAGATACATGCCTTGCTCAAATATTTGAAACAGATATCAAGGATTGTTGGAGGTACTGAAGTACTTGACCCTAGGGGTGACACGGAATATTTGGTCAGTGGGTTCTGGAAGGTTGAGAGAGCTATCTTGGAAAAAGATGAACTTAGATTCCAAAGTATACAAGGAGCATCTCAGGAAATTGGCAAGTACTTGAGGGATCGTAGGCAAGTGAATGATACTAAGGAAGGAACTATGAATATCTTAGCTCATAACGAAAAACTCCTATATGCAACTTTGCCCTTTGTTATTACTCATCAATCAAAAAATGGGTACCAGCAAACTTATTTGGTCATGGAGATTCTATTAAGGAAGTATAGATATACATGGGGAAATCACATAATGATGTTTATGGTTTGTATATGTGCTTTGTGTGGTGATGGTTTTGAGGTGTTTTCTGTTGTGCAAGTAATTCTAGGATGTTGGTTTTCAGCAACAGAGTATATGGAAGATAATTGTGCAGTACTTTTTAGTGGGAATGTTGAAAAGATACAATTTCTGATCTTAAATGATGGCTTATTAGTTTTCTCACTTGTGCAAAAGTTAGTTGTTGGAGGTTATATGCATTTTATTGCAGAGATGGAAGAGCTACAGCTAGCCATAGGTTTAAGGATCAATTGCCAAGAAAGTTGTGCACTGGATACAATTTTGGAGTTACAATACATTGATGGTGGGGAGAATTTTGAAAACTCTAAAGCAAGCAAATATTTTGGGAGCCTGAAAGTGCTTTTGAGCCTAATCAAATATCTCAAAAGGGGCAAGTACCATACACTTGATGATTTAACAATTGCAGCAGATTATACAACAGTACTAGAAGTTTGTTTGTTGCAAGCCAAGAGGAGATGGGATGCTTATGGGATGAATGAAAGAGTGCAGATTTTACTTGATAAATTTGGAGCCATTGCTTCTTTTACCGTTTCTTTTTCAGGATTTTTGAAGTGGGTGAATGGTAATGAGTTTCCTTATGTTATTGGAGTTATTGGGCTTATCTTCAACGCTGATTTCTTAGCCTCCCGAACCAATAGTAAAATGCAGATGGTTTCGGGTGTTATGGCACTTAAGATGGAGGGTGCAGATTTGGAAAATTGGGGAGTACTGCAAAAATGTGCAGATCTGCTATTGTTCAAAGGCACTTGCAAGAAGTTAAAGGGGGACTCAGCACATTGCGTTCATACCCAGAACCTTCCAAAAGCATAGGATAAAGTTGTAACCAAGTTCAAAGGAGGTGTTTACATCAAGATTTTCTTCAATTCCAAGCTTGAGGACAAGCTTGATTTTAAGGGGTAGAGTTTGTCATGCTTATTAGTCCAAATAAAATAATAAAAAAATTTAGTAAATCCCAAACAGTGCCGTTTCGGCAGCCTCATTTGCTTATTGTTTTGTCAGTAGGAAATGGGTAGATATAGGCTATGTCCTCAAAGGTGAAGGGCATGTTTTTGGTGTAATGGTGATGATTTCTCTTCCTCTATAGAAGTTCTCTCTTCTCATCTACTCTATTGCTTCTTTCTTTCTGCTTTATCTCATCCCCCTTTCTGTTTTGGATTGGTTTATTATAATTTCTGGGAATTAATTTCTCAGAAGCATAACAGCGATCAAGCTCCGTGGATTTGATTGTGCGTGGTAGAGAACAAAGTTCAGCTTTGCGAATGAAGATGGAAGTTAACGATGTTGGTGTATTTAGGACTTTGAGTCGAGAGAGGATTTGTTGGGTATCTCCTCAAATTTCTAATACAATTTGTATTGGGCCAGATAATTAATCTGGGCCCATTAGGGTTTGTCTTTATCTATTATAAATATGTGAGCTATGTAATAGAATAGGGCACGCTAAACAGAGAAAGCATCATGTACAGAGAAAGCCCCGGCCTTTCGGTTGGGTGAAAAATGGGGTGTCGTCATGAGTTCATAAGAGATGATAGATGTTCCTGCTTATGTCTCCAACGTTGACGTTGGTAAGTCATCCTGAAGTCATAGGATATGTCTCCGACGTTGACGTTGGTAAGTTATCCTGAAGTTATAGGAAATGATTGATGTTCTTGCCTATGCTTCCGATGAAGATAAAGACGAAGTTGTTTGAGGTTGTTCTGAGGCCATAGGAGATGTGTGTTCCTGCTTATACCTTCGATGACGAGAACGAAAGGGGGAGTGATAATAGAATAGAGGGCGAGAGACTTTGTATGTTGAGGGTGTATATTGTAAACTCTTCTATTGTTTGATTCTCATATATGAAGAAATAGTCAGTAGTTCTGTGGAGTAGATCTGTTGAGATCGAACCACATTAAATCTGTTATGTTCTTTTCTGTTTTCAATTCTGCTGTAGTGTTCCTGTTGGGATATTTCTTCCAACAAGTGATTAAAAGATCTTGAGGGGGTTTTTATTCCTAACAATAGTAAACAAAAAGAAGATTCAAATATTCTAGTTTGGGAAGAAAAACCATGGAAGGGACTTTGATTAAGAAAAAAAAGGCCCTTCTAATATGAGACATTCTACTGACCAGGAAGTGAAAAGGGTAGCAGGCAGTTGAATGAAAAAAATTATCACTACCACTTATACCTGGAGAATAAGCATCCAGATGAAGAATTCAAACGTTCTGACCAATTGCAAAGCTGACCCATTCATTAACCTCAACAGCTCCACATCCTTCAGTCCATCGAAGATGAAAATTCTCCAAGTGTCCGATGTCATGGAGAAGTAAAACCTTATTAATAACTTGCACACAATTTATCCCTCCATTGTTTCCACGGTGATCACGATCCTTAAAGTCAATCGCTGGTACTTTGGTCCATAGAAATTTCCACATTCGAGATAAAATGCATGTCGAAACAACGAGCTTTGTTGGGAGGAAGGAAAGAATGTAGCAGAGAATTGATTCAGGTAAATTACAGATCCTATCAACACTAGGGCTTTCTTGGAGCTTTCCCATTAATGAAAGCTCTTCTCAGTTTTCAAAGTCATCCCTGGTGGAGGAGACCCCTACTTTTATAGTTTTACATAGTACGAACGAAGAGAACTTCTTCCTTCTTTTCATTTTCTTTTGGGTGAATTACATTTACCTCCCCTGAGGTTAGCCTAAATAACAAATGGGTCCCTTAGGTTTCAAAAAATAATATCCAAGTCCCTTAACCACCCAAACTTGGAGTTTAGGACTAAAATTTTTTTAAAAATGGCACTGTTCATCGTCTTCTTCCTTTTTTTTTTTCTCTCTCTTTTCTTTGTAGTCTTTTTTTGCCCATCTTTCCATGAATTTCTATTTAAGTTTATAGTTCTTAACTTAAGGGTTGTGGAAGTTGGTTTCAAGCTTTTAATGGAACGCATATGATGTTAGTTTGGATCACCATCTTGAATGTATATGTTCCTTTTTCTTCTTTCTTTTTAGGAACAAAGCTTTTCTTTTCCGATGTGCAAATGTATGACACAAAAGAAATGAAGTTTTTGCTGATCTTATGATGAGCTCTTTCTGGTTTTTATTAATGCATATGTTCATTTTGTAACGTGATACAGTTCTGTTCGTTCCCACCCCCAATCTTTAATCTGTTATCTGTTGAGTAACTTATAATATTTTGGTCCATGGAATTTTGGCTTAAATCCGTGCTATGATGGAGGCATCATCATCTGCAACTAGTAATTCTGCAAAAATGCCCCGACAGGGGCCTGTCAACAATCAACCTGGTAAAAACCAGATAATAAGACACTACTACAGAATGGACTTTAAACGACTGTAATTTAACAGCGGAAGAGACGAAACCGCCATTAAAAAAGAAAATACGGACTTTCTACGGTGGTTTATATATAAACCGCCGTAGAAAGCCATTATCTATGGCGGTTATCTAATAACCGTTGTAGTAAGTAACTTTCTATGACGGTTATTTGAAAACCACCGGAGAAAGTCACTTTCTACGGCTGTTAGTTATCTATGGCTTTCTACGGCGGTTCTATATAAACCGCCATAGAATAGACATATTTAACCGTAAATAACAGCGTGTATCTCCATATGCAAGGCTTTCCCGCTCCAGGAAGTCGTCTTCTCCATCCTCATACTACGGTTTTACACATTTCATGTTTATAATGGTTATTTGAAGCTACAATTTACCACTTTAAGGTTAGAGACTACTAAAATTTCTCACTATTAGCTTATTCTTGTACATTAGATATGTATATATTGAATTTATTTTTATTTATGGTAGATTGAACATTAAAGTTACAATCCATATATGGTGAGCCTTAGTATTGTGGATTGGTAGTTAGTTATACTATATAGTTTGTTGGTGATGTGATATGATTTGTAGTGTTTGGTTCTTATTGGATGATGTTCATATAATTAGCACTACTTAATGGATTATTTTTGTATGCATTGCATGTGTTTGATAAAATGCATAAATGAAAAACTTTGGGTTCTTCTTCATTTGATTATGTCTATTGTGCATGTGTTGGTCATGCATTACTTTTTTCATTGAGGTATTATATTATTTTTGATTATATGTTATATGAGTAACATTAGTAAGAAATAATAAACACAAGCATGCAACTAATTACTTTCTACATTGTTGGTTAAATTATTTATTTGGTTTTTTTAATTATTTAAAGGTTTTAGTTACGCATGGATCAAAATATCTTGTTATATGGTGATCGGACCTCCTATTTGTATGCGAAAGAACTTGAGAATTTTATTGAATTGGCTTATAAGAATACAAAGTATGTCCATTGTCCGTGTAAAGCTTGTAAAAATGGTGCACGGTTTGATAACTCTGATACATTAAGATTCCATTTATATCGGAATGGATTTGATCCTTCTTATAAATTGTGGATTTGGCATGGTGAAAGTATTGAGAGTTTTTCTGAGCAAAGAAAATCTAATGCAAAAGGAGATGATGGGATTGCGAGAGATTGATTGGATGACATTATTAAGGATGTGGCCGATGATTTTGCTGATAAACCGGAAGTTCTTGCTTCACTTTTGGGTGACAATGAAAAGCCTCTATACACCGGTTGCACTAGATATACACGCTTGTCTAGTGTTTTAAAGTTGTTTAATTTGAAAGCGGCAAATGGGTGGTCAGATACTAGTTTTATAGCTTTATTGAGGGTACTGAAAGATATGCTTCTACAAGATAATGAACTTCCAGATCGAATTTATGAGGCAAAAAAATAGTGTCCAATGGGTATGGAGTATAAGAAGATCCACGCTTGCCCAAACGATTGCATCCTTTACAGGAATGAGTATAAGGATTTATCGGTTTGTCCCCAGTGTAATACGTCACGATACAAAAAGAAGCAACTATGTGATGAGGTTGAACAGTACTGATGCGCAAAAGAAGGGGTCACCGGCTAAGGTTCTGTGGTATCTTCCTATACTACTGAGATTTAAACTGTTGTTTGCTAATTCAAAAGATGCAAAACATATGACATGACATTCAGATCTGTGTATTCCTAGTGATGACAAGATGATAATGCATACATCAAACTCAGATCAGTGGAAAAAAATTGATTCAATGTATCCTAGCAAGAAATTTGAGGCTTGGTTTGTGTACTGATGGAATGAGCCCTTTTGGTAGTCCGAGTAGCATACATAGCTCATAGCCAGTGATGTTGGTTATTTAAAATTTGCCGCCTTACTTGTGTATGAGGTGTAAGTATATACTTATGTGTCTAATGATTTCAGGTCCACGACAACCAGGAAATAACATCGATGTTTATCTTGCTCCTCTTATTGAAGACTTGAAAAAATTATGGGATGAAGGTGCACTTGTGTTTGATGCACACCATCAAGAAATGTTCACATTATGTGCCATATTGTTCTGTACCATTAATGATTTTCTAGCATATGAAAACTTGTTTGGGTACTCTGTTAAAGTCCATAAAGCATGCCCTATATGTGAGCAGATTGCAGATTTTTGTCAGCTTGCACATGGGAAGAAGACAATATACCTTGGGCATCGTAGATTTCTTCCCGAGTCTTATCCGTATCGCCATGTGAAAAGAGCATTCAATGGAAATCAAGAGTTTAGAAAAGCTCCAGAACCCTTGAGCAGGCCTGAGGTGAATGCTCATGTGAAGGATATTAATGTGGAGTTTGGAAAACCTTCAGAGTCCAGCAATAATGATACATGTTGTTGGAAGAAAAAATCCATCTTTTTTGAACTTCCATACTGGGAGACCTTGGATGTAAGATATTGTTTAGACGTTATGCATATTAAGAAAAATATTTGTGAAAGCTTGTTAGGTACGCTTTTGAACATACATGGGAAAACTAAGGATAGTTATAACGCGAGACTTGATATGGTTGATATGAATATACGATCAAATTTAGCACCGGTAGCTCGACGACAATGCACATATCTACCACCTGCCTATCATACTTTGTCCAGAAAAAAGAAGAAACAATTGTGTTCAAGTTTGAGTAGCATCAAAGTTCCATCCGGATATTCTTCAAATGTAAGCAGACTTGTTTTCGTAAAGGATTTGAAACTTGTTGGTTTAAAGTCTCATGATTGCCATTCCTTAATGCAACAATTGTTGCCTGTAGCTATTCGCTCGATATTGCCCAAGCATGTTAAGTCCAGTATAACAAGACTTTGTTTCTTCTTCAATGCTATATGTAGCAAGGTAATCAGTCGCCAAAAACTTGATTAGTTACAAGATGAAATAATTGTTGTTTTGTGTCAATTAGAAATGTATTTTCCACCCGCCTTTTTTTATATTATGGTACATTTGCTGATTCATTTGGTTAGGGAGATAAAAATCTGTGGGCCTGTTCATTTGCGATAGATGTACCCATTTGAGCGATATATGAAAGTCTTTAAGGGGTATGTATCGTTATCGTCCTGATGCTAGTATTGTTGAAGGTTATATAGCTGAGAAGGTAATTGATTTTTGCACTGAATACTTGGTGGATACAGCATCAATTGGAATACCTAAGAATCGGCACAATGGGAGGATTACAGGTATGGCACAAGGGGAGGAAGAATGTTTACACCTTCTAATGTTGAATTGATGAAGGCGCGTCTCTACATACTATGCAATTCAGAAGAAGTTGAGCCCTATGTGACAGCCCATATGAGTTCAATAAGAAAGTCTTATCCTACTTGAACGGATCAAAATGTGCTCAATGAACATAATCGGACATTTGTCAATTGGCTCATGTGGTACGAGCATTTTCAGGCTATGACATAAATGGATATTCATTTGCTACTAAGAGAGAAGATGAGAGGAGCATGTCACAAAACAGTGGTGCTACATTAATCTCGGAGGCTTTGCATGTTTCTAGCAGGAAGGATAAAAATCCATTGTATGCAAACATGTCATATTACAGGGTAATTGAAGATATTTGGGAGCTTGACTATGTTTGTTTCAAAGTAGCTATATTTGGATGCAAAGGGGTTGATAACAATAATGGGGTCCGAACTGATGATCCATTGGGACTTACCTTGGTTGACCTTAATCGAGAGGGTTTCAAGGGGGAGCCATTTATACTTGCATCACAGGCGAAACAAGTTTTTTATATCACCGATCCTTGTGACGAACATTGGTCTGTTGTTCTTCATGGCGAACAACATCATGGACTACTGGAAGGGATTGATACAGAAGAAAGGCTTTATGAGGCGGGCCCTTTCTCTAATGGGTTACCTGAATTGACAATAGTTGAAGAAGATAGGAAACTAGATAAATACATACTTCGTGATGACCACAATGAAGGCTTATGGTTCGAGGATCAAATGTCCCATAAAAGAAAGAGAATAATATCATTTTCAGGTATATTGTTTGTTTTTTTGTGTGTGTGTGTGTGTGTATTTATATATGTATATTTGATTTTAATGAAACTATGTGGACATAATTTTATAACAACATGTATGTTTATCCTTTTTATTGTTTGATTGAAATAGGTCACACAACTTGGATGAAGTCGCGCAATTATGGGATAAAATTTATAAGGAACAGAAGATATCGAAATGATGAAGTTGTGAATTTGTTATTGCTGAAAATTGTGTGAAGCTTTTGTGTTGATGTTAGGATAACAGGAAGTTTTGGTTAAATTTATAGGGAAGGCTCTGTCAGAATTGATGTAAAACTTAATTCCGTATTATTTGAAGTTGTAGGAATCTTAACTATTTATGTTCATTTGACAAGGAGTTTGTTAGATTCATAGGGGACACTCAAACGAATTTTCTAAAAAATTGAATTTCTTGTTGTTTATAGCTTTTTAAATGTTCACTGTTTATTCAACAAGGAGTTTTGGTTAAATTTACAGGGGAAGCTCTATCAAAATTGATGTAAAACTGAATTTGCAATTATTTGAAATTGCATAAAACTTCACTATTTATGTTAATGTGATAGGGAGGTTTGGTTTAAAGTTGTTTAAAACTCCAATATTTTTGTTTTAATTTACAGTTAAACCTTGATAATTTAATACCCTAGGGATCGGAAAAAAGATATTCATTTAGCGAGGTTGGTTATTGACCGCTAAATGAATATATTATTCGTCTATCGATTAATAAATATTTATTATTTTAGAGAGAGTTTGATCTGCACCGTTTAGGTTAATTATTTTAGCACTTGTTATGGCAGTTCTCACGGGCTTTTGCCCAAGGTTTTAATGTTTATTTGTAGTTTTAGAGATCAGGCCTAAGAAGAAAAGAATGTGCAAAAAAGTGAAAGAATTGGAGCGAATGAGTCACGCCTGAAAAGCCCATACGATTGTGGGCTAAACCACGAAAGAAGCCCACATAAAGGACCGACTGACCCTATTTGCGAGAGAGGCAATTTGCAAGAAATAAAAGTCCAAAAGGAATTGGATGTGCAGAATCCAATTGAAATCAAATCCAAAATCCAATTGGAATGCAATCCGATGGTGGCCAATCACACGCAAGGAAGATGTGATATGTGCATGCGTGATTAATGAATAAGCAAAGAGTTTTTTGACAATTATCAATCCAAGAAGGAATTAAAGAGAGAAGTTGGGAGTTACCAAATGTGAAGAAACACCATGTGTTTTAATTAATTCTCTTTCCAATTAGAAGAAAGTTTCCTTATTCCATTAGAAGATTGATTAATTGCTGATTTTGTCTCCCTATATATATGGGATGATTCCTGCGCTTGTTTTCCGGAGAATAGTTTTCTGAGTTAATTTTATTCTCCACGTAATATACAGTTTTGTTTTAGTTTAGTTTTCCTCTGTTTTTCTTTGTTCTGTTCTGTTTTGCTCTGTTTCAATCGCAACTTTGGATTTTCCCGACTGGTAGTTTACTATTTGACCAAACTGGTAGTTGTCAGATAGCGAATTCTTAAATTCCAGTACAGTATTCTCTTTTCTCTTTTAATTTCTTCTTTTATATTTATGTGTTTTTCGTGTTTTATCATGAGTAGCTAATTTATTAGTTCTAGTATTATGTAAGAAGCCATAATCCATGCATGTATGAAACCTATGAATTAATCTAAGATCTAATGAATTATGTTTCTAAATTGCCTGTGTTTATATGTCTAATTACTAAGATTCTATTAAGCCTGATCAACTTAGTTTAATCTGGTAGAGTCAGTGAGTGGCACAAGTACCGGCCGAGTAGTATAGGATTATTAGTTTCGGGTTCTTCTAGTTCTTAATGCTTCTATTTGTTAATTAATAAGGTTTGCGGGGACTTGCGGTCTATTAGTTAACGTAGTTAGAGAATAATTCCTTTCGGGGACTCGCGGGGGATTATTAAGAATCGTGGGAGAATTGAAATTATTTGCGGGGACTCGCGGTAATACTATAACTGAAACGGCATAAGTAATTAGACAAGTTAAGAGGTTTATGATTGCATGCATGAGATTAAGGTGGATTTACATAATACCAGAATTGTCTGTCATTAATTGATATCTTTTTAAGTCTTTTATTTAGTTATTATTTTTAAGTGACAACTCTAAGGTCTCTTAAGAGACATAAAGGTGACTACTAGTCAAGGTTTGGTTATACTGGCATATTATTTGGAAATTGGATTAAATTGCCATCTCTATGGATCGACCCTGTCTACTACTGTGCTATATTTTCTTAGCATCTTAATTGTAGGTTTTAAATAGTACTTTTACTGTATTTGGTAGACCCACGACAAGTCCTATCAGAGTTCTATTAAAAATTATTTGAAATTAAGCAAGATCAAAAGTTTTAGGCTCCCTAATGTGTCAAAAAAACAAGTTCATGTACGTACATATATGTGTATAGCAAATGAAATATGGTAATTACTACTTTATATGTTTATTAGGCCATTAAGGATTCAGTTTTTTTTTTTTTGTATTACTTAACGCATTTAGCGAGGTTATAACTTTAGCCCGTTGGCCCAAGTTGGGACCGGACGAAATTATTATATAAACGATGTTATTATTTTATCGAACATTACTTTATCAATGTTTAACTGTAACATTCAAATTTAAAGTGTATTTTCTGCATCATTTAAAATTTGTGTACAAGGGTAAGGCGCATTTCGTACCCACGTCCACCTCATTCTATTTTTTTGACTCTTAATTTGAATAAAAGAATGTACCAATGCAAAGGAAGATCTAACTAACCTGCATGTATATGAGAGATACAGAAATGATCGAAATTAATTAAGACTATACATGGATACAATATTGAGTAATACTTGTAACCAATTGCAAAGAACATTAATTAATTGCCGCTATGACTGGTTTATCTTAACATAATTGAAATTCTTGATTAACTTTATTTAAATAGAGATAATTAAGTAGATAGAAATTCCATAGTACAAAACTTACCAGTAATTCAATGAAAATTATTACTTTTTAAGTGTTCATATAATTATTGTGCATCAGTACTTGAAATTTTTTTGCGGCCCTAAAATAATGGATTGGTTAATTAAAATTTTGAAATTTATTAATTACTTTTTTTTTCCATCGGTATAAAGGCTGGAGTTTGTATATAATTAATAAATATAATGTATTTTACTGTAAAAATTGATCAATATTAAATTGCATATTCAATATTAAATTTAAAAAATTTTTGTGGTTAATTTACAAAAAAGAAAACCTTGAAATTAATAGGAATAGAGGCGGGCACGGGATTTCTCTCAATTTTTCCAGACACTTTCTACGGCTGTTTAACATAACCCGCCGTAGAAAAGCCACTTTCTACGGCGGTTTCAATTTAAACCGCCGTAGAAACCCACTTTCTAAGGCGGTTTATGTTAAACCGCCTTAGAAAATGAGGCAAAAATGGAATTCCCGCTCGCGCCTCGATCTATTCCTATTAATCCCTAATTTTTCTGTTTTGTAAATTAACCCCAAAATTTTTTAAACTCTAATATTGAATAAGCAATTTAATAATGATCAATCGTTGTAAGTAATTAAAATACATTATATTGATCAACTTAATAAATTTAATGTATTTTACTATAAAAATTGATCAATATTAAATTGCATATTTACTATTAAATTTTAAAAAATTTTGGGGTTAATTTACAAAAAAGAAAAGATAGAAATTAACAGGAATAGAGGCGCCTGCGGGAATTTTAGTGAAACTTACTGTTGCGGAGAAAGGATTTCATGTCCGTACATATATAGCAAATGAAGTCCAGGAAGTATTACTTTAAATTTTTTATTGGGCCCTTAAGGATTCATTTTTCTTATACTATTTAATGCATTTAGCGAGTTTATTACTTTAGCCCGTTCGCTCAAGTCGAAAACGCACAAAATTATTATATAATCAAGTTGATTACTTTATCGAAGTTTAACTGTACTTCAATGAAAATTATTACTTTTGAGGTTTTCCTATAATTATTTTGTAACAGTACATGAAAATGTTTTTGTGGCCTTAAATAATAGATTGGTTCACTGAAAAATTTGAAATTTAATTATTTATTTTTTATAATAATAAAAGGCTGGATTTTGTACATAATTAATAAATATAATGTAAATTGGTTATTTAATATTATATTTAAAAAATTGTGGGGTTAATTTTAAAAAAAAATAGAAATTAATAGGAACAGAGGCACGCGGGGGAATTCGCACCATTTTTTTCCATATTTTCTATGGCGGGTCAAAATAAACCGCTGTAGAAACCCACTTTCCACGGAGGTTTAAATTGAAACCGCCGTAGAAAGTGTCTTTCTACGGATGTTTCAATTAAACCGCCGTGGAAAGTTGTTTTCTACGGCTGTTTATTTTGAACCTGCTATAGAAACATGGGTCGGGTCGGCTTAATCAATTCAAATTAGGATTTTGAATTAGAAGCCTTCCCCTGTTTCCCTCTCATCTTTCCCGTCGCATTCCATCATCTTCTTCGACCAGAACCCGTCGTCGGCGCCATCCGCTCACTGCTGACTGTCTCCTTCTCTTCCCTGAAGCTGTTCGGCGTTGGCTGCTTGCCCCGCCGTCACCCAGCTCCAGCTTTAGCATCTTAATAGGAATAGAGGCGCGCATTGGATATCTTTTCCCCAACCAGAATTTTGGCTTATCGGTCGCTTGGTAGTAGGATTCAAATCCTAAATAAGTTTTAGCCGAATAGTTTCAAGTTTAGTTAAGCTTTAGAAATTTTACTGTTATTTGTTTACTTTTGATTGACCAAGGGTTTTTGGTTAATGTTGCATACGGGTTTCATGATGAATGCTTGGATTGTTTTGGTTTTGATCGATTGGTGGTTTAATTGGTTTGGTTGTTCAATTCAGGTTTGGTTTTGATCGAATGTTTTTTTAGTTCGTGTTTGGTTTTGATCGATTGGGGTGTTGAATTCGGTTTTACATGATTATTTTGATCGATTGGTGTTTGAATTTGGGTTTTGATCGATTGGGGTGTTATGCAATTTTTTTTGTGCTATACCTGGTTTTTCTCCTTCGCACTTTCATTTTACACCATTACTTCTATATGGTAGTTTTATTTCACTTGGTTATAGGTCCCTCTATTTCTTATGGTATGCATAGGCATGGAGAGTGTTTACATGCCTTTAATTTTACCCTTTTGTTGGTTGGGGGAGGGGGGAGAGTTGATAATGAGTGAAATGCTTTTCTTGTTTTAGGCAAGGAGAGTGTAAAATGAGTGAACTTCTCCTTAAAACTTTTACCGTTCTTACTTTATTTTGTGTTCGTCCTTTGGTGCTAATGAGTGAAATGATTGTTCTCAGTAGTTGAAGGCGTGAAATGTCAATTGCTTTTTCAATTTTAACCTTTCTTACTCTATTTTGTTTTCCTCCTTTAGTGATAATGAGTGAAATGCTTGTTCTCATGAGTTGAAGTTGTGAAATGTCACTTGCCTTTTAAAATTTAACCTTTCTTAGGCTCCTGTTTGTGTCTCCTTTGGTTTAATTTCTTTAATGGCACTTATCTTTTATAATTAAAGCTTTCTTTGCCTCATTTTCCGGTATCTTTATTAGAAACGTACAAAGTATCTTTTGTGTGTCGCTCCTCTTGTTTTAGGCATGGAGAGTGTAAAATGAGTGAACTTCTCCTTAAACCTTTAACCTTTCTTACTCTATTTTGTTTTCCTCCTTTGGTTTAAAGTGGGCAATGGCACTTGTTTATTGAAATTAAAACTTTCTTTTCCTCTCATTCCCTTATCTTTTTTAGAAACGTTTCTAGTATCCTTTGTGTGTCGCTTTTCTTGAAAAGGATCCTTTTTTTATACTTGGAGAGTGTGAAATGTCACTTCTCCTTAAACCTTTTACCTTTCTTACTCTATTTTGTTTTCCTCCTTTAGTGATAATGAGTGAAATGCTTGTTCTCATGAGTTGAAGTTGTGAAATGTCACTTGCCTTTTAAAATTTAACCTTTCTTAGGCTCCTTTTTGTGTCTCCTTTGGTTTAATTTCTTTAATGGCACTTATCTTTTGAAATTAAAGCTTTCTTTGCCTCATTTCCAGTATCTTTATTAGAAATGTACAAAGTATCTTTTGTGTGTCCCTTTTCTTGTTTTAGGAATGGAGAGTGTAACATGAGTGAACTTCTCCTTAAACCTTTAACCTTTCTTACTCTATTTTGTTTTCCTCCTTTGGTTTAAAGTGTGTAATGGCACTTGGTTTTGGAAATTAAAGCTTTCTTTGCCTCTCTTTCCGGTATCTTTTTTTAGAAACGTTGCTAGATCCTTTGTGTGTCGCTTTTCTTGAAAAGGATCCTTGTTTTATACTTGGAGATTGTGAAATGCCACTTCTCGTTCTACTTTTTCCCTTTCTTACTTTATTTTGTGTGCCCCATGTATTGATAATGATTCAAATGCTTGTTCTCATGAATTGAAGGGGTGAATTGTCACTTGCTTTTTTAATTTTAACCTTTCTTAGGCTCCTTTTTGTGTCTCCTTTGGTTTAAAGTGTTTAAAGGCCCTTGGTTTTTGAAATTAAAACTTTCTTGAAATTAAAATACGTTATCTTGTTTTCTCTCTGCCTTTACCTAAAGTTTAAGATAAGGTAATAGCCCGAAAGAGAAAACACAATGAGAAGCATAGTGATGAACGAAATGGCAATGGAGATGGTTCTGCAACGATCTTTTGGAAATGCGTATGAAGGGGAAAACAATTGAGATTGCATTCAATTCCAAAAATCGAGCCTAAAAATTATCATACGAAGTGGATTACTTTCGTAGCATTCACTGCCCGGAGTAAAGTGGACATTATGGAATATGCATCATGGCCCAAAGTCCCTGACGAGATCAAGAAGAGAGTGTGGATGGAAAAATAGGTATTCTACAAAATTATAATGCATTGTTTATTTACCCATTTATACAAATGAACCAAATTTACCTAACTTTGTACTTCTATTGTTTAATGTAGGCATTATTTGTTTGTAAATCAACTGAAGAGCTCAAAACCAAGTGGATTTCTTATGCCGGTAAACGTTGGAAAGATTGGAAATCCTTTTTAGGTAGATATGTCAATGGCGACTTGAGGGTTGAGGACCTATGCCTTGAATATAAATATCTCCCAAGGGAGACATGGCTTAAGTTTAAGGCTAGCCGTGAAACAGAAGAATGGAAGGTGGTTATTTGAAATTTTTTTCCTTCTTCTTTTTGGATATTTGAAATTGCTCAGTTTTTGGATAATCTCTTTTCATTTTATTTTTCTCTAGGAAATTCGTGGTAAAGCTCAAAGGAATGCCAATTTGAATTCTTTTTACCATAATTTATCTCGTGGTGGATACCGACTACTAAAGAAGAATTTGCATGAAGAGGCATTGCTTGAAAATGGGGAGAAGGCTTTAGAGGACGGTACATCCGAAGAAGAAGGAGAAGAACCTTATGCAAGGCCAGGCCGGCATCTACTTTGGAGACAGGCTCACACAAACAAAAATGGCGAATACTTTACCCCAGAGGCTAGTCGTGTTGGAAGTGAAATTGTAAGTTTAAGCTACTCATTTAATTAAAACTATTATGATCTCTTTAAATTTCATATTTTTGGCGAAACGTTTAGGAAAAGTTATGTTTGCAAGAGTCCCAAGGAGAGAAAGTTTTAGAGGGTAGGAATGACATACTTGTCAAGGCAACGGGAAAGTCCGATCAACCCAGTCGTGTTCGGGCCATTCTATCAGAGCATGTATTACAGATGCTTTTCCGAAAATAAGCCCGTCGCTTAAAGATGAACTAGCTTTAACTAAAAGAAAGCTTCAGAAAACCTCAGCACAGCTCGATGAATGTCAAACAGATCTTAAGATGATGATTGGTTTTATATGTAATAAGTTGGGGAGTGACTATGATACAGCAAGAGCCACTGTCCTCAATAGGGCCAAATCTCAGATCTTGAACCCAGAAACTGCTGGAATGGCCCCAGAGATGTTTGAGGTACATGGTAGCCATCTTTCCACTGTGAGTCCTACGAGTTTGCCTAAAGTACCTCGTAGTCATAATGTTTCCCCTATAATCCTTACAAGTTTTCCTGAGTTACGTACGATCCCTGTTTCATCTATGATCCCGATAAGTTTGAATGAGATTCAGAATAGCCCTATTCCAACAACCTTAGAAGATCTGAGTTCTTTAGGGGATTACAAGGTAATTAAAGTACATTTATGTCTGTCATCTTTGTTTCTATAATTTCTTTCATATTGTCAATGCTAAAAAAGATTGATATTGCTTTTAATGATTACACTTAGTTTTTGGATTTAACGGAAATAGTTCAATAATGTTCATTCACTTGCTTATTATCTCAGGACGGCTGTGACTGTCATATGTTCATCTGTGAGGATACATGTAAGAGACGTAAGCTTGTGGCCAAGGGAAATGTTTATAAGTAGAAAAAGCACCACAGGTGCAAGGTAAGGAAAGGTTGCGCGAGGGTTACAATTAAAATTTCATATGATGACCTTGCCTGGCTACCATTTCCTGAGGAAGAGACTTCAACTGTGGGAATGTCAAAATCCTTTTTTGTGGAATGGCCTATACATTTGATTGAGCTTATTCCCGATCCATTAAAATAGGTATATGCTTACATTTATTTGTGAAATACTTCATACCTTTTTGGATAGTGAATTTTATTTCAATTGGTCTTAGGTGGAGAAATGTTCAAAAAAGAAAAAAGGTCGTTCGAACTCTATGAATGAGATAAAATAGTCTTTGACCACTACAAATGAAATGACATCCTCTTCAACATCTAATCCATTGCACTAGTTAGAACTCCGATTAGAGAAAGATTCAAACTTCACTTGCTTCTTGTTTCAATTGACAAGAGATATCATAGGTGTAGATCATCCTATTAGTATGGATTGAATGGATGTAGTTGACTTATTGTCAAGAGAAAACATGGTTACAAACCGGTGCATGCAATTGTTCACCAAGTGAGTTTTCACTTAATTTTCTTTGTATTTTCATATTATTGTTATATATAGTATTCTTTCCATGTGGCTGGACTAACCAAGGATGATAATGTAAATTCCCTAGAGCTTTAAATGATTTGGTTGAAAGGAATGGTCGCAAGGGGATAGGGTTTCTCTCAGTTGATCATGTCACGAAATTAGGAAACACATATGAAGATAGGGTATAATACATTGCACGAAACTTGAAGGATCAGAATAAAAAAATTTAACTTTTACCGTATCTTCAGAGGTAAACACTGTAAGTGTTTCTCTAATTTTTAAGAAACACTAATTTAAAGATCTGAGGTCACTGAATTTTTTGTTTGCAGTGGACATTGGATGCTTATAACCATTAGACCGATTGAAAAAGTTGTGTACTAATTTGATTCATTACAAAACCCACAAATAAATGAGGCATTAATACTTATAGACGAGTGAGTTATATTAACGAATATTAGATTGTATAATTTGTAATGCCAATCATATGTACCTATGTTGCTAATTATTTTTATTCATCATTCATTTTTATAGGGTGATGTTTAATTATCAAGCTTTCCTAGGATTGTCGAGAAATGTCCATATGCAAACTGAATGGATAGTAGCTAAGGTAAAATAAGTAATTATTGAATTTTTTATTTAACGTTATGTTGTCTACAATTGTATGATCTTCTAACTCGTATAATAATATTCAATAGCATACAAAACAGAAGTCTATCTGGGAGTGTGGCTACTATGTCATGCATTACATGTACCACATCGCAATGAAATCCGAGACATTGGCACTCAAAAAGGTATTTGACTTTGGTTTCACATAACTTATTTGATTGTATTTTATTTTGCTACTCAATTAAATTTATTTTTATACTCTGTGGCAGTACTTGAAGATCGACCACACTCCATCAGCCACTGTGGATATAGATGCTATGAGAAAATTATACACTAGTTATATTGTGGAGCATTAGCCGTATTTGATGGTTGTTTTGATAGTAATGAAACTTGTTGATATTATAGTTGTATGAATTTTTGTGGATATACCACTGTAATGTAATAGCGACTTCTATTTCTATCTTGGCGATATTTTGTATATTAATTTTAAACTTTTAGAAACAGGTTTTGCTCTAAACCAGAGAAATTCCTCACTTTCTACCGCGGTTTGGGTGGGAATGTCTTGTACTTTCTATGGCGGTTTTGTTAGAAACCACCATAGAAAGTTGGACTTTCTACGGCAGTTCCTAAATAAACCGCCGTAGAAAGGTGGAGTTTCTACGGCGGTTGAGAACCGCCATAGAAAGTCGAACTTTCTAGGGCAGTTCTTCCCAACCGACGTAGAAAGTCCGGACTTTCTATGGCTGTTCTTCCCAACCGCCGTAGAAAGTCCATAACCTTTCTACGGCTGGTGGTTAGATGGCGGTTCAAAATGCAAGAAAACCGCCGTTAAATGTGCCAAAAAACCGCCATCACAGCCCCTTTTTGTAGTAGTTAGACCACCTAGTTCAGAGCAGTTGGTTTCTCAACCCAATACTTCTCAGATGCTGTAGCAAAGGAATAGGTTTTGATACTTATCAATTACAAAGTTTATCCGATTGACCGGATTGGTATGGTCATTTTATGATGCTAAATGGATTTACTCAAACACGTTCTTGTTTAAACCTAAGTGAGGGATAATATCCCACTAATTATTGGAGGGAGGAGGGAGAAAAATGGTAACCAGCGGTAGGGGAGATGACAAAGAAAAGAGAGAGAGAAAAAAAAAAATGAATGAAGAAGACGATGAACAGTGCCATTTTTTAATTTTTCAGCCCTGGACTCCAAGTTCGGGTGATTAAGGGACTTGGATGTTATTTTTTAAAACCTAAGGGACTCATTTGTTATTTAGGCAAACCTCGGAGGAGGTAAATGTAATTTACCCTTTTCTATTTTTACCGTTTTGTTTTTGGGCTAAATTGTGGATTGTCTGGTCTTATATTTTAAGGGGCTAAATATAATCATTTTTTTCCTCTCCAAGTGTGACACTAATCATTCACTCATGCACTCCAATTTCGCACTCCCAACCCACTTGGGGTGCACCACAATCCTCACGACCTTCGAAAAACTTAGACATCACAAGGTTTGAACTCGTGTTGTGAAAGTGTTCGATAACATTTGATGTGACGTAAAATGTCTGGATCTGGATGCTCCGGTTGGATGATGAAGAACTTGAAGATTCAGCCCGGATCTGCAAATTGGTAGCTCTGATGGATGAGAGCAGAGCTTGGATCTGGGAAGCGAGAGATCGGATGAGAGAGGGCGGAGCTCGGATCTGGGCACGGGAGCTTGGCTCAGCAGCCTTCTTGAGGAATCTGGTAATGGAAGCAAGAAACAAGAAACAAGCGGGGCTATCCCCCCCTGTTCCACTCTGATGCTCAAGTTAGCACAATATAGGAAGCAAACTGTATTGAACAAGGGCTTAAGCTTAAAAGAAATTGCGTACTTAATTGAGCCTGGTCACTGAGTATTTATAGCCTCACCTTGACATATCCGTTGCGCGATGCTGAGCTGTATACTTAACCGCTTCCCTGTTTATAGTGACTTGAATGCCCTTATAATTATGGCTCGGATTTGGCTCCCTTGCCATTACTATTAACTCTTGCATATATCTAAACCAGATTCTCGGCCCTTAATGTCGCCTAGCTATCACATGTCACTGTTACCATTATTCCGACATGAATGTCCCGGGCTCGGTTGTCTTGATTGCTACTGACCTAAATTATTTCCTTAACTCGGCCTGGCCAAGCTACCTTCCGACCTAATTAGAGATTTGGGGCCTTTATACTTTCATCTTCTTGCTATTTATAATCTCTTTTGCCTATTGGGCCAGGCCCAATGGATCTGACTACTTTTATGCACACCAACAAGCCCCCCCCTAGTATTGTGTTTTATTGAGCTAAAACATGATACTTACTCTGCTATACGCTAGCTGACCTCAGCCCCAGATTCCAATTTTTTAATTTATTTTTATTTTTTTATATGACCCTTCCTGAGAATAACTAAGGCACTGACTTATGTATTTGCTATGTACCCAGCCGATCCACACCTATCCAACTTCTGGAATTTTTTCCTCGACCCAAGCAAACCAAGACTGTTCAAGCTGTCCTGACCTACTGGTTATCATAACTAAAAATAATTTGACCGACCAACAGAAAATGAAAACTTTTATGAAAAGCGTACCTTTGCATTCCGACCCAGCAGATTTGAGTTTGAGCTGTCTGTGAATGGGACATGAAAAGACAGGTACATTTTTCTGCCAACATAATGATGGTACCACGATCTTCGATGAGCACAGTACCACTCCCCACGTTGCCTTAATTCTCGAGAAGGCTACCCTTAATTAACCCGGCTGTTTCCTTTTTCGCTTCACCTTCCATAATTCCTTCATTGTCCTGTTTTGCCTCTTTTTAAAGCCTCTAATCCTTTATCCTTCTTGCCTTTACACGTTCACAACCTCTGCTTGCTTGATTTTTGCCCTTTCCTCTTTAGGCACATTATTTTTGCCTTGTGTTCCTGCTGCCTACACCGCCGTGCCTACCCCATCAACTTACAGAACATAATGGCTGAACAAAGAAGTTCTGGCACCGGCCTTCCTCCTTTGAACCCCTCCGTAAGTTAGTCTGTCCCTCCTTCTCCCTCTTGCTGCTTTAGTTCCGACTAACATAACCTTCGAAGATTTGCTAAATGTTCTCCCTTCTAACACAGCCTTAGCGAGTAATTTGAACTTAGCTGTAGGATCTTCTAGCCTCCCGGATTGTGAAATCCTGCTAGATTCTGACACTCCTATAATTCCTTCAGCAGACATGGCTGAGACGGTCCCTCTTAGGTTTTACCCTGATGAAATAGTTTCTGAAATAACCCTAGAAGAATTAGAAGCCCTAAAGCTAGCCCATTATCTTGACCCGGCTATCCCGACCCGATTGCCCACAACTGAAGAACATATCAATACTACCTCCGATGGTTGGGTCACCGTCTATGAGCAACACATTAAGTCCAGACTTAGATTCCCTGTACCGACCTTCTTTGCCGAGCTATATGACCATTTCAAGATTGGGCTGAGCCAATTTGTGCCCAATGCTTTTAGATTCTTAGTGGGTTTCTTGTGTGTTTGTTCTGGAGCGAAAATTCGACCTTTCATAGATCTGCTACTCCAATTCTATACTATCCGTCAATATCCCTTTGGGTCGGGCGGGTCTCTTTGCAAAAATGAAGGAACGGTCCTATCCTTATAACCGACTTCCCGGATGCCATAAAGAACTAGAAATCTCGCTTCTTTATGGTGAAGGCTAATGAAGCCAATCTCCCTTGCTGATGGGTAGAGTTAATCGTGCCATCAAATCAAAGATAAATCCAACCCCATAGTAATGTCTCAGTACAAGATGCTAGATTCTTTTACCCGGACACAGAAATGCTCAGCCAAATATCATTTCAAGGGCTTTCTTGTCTGGGCTGGGCTAAGCCAAGCCCTCGATGTTGAGAGTGAACGTAATAATCTACCTTTGAACTTTAACTATAGATTTATTGTTTTAGGTTGGTTTTCCTAATGTCTTTATGTCTCACTTTGCAGGTGGCTTCAGTGGCTTTGGTCGGAAACGAAAATCTAACCGGCAGATGTCGACGACTTTGGGGTCAACCCAAAAACCCCCTACCGAAATTGATCTGACCCAAGAGGGGGAAGGTCCTGACCCCCCACTGATGCCTTAATTCCTCGTGCCTTCACGAAAAATAGGCCGACCTCCTGGGAGATTCAAGAGGCCAAAAAAGCCAAAGCTCCTCCGAGGAATCCCGACCTTTCCCTGCTGACAGGTCCGACCCTCGGGTCTAAGGTTCCCAGCCCGGACGAGCTATTGGGGCTCCTAGACTCCTCGACTAAGGAGAGAATGATCATGTTAAGGGATTTGAAGGAAATACCAGCATCCCTAGCCCTGCCAATTTACCAGCCTCACTTGTCTGAGCCTCAGCTCGGAGATGTCATGCCTTACATCAAAATCATAAACGATTCCCATGATTCTTTCAGGTAGATCATCGAGGTGAGCAACCAGATGAAACAAGGCATTGAATGGCTGAACGACCTGGCCCGAAGCATTAGCCAATAAGAAGCCCTCTTTGCCACTCACATTAAATGGGTAAAGTCTGAACTCCAATGTTAATACTTGAACTAACCTTGCTACTTTACATACTAATTGCTGAATGCCTTTCTATATATGTCGGAGTCAACTATGGGGCCACTACAAAGAGAACTGTAGCCTTGGATATCCTTTCACAGAATTATGAACAAGAGACACGAAAAAGGCCGACTGAGGAAATAGATGAACTTAAAATGAAACTTGGGGTGGAGCCAGCAGGGTGACTGACCTCCAATCGAAGAATACCGTACTTTATTAGGAAAACCAAGAGCTTTGCACTAAGGCCAGAATGCCATCCTGAAAAGGGCTTTGGAGAAAGAAAAGAAAAAGTTAGCAGGGTTGCTGAGCCCGTCGGAAGCGGAAGAGGTGTGTTAAACTACCTTGAAAACCTTCAAAGAGGGGCCTTTGCTAGAGCTGATGAATCGGCGTTTTATGGAGTTGATCCAATACGGCTACACGCTATGCTGGGACAAAGTAAGAGGTCCCCAGTCGGCGGATGGTCTCCCCGAAGAATCCTTAGCGCATAACTCCTTGCTAGCTCCGGGTTGGGATCCCTACAACCTGATTGACGAGGTTAAACAAGAGTGTCATGACACCTGCATTCCCTTGCCAGAGAATGGAGAGGAAGAAGAACCTGCGGCAGACCTGACCGGACCCGTTGAACAAGAAGCGAGCTCCCAAGCTCCTTCGACCTGACCTTGAACTGTACTTAGTTTACTTAAGCAATTTTTTCTTGTTTTTCTGGGTATTCTCTAATTTTCTTTTATTGGGCCGGCAAATGGGTTTTCTGGTATAACTTTCTTGAATTGGTGCTTTAACACCAACTTTGCCCATTATGAACTTGGTTTCAACTTGCTATTTAGACATAATATTTTCTTAAGTGTGTTGTATTCCAAGCTCGCGGAACTAACTGTCCTTGTAAATCTTCTAACACATAGCTGCCTGTAGGTCGTGCGTCTATCACCCGGCAGGGCCCTTCCCAATTGGCTACTAACTTGCCTTGATCCTGTGGTTTACTGATAGACCAGTTTCGTAAAACTAAATCTCCTGGTACAAAGGCTCGATGTCTGACCCGAGTGTCAAAGTGCTGCCGAACTAAATTCTTATAATTGATTTGGTGCACGTAGGTTGTATCCCGGACTTCTTCCAATAAATCCAAACTAAGTTTCAAGTTTTCTTGATTTTGATCCCTTTCAAAGTGCATGACCCAAGGTGCATTATTCTATACTTCTGGGGGTATGACTGCGTTTACCCCAAAGGCTAATTCAAAAGGAGTCTTTCCCGTAGCGGACTTTAGTGTGGTTCGGTGACACCATAATACATGAGGTAGCTACTCCACCCAATTCTTGCCCTTATCTTCTAGCCTGGTTTTTAATCCATGTAACAAGGTCCGATTCGTGAGCTCCACTTGCCCATTTGCCAAAGGATGAGCCACAAATGCAAAACGTTAAGTGATACCTAACTTAGTACATAATGCTACGAATTCCTTGGATTCAAACTGAGTCCCATGATCCGAAATAACCGAATTAGGTATGCCAAACTGACAGATGACTTGTCTCCATAAGAACCGAGCTATAGTTTTCCCTGTAATATTTGTTAGTGCCTCGGCTTCCACCCACTTTCTAAAATAATCTATGGCCACAACTAGATATGATAAGAACTGACCTTAGGAAATGGACCCATAAGATCTATCCCCTATTCTGCGAAAGGCCAAGGTGCCATTATCCCTGTAAAGCTGTATGCCGGCAACCTATGAATGGGTGCATTATGCTGACAACTAGAACAATGTCGAACATATTCAGCCGCTTCATGAAATAATCGGAGCCAATAAAACCCAACCCCAACTACTTTTTTCACCAAATTTTGAGCCCAAATACGGGAGCCATAATGCCCCTCATGCACCTCCCGAAGCATGTTCGCCGCCTCCCCTGGACCCAAACACTTTAATAACGGCATCAAAAAATCCCTTTTTATAAATCATCCCCAACTATCTGATAATGCTCGGCCTTTCTTCGTATTTGCTGTGCCTCTTTTCATGAATCTAGTAAAGTACCGCTTTGTAAATACTGCCACAGAGGAAACCTCCAATCCTGACCTTCCAATCCTTTTCTACTAGAACACTCTTAGTTAGATAAGAGAAAACTGAGGAAGCCAACTTGGATAATGCATCTGCATTAGTGTTTCTGCCCTGTGGAACCCGTTCTATAGCCCATTTCAAAAAAATTGTAGCTGTTCTTGTACCAATGCCAAGTATTCCTCCATCTGCCTATCTTTAGCCTTATACTCCCCCAAAATTTGTTTGACGACTAACTGCGAGTCTGAACAAATTTTCACATGACGGACCCCCAACTTATGAGCTAATTTTAGGCTGGCTAACAGGGCCTCGTATTCTGCCTCATTATTGGTGGCTGGGAAGCAGAACCGTAAAGCATAAGTGTACACTTCCCCTGACGGGCTAGTGAGGAGAGCCCATCGCCCGACCCCGACTGACTGGAAACACCATCCACGTAAAGCGCCCATGAATCATCGCCTTTGGCAAGGGTTAAAGGAAGGTCAGTTTCCTGAGATGAAACAGGTGAACCCTCCTAAATGTCGGATATTCCCTTGGCTATGAAATCTGCTAACACTTGACCTTTAACCGCGGTACGAGACATGAAGGTAATCTCGTAATCTCTGAGCTCAATGGCCCATTTGGTGAGACGACCTGAAACACCGACTTTTTGCAAGACTGCCTTAAGAGTTGCATCAGTATAAACAGTGACCAGATGAGCATCAAAGTAAGATCGGAGATGTCGTGTAGAATGAACTAAAGCCAAAACTAATTTCTCCAAGCAGGAATAATTCTTCTCTGCAGCTTGTAAAACTTTGCTAACAAAATAGATGGGTCTCTGGACCCTATTATCCTTTCAAAGCAAAATTGAGCTAATTACAAATACAATAGTGGCTAGATACATGTATAATCGTTCCTCAGGAATTAGCATGGTTAAAGACGGTAAAGAAGCTAAATATGTTTTTAATTGTTCAAAAGCTAATTGACATTCTGGGGTCCAAACAAACTTATCTGACTTTTTCAAAATGTTAAAAAAGGGTAAGGCTTGTTCTGCTGATCGAGCTAAAAATCGATTTAAAGCAGCTAACCTACCTGTCAACTGTTGAATTTCATGAATTGAGCTGGGGGGGTGCATTTGTAAAACAACTTCTACTTTTTTGGGATTAAAGAAATTCCACCCTCAGAATCCATGTAACCTAAAAACTTACCCGAGGTAGCCCCAAAGATGCATTTTTTAGCATTAAAGCTCAGTATAAGTTTCAAGTGTTTCCCATAAATCTAATAAATAGGCAGATTCATTTCTACTTTTAACAAGTAAATCATCAACATATGCTTCCTTATTCCGACCCAATTGTTTTTAAATATTTTATTGACCAAACGTTGAAAGGTAGCCCCAGCATTTTTTAGACGGAATGGCATAGTAATAAAACAGTAGGTACCTTTGTCCGTGATAAATGACGTTTTTTCTTCATCTTCCTTAGCCATAAAGATTTGGTGGTAGCCCTTGTATGCATCCAAGAAATTAAGAAAGAGAAACCCAACTATGGCATTGACTAGAATGTCGATTAAAGGCAGGGGTAACCAATCCTTGGGGCAGGCCTTGTTTAGGTCGGGGAAGTCGATGCACATGCGCCAGGTGCCATCTGGCTTGGGAACTAACACGGGGTTAGCTAGCCATTCTGGGTAATTCATTTTCCGAATAATACGTACTTCCAACAAAGCGTCGACTTCGATCTCCACATATTTACTGCGTTCTCCTCCAAAATTTTGTTTCCTTTGATGAACCGGCCTATGACTGGCATCAATGGATAACCTGTGTTCAATGATGTTTCTAGAAATACCGGGAATATCTTCTGGACGCCAAGCAAAGACCTTCACAAACTCACACAATAGGTTAAGCAAATCATGTTCTAATTAGGGAGATAAATCAGCTCCTACCTTGATTACCTTATTTGGGTCGGCAGCTAGAGGAATAGCTTTAACCTCAGCTCCAGCCTCAATGAATCGTTCTGAACTACCTGTAGGATCTTCCAGGTCGGTGATATCGATGATATGAGAGGTACTGCCTTCAAGAGTGGCTGGTGGAGCTTGGGATGCAAGGATCGGTGGAACCACCGGAACAACTTGGAAACTGGAATTCACCGGTACCTGTTTCTTAGAGAAGCTGTATAACATTGCTTAGCCTGTTTGACATCACAACGAAGAGAGGCCACACCATTCATGGTAGGAAATTTTAGAAGCATATGCATGGTAGAAGCAATAGCCTGGAACTGATTTAGCCCTGGCCGACCTAAGTATATATTGTATGGTGATGGCTCGTCTATGACCACAAAATCTATGGTTTCTATACGTTTTAACTGACCAGCTATCAAAGTGACTGGTATGCTTAACTGCCCTATAGGAATAATATGGTAATTGCCAAAGCCAATCAAGGGTGTACACACCGGATTTAGCCGAGCTTTATGCAATTGACAGCCTACTAATGCCTTTGTAGTAATTATATTACTAGAGCTACCAGTGTCTAATAGCGTCCTATGTACTTGAAAATTAGAAATGTAACAATCAATAACTAGTGGATTATCACAGTTATAAGACAAGAAGTGGTCACTGTCATCAAAGGTAATGACCAAGCCCACAGGGTCTGCTTTATGCTTACCTAAGACGCTCTCCCTTTGGCGATATTCCTGTTTTCCTTGACGGTTGGAGTCACCCTGGGTCGGCCCTCCAGCTATGGTATTTACGACTCCATCTATGGTTGGGTCAGCACCACTACTTGCCTGCGAGGCCTGGGGGTCGGGCTATGAACACTCCAGAGCGAAATGACCATGCTCCCCACACCTATAACATCTTGTAGGTCGTTCCCGCCTTGCCAAGACTGGAGGCTTGGGAAAATGAGCCACTTGTGTATACTGAGGTAACTTTCCAGCTTGGATAAGTTTTGTTATCTTGGAGGCTAAATCCCTGCAATCATTAGTGTTATGACCAATATGTTTGTGATAATTACAATATCTACTGGGGTTGAGCCAATCTGTGGGACCCGGTATGGGACGAGCTGGAGGCAGTAACCCTTGATGCTGAATGTCCGCATATATGTCTGCCCGTGGCACGAAAAAAGGCTCGATCACCTACAAAGCATTAATACCGACCCCAGCCCTTGGACCAGTGTTAGTAGAACCTACAAAGTTTTGCCTCTTCCCCTCTCTGGGGTTAGGGACTGGGGGAGAAGCCTTCCGCTTACCATAAACATCGAAAAGCCCCCTTTCTCATTCCTGTTTAATTGCAGTGGCATCCTCGATAACAGCAAAATTAGTAGTAGTAACCAACATTTCAAAGTAACAATGTGGGGGTCTGATAGCTAACTCAGTAGCTAAAGGTCCCAACCATAACCCATTAATAAATGATCCCATCATAGTCCTATCATCTTTTTCATGGCATTGCCTAGACTCTACATTAAACTGATCTATATAGGCCTACAACCCTTCCCCTATCCTTTGAGTTATGTTCATTAAATGAGAAATAGGCTTAGACAAGATTTTATTACCCATAAAATTAGCTAGAAACAAATCCCCAAATTGATCTAACAAATGAATAGAATTACGGGGTAGAGTACAATACCAATTAATAGCCTGACCTTTGAGGGTGAGATGAAACGTCATGCAACGGTTAGCGTCGGATAGATTAGCGACATCCATCACACTCATACACTACATCCAATGAGCCGTTGGGTCGGCAGTACCATTATATTTGTCAACCTTACCTAAACCTTTGTAGCTTGGGGGGAATGGAGCTGCTTAAATTTCCCAACCAAATGGATGAGAAACTCATGAAGTGGGCCCAACCCGTCCCTGTTGAGCATATCCAGATCCTGGTACGATTGACTGATCGGGCTGGATGTATCACATCTGACCCGATTGATACCACTCCATTCTAGGATAACCAGTAACCCCCCAGCTGCTAGACATCCTATACTAGCCCGAGTATAATAGCTTGGATTAAATAAGGTAGGAGGCTGCACAGCCCGGCTTGTGCCCACACCATAATGATGAAACTGAGCTTGATTTGATGATACTATGGATCTGGGATACCCAGACTGACTTCCCTCGGGACCAGGCTGACCTAACTGACCTAACTGCTAACCTAACGGACTCCCTATCCCCTCCAAAAAAAAGAGAAAGGAAAACCTGACACAACAGGGTAGTTATTGGGCTGAGCGGCAAGGACCGTGAAAGGACCTGGAAAGGTAGATGGAACTTGGGTATGGGCTAGGGTGGCGTAAACAGGAGGAGCGGCATAAAAAGTGGGGAGAGCATAAACGTGAATAGAGCCTGAGAAAGGGTAAGCCCAACCAGGATAAAGAGGACACCCGAAAACTAAACCAGGGAAGCCTGACAGAGGAGGTAGGCTGGAGATCGGACCAACCAGTGTGTCGGCCTCTGGATTGAAACTAGCACCAAGCATAACAGAAGCACCTGGAAAAGAAACCGCAGAAGTAACCTATGAAACAGGAGGATCATCAATAGTAATAATATCAGGAACAATAGTAGTAAGACTAGAAATAGGGAGCCCCAAACTAGAAGTAGAGGCAGCCCGAGAGTCACGGCTAACAAAGCGAAACAATTGAGGAAATATGTGATAAATCTTCTCTCGCTCAGCCTGTTCTTGCTGAGGGGTGAGGGACACAGCGGTGGAAGATGCAACAACAACCGTGGTAGCAGGTGGAGTATTGGTGGTAGAAACCACAGCGGCAGTGGTGACAATCGTGGTAGCAACGGTAGAAGCGGTGGTGCTAGAGAAAGAAGCATCCACTCCTGAACAATCTTGTGTCATAATTTCAACAAATTTCTTTGATTGCGAAGAAAATCTGATGAAGAGATTGATCAAATCGTCCCCACAGACGGCGCCAGTTGATGTGACGCAAAATGTTCAGATCTGGATGCTCCAGTTGGATGATGAAGAACTTGAAGATTCAGCCCGGATCTGCAAATTGGTAGCTCAGATGGATGAGAGCAGAGCTCGGATCTGGGAAGCGAGAGTTCGGATGAGAGAAGGCGGAGCTCGGATCTGGGCACGGGAGCTCGGCTCAGCAGCCTTCTTGAGAAATCTGGTAACGGGAGCAAGAAATAAGAAACAAGAAACAAGTGGGGCTATCCCTCCTGTTCCACTCCGACGCTCAAGTTAGCACAATATAGGAAGCAAATTGTAATGACCAAGGGCTTAAGCTTAAAAGAAATTGCATACCTGATTGAGCCTGGTCACTGAGTATTTATAGCCTCACCTTGACATGTCCGTTGCGCTATGTTGAGCTGTATCCTTAACCGCTCCCCTGTTTATGGTGACTTGAATGCCCCTGTAATTATGGCTCGGATTTGGCTCCCTTGCCATTACTGCTATGCATAACTCTTGCATATATTTAAACTAGATTCTCGGCCCTTAATCTAACCTAGCTATCATGTCACTGTTACCGTTATTCCGACCTAAATGTCCCGGGCTCGGTTGTCTTGATTGCTACCGACCTAAATTATTTCCTTAACTCGGCTTGACCAAGTTACCTTCCGACCTAATTAGAGATTTGGGCCCTTTATACTTTTGTCTTCTTGCTATTTATATTCTCTTTTGCCTATTGGCCAGACCCAATGGATCTGACTACTTTTATGCACACCAACATTTTTATTGTTGGACAAAATCCTATCGTACTTTACTATTCTGTTATGAATGAATAAATTTGTGTTAATAAGTGTAAGTGCACATGGCGGAAGTTTGGTTCTTCAAGGACAAAAAAGAAAAAGAAAAACAAATGTGGTGTTATTTAAATGAATATAAGGATATTTTTGTATTTACACTATTAAGTGGTATAGTCAAATAGTCTCTGCAAATAACACTATCTTTTTTCTTCTTTTTTTTAACCCTTTATACCCGAGGTTTGAACCCATAACCTCAGAGTTATAAGACTCTCTCATTACCACTACCCCAACCCTCTCCCCTCACTACCCTTTCTCTATTAAATAATGGGCTAATTACGTTTACCATCCATGAAGCTTAATCAGTTTAAATTATGAATTGATTAGTGTGGGTTTGGATTTACTGATACCATCCATGATTTGGTCAAAATTATATAGTCAAATAGTCTCTGCAAATAACACTATCTTTTTTCTTCTTTTTTTTAACCCTTTATACCCGAGGTTTGAACCCATAACCTCAGGGTTATAAGACTCTCTCATTACCACTACCCCAACCCTCTCCCCTCACTACCCTTTCTCTATTAAATAATGGGCTAATTACGTTTACCATCCATGAAGCTTAATCAGTTTAAATTATGAATTGATTAGTGTGGGTTTGGATTTACTGATACCATCCATGATTTGGTCAAAATTATAAATTGATCATTGACAATAGGAAAAGTGAACACAAATCGCGGGATCATTTTGCTATTCGAACATTTTTGAACGGTTCAGGAGCGTATTTGTGGCAGTAAAAAACTATTCGAATTAACGTATAATTTGATCAAATATCGGTGAAAGTAAATATAATCCGCCATTGAATGATAAATTTGTGTTAGTATATTCACTATGATACACGTAAAAGTTAGTATAGTTTTCTTTTTTGGGCTGTAAAAATTAAAAAGGTGAAAAACTATTAGATTCATTTGCTAATTACAACCATTTTCTATGGGTTTTGGTAACTAGGCCCTAACACTTTCTATGGGTTTTGGTACATTTTTCAGCCCTTATTCTGCTTGTGTTATTTTGTCATTTCACAAATTTGTAGTCATCAACTTATTGTGAATCTTGTTTTGTAATTTCACTAAACTAAACCATAATATTAATTTGATAATTTAAATACATATTGGAGGAATTTTAAGAGTTCAGAACCAAAGAATGAATACTATGGAGCAGTTCAGAACCAATCTCAGTATTAATAAGCTTATCTATAGGTTTCACTAGCTAATTTTGGCATCACTGATCACTCTACCACAACAATCCCAGGATTTTTCTCATCACAAAACAACAACAAATAATCAGCCAGCGAAGGCTAAGCACTAGAAAACTGAAAACCGAAAAATGGCATTGAATTGTTGATGGTATCTCCAAATTTAGAAAATCAGAAAACAACTCACCTGCAAAGGAATTTTGTGTCCAACGCAGGTTTTAACACATAATGAGGGAGTAAGAACATTCATAATCCAAAAGATCGTTTCAACAAGGTCTTCCTTTTCTAATTTTCCAGTAACTAAGTCCCTTTCTGTGGCTCATTTCATATTTCCTCAGTCCACAGTATATATATAACCTCCATGCAATACCAAGCTTGCAACTTTATTATTGGTTGCATAGCTTGATAAAGGAGATGCAGCCCTCTGGATTCAAAAGACTAAGCCTCTGCAGAATTTTATTATTGGTTGCACAACTTTATTATTCTTTGCAGAGCCTTGTTAAAATCAGGACGATATCATTATGTTCATCCAGACTCGAATTCATCCAAATTTCATATCTACGCATAATATGCTAGAGATTAAACACATCACTGGGATCCAATCATCAAATTTACACATCACTAGGATTCAATTTGTGAAGTTGCAGCATCAACATCAACTTCATATTGGCAAAATAACTGACACTTCAGGACTGCATTTTCCCCCAAAGTTGCAGCATCAACTTCAGCATCCTATACCAAAGAATGAAAATCATGCACATCACTTCAGACTTCAGAACCAAGCTCAATATCCATAACCTTTTCTGTAGGTTTTACAACCTAATTTTGGCATCACTCTTCCAACCACAGGATTTTTCTCATCACAAAAGAGCAACTAAAACAGCAACAAATAAGCAGCCAGCAAGAGAAGGCTAATTAAGCACTAGAAAACAGAAAACATGGCATTGAACTTGTTAATGAAACCTTTAAACTAAGAATATCAGTAAACAATTCCCCTGCAAAGGAATTTTGTGTCCAACGTTTTAACAAACAGTGAAGTGTTAAAGTAAGAACATTCGTAATCCTAAAGACCGGTTATGATGAGTCAAACAAGTCTTTCTTTTTTACCTTTCCTGTAGTTAAGTGCCTCCCTATGGGTGGTAATGATTTGTGCCTCATTTCTTCTCAGTAAAAACTATATATATATAAACTCCATCTAGCTGCATGAAATTCCAAGCTTGAATAGCATGATTAAGGTAGGCACAGGGCCTGCCCTTGGGCCTGGGCAAGCTGGGCGCTTGTCCAGGGCCCAAGGCTTTAAGGGGCCCAAAAATAATTTTTTGTATTAGTATTAGTATTAGTAGTTTTATTTTTTTTTACATTTTAGGCCCAAATTAATATTTGGGCCTTTTCTTTTATTCCAGAGGAAAGCCCAAATGTTTTTTTTAAAATTTTGTCAAACCCTGCAGCCAACAAGCCATCTCATACAATTTCCTTTTGCATTCTCCATCGAGCTTCTGCTTTTCCATTGACTGATTCTGATGTTCATTATCTCCATCGAGCTTCTGCTGAAAAATAGGGTTTTTTTTTCATTCTTCCATTAAATTCTTCCAAATTTTCATCAAGCCCAGCCTCCGGCGTCTTCTTGTGAGTTTGACTTCCCCTGTTCCCCACTCGCACATGGATTGGTTGACTGATTCTGATTGTCTAATTTCTTCTTTGTTTTCATTTTTTTTTTCCGATTAAATTTGGAGCTGGGGAATTGTGACTTGGGTTCGGGACCTCGGGTCTCCGGAGTTTGAAGGAAAGGTAAGTTTGATGTCGACACTTCTTGTTTTGTGGGCTTGAATTTGTTAATTTTCTAGGGTATCGATAATCGATAATTAGTGGAATTTGATTATATGTCGTGTTAGCGTGTTGCTCGCAGTGATTCTTGTGTAGTTGTGTGTATAGAAAAAAGAGAGGAGGAGAAGAAAAGTCAAGGCGTCCAGTGCAGCCTGTGAATTGGATTCTTATTTTGTTATTGCTGCTGTTCTGCTTAAGTTCTACTATTGAATATTGATGAAAGGAATGTTGAGCTTTTGTTGAGTTTGTTATTGCAAAATTTTAATTAAGTGGCTAGTTTGGTTTGGTTAACTGCCTCAATGTATAATGTATTGGAAATTTGAAGTTAGGCCTTTTGTCTTTTTTCTTTTCATTTTGTTGTCTTTGGTGAGCTAATTTGGTTTTGTGATTTTTTGTAATGGTCTTTAAATTGTTTATGCCTTTCTTTCTTAACAGGTGCTTAAAGAACAAATACACATTGATATTGAGAATTAGCATTTGTTCCAGGTGCTATTGTTTCTTTCATAGCAAATTGACTTAAATATCATTGAATTTCTTGTTATTGTTGTGCTTTTGTATCGTTGTACATTATCATTGATTTGATTTTGTGCCATTGTGCATTACATTTGTTGTGATTTTGTGCTATTGTGCATTATACTTGCTAAGATTTTGTGTTGTGCATTACATTATAATGAATAAAAAACATCTTTTTGGATATCAAAAAAGGAAGAAAAGACAAAGACTAGATCAACTGACCGAATCACAAAGAGGTAATATTAATAAATTCTTTGTGAAAAAAACAAATTTTCATAAAAATGAAGAGAATTTAAATGAAGAGAATGTGAATGTCTCAAATGAAATTGACCTTATTAGTGAAGACATAAATAACTTTAGTGACAATGACAACATTCATAATGTGGAAAATAATGAAAATGTACATGTTGATGAACAAGTGTATCATCTAGTTGATATATATGATCCAAGAAATTGGGAAAATCTTGATGTAAATTCAAAAGTTAGTGTAGTTGAGAAAGGGCCTATAAGAGAAATGAATCTTGTATTTCCAAAAGGCAAAACCTCTAGACATTTTTCATATGATTATTATAATAGAAAGTTAAATAATGGAGAGGTAAAAGAACGAAAGTGGTTAATATATAATAAACATGTATATAAGGTCTACTGTTTCTGTTGTAAGTTGTTTAAATCTCATAATAACAAAGTTTCTTTAGCAAATGATGGATTTAGGGATTGGAAACATCTTAGTGAATGGCTTAAAGAGCATGAAAATTCTATTGAGCATCTAACCACTATGAACTCATGGCAAGAATTAAAACTTAGATTAGATAAAAATCAAACACTTGATAAAGACTTACAACGAGAAATCTCCATAGAAAAAGATCGTTGGAGACAAGTTCTAAAAAGAATAATAGCAAGTGTAAAATGTCTTTCTAAACATTGTTTAGCTTTTCGAGGATCTAAAGAGAAACTTTAGCAAGATAACAACGGAAACTTTTTAGGATTGATTGAAATGATTGCTGAATTTGATGTTGTGATGCAAGATCATATTAAGCGGATTCAAAATCTTGATATTCATTATCATTCTCTTGGACATAAAATTCAAAATGAGTTGATTTCTATCTTGGCTAATAATGTTAAAAGTATTATCGTTAATAAAATTAAGGAGGCAAAATATTATTCTGTAATACTTGATTGTACTCCAAATATAGGTCATCAAGAACAAATGACATTTATAGTTCGCTGTGTTAATATGTCAAGTAACAAAGTGAAAATAGAAGAGTATTTTTTAGAGTTTTTACATGTGGATGATACATCTTGTTTAGGACTTTTTAATGAACTAATAAAAGTGTCAAATGCACTTGATCTTAATATTCAAAATATAAGAGGTCAAGGTTATGATAATGGTTCCAATATGAAAGGAAAACACCAAGGAGTTCAAAAGAGATTGCTTGAAATAAATCCTAGAGCGTTATACATGCCATGTGCTTGTCACGGTCTTAATTTAACTATTAGTGATGCGGCACATTCTTGTGTTAAAGCCGTTCTTTTTTTGGAATAGTGCAACGTATATATACATTATTTTCAAGTTCTCCAAAACGATGGAAAGTTTTACGTGATAATGTTAAAGAAACGGTGAAATCTTTATCAAATACACGTTGGGAAAGTGTTATTAAAAGTGTTAAAGCTATTAGATATCAAGCTATTGAAGTAAGAGAAGCTTTATTAGAGTTATATACCATTTGCGATGATGCAAAGTCAAAGAGTGAAGCTGAAAGTTTAGCTAATGCGATTGACAATTTTGAATTTTTACTTGGTATGATCATATGGTATGAAATTTTATTTAATATAAATGTAGTAAGACGTTGCAATTGAAACTATGTCCATTGACTTGGCCATGAAACAATTGGAAGGTGCTATTTTTTTTTTTTGAAAATTATAGGAATAATGGTTTTACTTCAAGTTTTGAAATTGCTAAAAGTCTTGCATGTGATATGAATATAGAACCAATATTTTCAACAAAGCGTTGTATTTTTAGGGAAAAACAATTTGATGAGAGAGGAGATGATGAAATTTCACTGTCGCAAGAAGAATCATTTAAATCTCAGTATTTTATGGTTGTAGTAGATATAGCAATTTCTTCTTTAAAATGTAGATTTGAGCAAATGAAAAATTTTGAAAGTATATTTGGTTTTTTGTTTGATTCTAAAACATTAAAAGCATTAGATGATGATAAATTGGGAAAATGTTGTGAAAAAATGAAATCCAGTCTTACTCATAACAACTTATCAAATTTTGATTTAAATGATATATTCATGGAACTAAAATTATTAAGAGTGACATTGCCAAATATGATAATGACTGCCATTGATATTCTAGAATTTGTAATAAGTAGGGATAGTTATCCAAATGTTGCTATTGTTTATAGGATCATGTTGACTATGCCTGTTACTGTTGCATCAGCTGAGAGAAGTTTCTCCAAATTGAAATTGTTAAAAACATACTTGAGATCGTCAATGTCGCAAGAAAGATTAAATGGATTTGCAATCTTGTGTATTGAAAAAGACATTTTAGAAAATCTTGAAACCGATACTATTATAGATGATTTTGCATCTAAAAATGCTCGAAGAAGTCGGTATATATGATTTTTATATTTTATTATTATTATTTATTTAGGGCCCTTTTTTAACTTTTGCCCTGGGCCTCATAAGTCTTAGGACCGTCCCTGGGTAGGCACCTATTTAACTGAAAGTACTGCTATTACAGTTTCTACTCTTGTGAGCATAAATAAATTTCTATGAAGGATACCAATGTATCACTTTTCTTAAACAATGAGATGGAGAAACTACGGAAATTTCATATATGTTTTGTTTGTCCTGAAATGACACATAAATAATATCCCAGAGTTTAAACATATCACTAGGATCCAACATTTAAACACATCAAATTTACACAGCAACTAACCAAACACAACTAATTAACACAAAAGAGCTGAGAAGAGAAGTTTGAATAGCTACATAAAAGCTACATCCATTCCAAGATATGATATGTAACAACTTTCAAAAAGAAAGTTTTCAAAGAGTTCCACCAATAAGTTAATCTCAATCAAATTTGATTTCACAGATAGAGAACATCTGCGGAACATCGTTATTTTCTGCAGCATTTCAAACTTACTGTTTACAACACAGGGCAACTCAAGGTTGCAGTAACGGTCACAAGCACCAGACTATAAAATAAGTGATTTCAACACCATGTCGTTCTTTAGAATGTACCTCATCATTGTCATCTAGTCTTCGAAGCCCATGAATCCCCTGAATGAAATATGTGTAAGACTGCATAAGAAACATTTGGGAACCTGCTTCGGGTCCTTTCAACATCCCTTGTGATTGTCTTCACCACATGGCAGCATTGTAATGCCAATGATTTCTAACCAGATTGAGTAGTCAAGCATGAGATTCAAAGAGCTCCACTTACAACATTTACAATGGATATCCAGTTTGGTTAATCTCTCAATGCAGGCTGACAATGGAATAGTCACTACTACAAAAAGGCTATTGGCCTCGATTTTTTTTGCCCATTGGAGGCAGGTTTCCGCGGCCAATAGCGGAGTATTGGAAGCTGGTTTCTAGAACCCACCTCCTTTTCCCCTTGTTTGGAGGCCGGTTCTACCTACATTGCCTCCAATAATGGTTGCAAAGACTTTCCCTGAGTATTGGAGGTGGGTTTCCCTACTTAAAGTTTTCGAAAATTTAAAAAATTTTCGAGTCAAATCTAAAAAATTGTGTTCGAACAAGTTTAAAGGGCTTTAAGTTCGAGATTAGCTCAAGCTCAAATATTAATTTTGGGCTTGGACTGGCTGGGATATCAGACCCTTATATAAGAGTTCAACCACCCCAATTGTTCATGTGCATCCAATGTGGGATAATGATTTCAATATTGGAGAAGGGTTTCCAAAACTCACCTCCTTTTCTGGTATCGGAGGCGGGTTCTTGGAAACCTTCCTCCAATACTACTTTAGCACAAAGACCTATGGCCAATTATCCCAATGTTTCTTGATTGGAAACCCGCCTCATTTTCCTGGTATTGTCAGCAGGTTCTTGGAAACCCGCCTCCAATACTGAAACCATATACATGTACACATGTAAGACCCCGTACTTTTAACCTTATATTTAAATCTTAAGCAGCCGTAAAACCCTATAACTTTCTTAAGAGTTTTAACGTAAGATTTTATTATTTAAATTATAATAATTTCTTATTGAAATTATCATTAAATAGAATTATGATTTTTTGATAATCAAATAGAGTTAAGATATTTTATTAAAAGTCAAGCTTCAACAATTAGAAAGATTATTTATTTATTCTTTTTTTTTTAGGGATTATAAGATTTATAAATGTAGAAAACTAGTTTAAACGTATAGTAGAGGAGATAACACGACTCTTGGCTTGTAAGATTCGATACGACAAAACGTTAGAAATTGTATTAGATAGAATTATTATTAAACTACATAAATATATTTATACAAAGTCAGCATCAAAGCTTAAATGATAAGCTTGGAAAGAAGATGAAAAAAATAATAATAATAAGAATAAGGAAGAAGAGGAAATGGGATCAGGAAGAAAAATAAATAAATAATAAAAAGTACAAAAGAAAAGGAAAGGTGGCTTGGTGGAGGACACTAGTCCCCAATTAATGGAAATAGGAGGCTGATTCAGCCACACTACTTCACAGGGCCGGCCCTTGGGCCTGGGCAAGCTGGGCGCTTGTCCAGGGCCCAAGGGCTTAAGGGGCCCAAAAATTAAAAAATGTAGTATTATGTATTAGTAGGCCCAAATTAATTTTTAATAGGAAAGGTAAAATTGGGCCCTTTCTTTTTTCTATTCCACTAAAGAAAAGCCCAATTTTCTATTCCACCCAGTTGGGCCCTCCAAATCGTTTCAAAAAAAAAAAAAGAAACGCCCAATTTTTAAAATTTTTTTTATTATTTTGTCTTATGAAGTCCTGCTGCCAACTCAATTTCCTTTTTCATTCTCTTCACCTCCTGAACGTTGAGAGTATTGAGACTACTATTTTGCTGTTCATCATCTCCATCACTAAGCTTGTGCTGAAATTAGGGTTTTTTTCCATTCTTCCATTAAATTTTCAAACTCTTACATAAAAGCTATTGAAATCTGACTTCCAAATTTTCATCAAGCCCAGCCTCTAGCGTCTTGTCGTAAGTTTGATTTCCCCAATTCCCCACTTGATTGGTTGACTGATTCTGATTGTCTAATTTCTTCTTTGTTTTCATTTTTTTGGGGTTAAATTTGCAGCTGGGATCGGGTCTGCAGGGTTGTTTACTTTGAAGCCAGAGTATCGGATTACTCCTCCCGTCCTCCGGTACATCCAGAATCTCCAAATCATGGAACTAGGATATTTATTCGTTTATTGCCTTCTGTGTGAGTTAGTAGTGCAGTGATGTTGAATCTCAAGCTTTAATGAAAATGGCTTCTTTTTAAACTGTTAAAAAGTTGAATGCAATGTTTTTTAACTTTAACCATGTGGTTGTGGTCCATCAGTTCATGTCTCATATTGCTAATGCTTCCCAGCTGGATCTAGACGGTTGTGGAGGTTTTGTGATGTTTTTTTTAGTGGTCTTTAAATTGTTTATGTCTTTCTTTATTATTTTTCTCATTAATTTTATATTGTAGTTAGTGGTAATTTGATATCGATTTGTTTTTTCTTAACAGGTGCTTAAAGATCAAATACACATTGATATTGAGAATTAGAATTTGTTCTAGGTGCTATTGTTTCTTTCATAGCAAATTGACTTAAATATCATTGAATTTCTTGCTATTGTTGTGCTTTTGCATCGTTGTACATTATCATTGATTTGATTTTGTGTTATTGTGCATTACATTTGTTGTGATTTTATGCTATTGCGCATTATACTTGTTGTGATTTTGTGCTATTGTGCACTACATTATAATGAAGAAAAAACATCTTTCTGAACATGAAAAAAGGATGAAAAGACAAAGACTAAATCAACTGACCGAATCACAAAGAGGTGATATTAATAAATTATTTGTGAAAAAAACAAATTTTCATGAAAATGAAAAGAATTTAAATGAAGAGAATGTGACTGACTCAAATGAAATTGACCTTATTTGTGAAGAGAAGCTTTATTAGAGTTATATAACATTTGCGATGATGCAAAGTCAAAGAGTGAAGCTGAAAGTTTAGCTAATGCAACTGAAAATTTTGAATTTTTACTTGGTATGGTCATACGGGGTGAAATTTTATTTAATATAAATGTAGTGAGTAAGACGTTGCAATTGAAATCTATGTCCATTAACTCAGCCATGAAACAATTGGAAGGTGCTATTTTATTTTTTGAAAATTATAGGAATAATGGTTTTACTTCAAGCTTTGAAATTGCTAAAAGTCTTGAATGTGATATGAATATAGAACCAATATTTTCAACAAAGCGTCGTATTTTTAGGAAAAAACAATTTGATGAGAGAGGAGATGATGAAATTTCACTGTCGCTAGAAGAATCATTTAAATCTCAGTATTTTATGGTTGTTATAGATATAGCAATTGCTTCTTTAAAATGTAGATTTGAGCAAATGAAAGAATTTGAAAGTATATTTGCTTTTTTGTTTGATTCTAAAACATTAAAAGCATTAGATGATGATAAATTGAGAAAATGTTGTGAAAAAATGAAATCCAGTCTTACTCATAACAACTCATCGGATTTTGATTTAAATGATATATTCATGGAACTAAAATTATTGAGAGTGACATTGCCAAATACGATAATGGCTGCCATTGATATTCTAGAATTTGTAATAAATAGGGATAGTTATCCAAATGTTGCTATTGTTTATAGGATCATGTTGACTATGCATGTTCCTGTTGCATCGGCTGAGAGAAGTTTCTCCAAATTGAAATTGTTAAAAACATACTTGAGATCGTCAATGTCACAAGAAAGATTAAATTGATTGGCAATCTTGTGTATTGAAAAAGACATTTTAGAAAATCTTGAAACCGATACTATTATAGATGACTTTGCATCTAAAAATGCTCGAAAAAGTCGATATATATGATTTTTATATTTTATTATTATTATTTATTTAGAGCCCTCTTTTAACTTTTTTCCCTGGGCCTCATAAGTCTTAGGACCGGACCTGCTACTTCATTTAATATATATATATATATATATATATTACATATAGTTGGAATGAGAGGGAGAGAGAGAGAGAGAGACGGTGTATCTCATATATATATATATATATATGTATAGCAAACTGGCATAAAGAAAGAAAAGAAACAGCAAAGAGCAAACAGCCGAAACAAAAACAAACAGAAAGAAAGAAAGAAAATAGAGAAATGAAGAGGGAAGTAGAAAAGAAAGGAAAGAAGGAGAGAAACGGCACTTAGAGCAGAAAGATGGAGCTTGGAGTAGAACAGGAGCTAGGAATCGGGAAGGCTTAGCCGAAAAGGAGGAACAAGGAGAAGGAAGAAATAGGAAAAAAATCTAAAGGTGGGATTGGGATTTTGATCTCGAAATCTTGATTCTAATCCGGTGGATAGGATCTTAGCAATCCCAGGAAACCAACGGTAAGCTTAAATCGCTTACGATAATGTTAGATTTCAAAATTTTAGTGCTTATAGGTTTAAAACTATAGAATTATAGGTTTTCTTGAATTTTAATTTGAATCTATGATTTTAGAAGTTATATAGATGTTATGGATTGTTAGGAATATTATATATGTTATAAGATTAGTTTTTATTAAAGAAAAACATGTTAAGAACGTTGTTTTAATTTAAAACCCATAGATAGAATTTTGGAAAAAAAATGGAAAATAAGTAGTATCGGTTTTTACCGATATTTATAGCGGGTAAAACCGCTCTTAGGTTCAAATATGGTTTTTCTTGAAAATTTAAAATAAAACCTTATTTTGTTTTACGTAGAAATAAAACCTTAAATTTTCTTAAAGGTTTTCTTTTAAAATAATTATCCTAGATTAATTCAGGAATAAAATCTAAGTTTCGAGACTTAAATTAAATGCAGATTATTGGGATAATTATAAGCTAGCATCTGCGGAATACGGTGAGTGTTCACTAAAATGCATGTAACGTGTATAATAGTGATATTTAAGTGTGATAAATGAAATATTTATAAATGTGTTAAATGCATGTAAATGTTCTCAAATGTTGAATTATATGTATAAGTGAAAATGTTTATTAAAGTTTATCGTATGCATGCGTTACAATGTTAAGTGAAATGTTTACTATTTATCGTATGAATGAAATTTGTCATTACAGTGTTAGTGTTTAATGTTCAGTGTTCAGTGTTATTTGTGTTCAGTGTTAAGTGTTATTTGAGTGTCAGTGTGGGATCCCAAACCCTGTTTATTTGTTGAACAGCATTGGGCTTGAGCGTTCGACTAAATGACTGAAGAGGTAGTGTTTGGTATTATCTCGAGGTATGCCACAATGTTCCGTGCACCCCTGTATGTGCACTAGTATTTTGGCATAGTTGACGAGACAACACACCGTGTATTGTGTCTGCCGCCCATTCCAACACATTCCAACATAGGTAAAGTATAATTAGTAATGCTTAACAAAAGATCACATAGATCCTCGTTATAACTTGCTGATTATGCTCTTTCTATCCCTTACGTGTCCCCCCTTGTGTGCTTAGGAAATGTTTGTTATGTGCCGGTAATGTTTTAATAGTGCGACCTCACTGAGCTTATGGAAGCTACCCCTTAGACGTTTTGCATGTAACAAGGAATATGTAACAAGGATTAAGGGCGACGTTATGAAAAGCGTCAGGATTAGAGGACGAACTCTCGTACTAGGAAAGTAAGGCGAGAATATTGTAATAGTTATAGAACCCAACTTGTACCTTTTTTATTAGTGAAATAAAATATATCTTATTTCAATTTAGTGTATAATTAATTAGTGCTCTTCTATACTGAATGAGTCCTGGTGTCTCCTGCCCAAACAGGGAGGTCGGGGCTGGGGGTGTCACAACACACGTGAAAAGGGTACTGGGTCATGAATCATATGTGTTTCCAAGTCAGGATAATCTATAGAAAGATCAAAACTCGAATCTTTCGAGTGATTGCATCACTGATCCATACGTTGACATAAATAGCATAGGAACTGGAGTACCCGATGCGGAAAATTGCCGAGTAAAGTCTGATTACAAGACACAGCTCTTAACTTCTAGAATCCCTACCTTGGATTCAGCAGACTACAAAAATTAACCTAAGATAATTTTAAACACGCAACTCGAACCAAGAACAAGAATAAGAGAGTCAAAAAAAGCTATACCTAAAAGTTATAGTTTCTAAACCTATTTTAACTCACAAAACATGCAAATTACGAAAACTCAATAAATGAGAGTGATTTAAGAGTATAACTAATACTTTATTCAACTTAAATCAATTGGGAAATAATGGAGAATTTGACCCCTATTTAGTGATCGTATAGTCGAATTTCCAGTACAAGGAAGTAGAAAAGAACTGAAATTGGAACTCAATCAAGATATTGATTCCCTATAAACTGAAACCTAATGAACTAGGTTTGGATTTCGAAAATAGTAGGGAGTGAACCTACCCAAAATTCCATCTGAATTCAGAACTAAAAATGAACTAAAGCAATTAAAAGAAATAGAAGTAGAAATCAATCAAGAGATTGATCTCTTACAAGAATCAATTCCTAAAGAACTACGATTGGCGTAGTAATGATTTTCAGCTGCACTATGCTTTGTATGTAGCCGATTTTGTGAGCTAATTAAGAAGTAAAAATGAACTACAACAAGAGTTCAAGAAGGAACTGTCATTGAAAACTACTACTAGAATTAATCTAAGTTGTAAACTTAAACTAACTCTTAAAGTTTAATTGAAGTAGAAGTAGGAAACATGCATAAATCCTAACTCCTTACTCCTACCCTTAACCTAATTTTTGAACTGGGCATGTGAATTGGGCTTCCCCAATTTCAGTCATGGTCTTCTCCTTTTGGTCTTGGGTATGCCGAATTTTATGACGTGGGCTGCAAGGGAATTCGGCCAAAAATTAAGTGGTGCATCTGTGAATGATGTAGGAAGCTCCTGGAATCTTCTGGAATCATTTCTCAAACTCAAAAATCAAGATTTGTTCATTTTTTTTCATGATTCTGTAATGGTTGCTATTTTTTGCTCTAGCAATAACAACAACCAGAGCAATCTTTTACCCTTTTTCCTAAATAACCATTTATTCTTCCAACTATCTATCATCTTATTTTCCATCCCAATTTTACTGCTCTGTCTGTTCTCCTTCACCACTCACTTCTCTCCAAAAATTTTATCCATTCTCATCCAGATCATTAGAACCAATAACAATACCAATCTATTCATAGGAAGCTTTGCAGTCAGTCTCAAAAAACAAAACAAGTTTTACAGTTTTCTTCGCGTTTCTTTTCTTTCTTCTTTTTTTTTTTTTTGGTGCTAAACATTGCATATATTAATCAACTATTGAGTTACAAAATTAAAACTAAATGCAAGCTCCACAAATTAGTTTCAACCTCATGTACTCTTAATTCCCAAACATTACACTTTGCAGAACAATTGGCCACATGAGGCATTCAAACCCACCCAGCACAATAAAAACAATAGTCATAGAATCAATAATCACTTCACTTGGCAACAACAAATCACCAATCACTTGTAAATTGTAATCTTCAGAGGCAAGATGAAAAGCTTCTCAAAAAGCCATTGCTTCGGCTACTAGTGGGTGGGTTGCCTACAACATCAAATCATATAGTAGTACAACCTTTGTTTGATTCATTCAAGCTGCATGTTAGAGACTTAATTCGGCACTCACTATCAGTTGGTTAGCGTTATTCACGTCTTTACTGCTGCATTCTATAATAGTTATGTTGTTGCATTCTACGATAGTAATATCAATACAAAATTGCTCCAAAGAAGACAGAGTACGAAGTACCACATTAGCATACCAAAAAAAGAAAAGAAATAGAGAATAAACTAAAACACTTAGAGCTATTCATGAGGCTTCGAGACACAATGGTTGAAGCATAGGGTTTCTATCGGAGGGGTTAAATTGATAGAACGATTACCTATAATAACAAAAATTGAGCCTCTTCCAAAAATTTCCTAGAAAATAAATACCCCAAACTTGCTATTCTATAATCTCAAACTTGCAGCAGTGATAGGGATGACTAAGTTTAGCGGCAATAAAGGATAGTTACGATCGCGGCTACCATAAGAATGAAGAGAAGCCGCCAGAGAAAACTAGTGAGAGGAGAGGCCGTCGGCAAAAGGAAGAGGGAGGAAACGGAGGCAGAGAGGGAGAGGGAGGTGAATTTTTGTAGCAGCCAAATTGTGTTGTCAACCGATAGGATAAGTTTGAAAGAAAAAGATAGAAAGTTGGAACAATAAAGGGTATTTTAGGAAAAAGGGTAAAAGATTTCTCTAGCTGCTATTTTTTGCTCTGACAAAAACAGTAGCCTTCTGTAATTCAAACCCAGTTTCAGAGACTTTGAGTAAAATGGTGATTTTACCCTTCTGAGCATTATCTTTAAGGGCTTGTGTTTTGAATACCATCTGGACTTGTCGGGCACAATCTTGGAGTAGGTTTGCAAGGTCCGCCTTGAGTTTCCATGTCCTTCTGGGCGTCATCGGCCCAACTATATCCACTAATGGATCTCTCTGGTACGGGCTTGGATCTGTAGCATTGATGGGCCTATGTGTAGCACACGAATAGGCCTCTGCTTCATTCTCGATTCCTCTGCATCATTTTTTGGATCCTTGATGCGTGGACTGGTCAACGGGTTAGGGATGCCCTCATCAAGCAGTGTCGCATCTTTGCACCTTGTTCGAGTTGAGCCAAAACTTCTCCAAGTGCCCAGCCTCATGTTGAATAAAAACTTTATTAACAAATTGCACGAAATTCATTCTTTCATGGCCTTCTTCCTTGTTTGGACTTGGATGACCATTATCATCCTCACCCTTAAAGTCCAGCTTCAGCCTAAAATGCTTGTTGCAACTGCAAGCTTTGTTGGGAGGAAGGAAAGAATGTAGGAAATTACGGAATCTGATAAATGGTTGATCCTATCATTTGGACTAAAACCCTAGAACAATTTTGGAGCTTTTCCATTAATGAATTTGATCCACGAGGAGCCCTTGATTCTGTTGAGCTTGCCATAACATAGAAATTCCCTTCCCTTTTCTCATGTTTTAAATCTTATAGCAACATTCAATGGCAAATTTTGATGTTTTGTAGCATCTCCTTTAGTTGAAGAGAACATTATTGAAAGCCCCTTTCAAGTTTCAACTTCAAGAAGGGAACTGCTAAGTCTGTCATTTTATTTTTCTGAGGTTTCTCTATTGAATTACATTTACCATCCTGAGATTTGATAAAATTACAAATTGATCCATGTGGTCTGGGATTTACCGATACCACCCATGAGTTTGTCAAAAATATAAAATGGTTACTGTTAGTAAAAATAAAAATAAAAATAAATGAGCACGGCTGCACAATCCATGGGGTGATTTAGTTATTTGAAAGAAAAATTGTACAGGAGTGTATTTGTAATTGTCAAAAATCACTAATTTGACTAATGAAAGGATATTTGCACGTTCTAAGGCTGGATTTGGAAGGACTGACAACGGGTGATTAGGTTTAACTAGTGGTATTTTCGTTTGTTGAATCGGGAAAACATTTGTTTATCCTTAAGTTAATTGATGACTGTTAACTCTGTATTTGAAAATTTTATTGGATGGGTGGCAGTTTGATTTTTAGATAAGTTGATTTTGCATGACTCAAGAACATGAATTTGGATAATCTATCATGAGGGGATCAGTGGAACAATCTATGAGAGATAACCTCCAAAGTTGGATTCAAAAAAGTAGGCATTTACATCAAATTTTGGTATGCAAATCCACAAGGTACCAAAATATGCATTTTGGTTTCATCATTACATATTGACAAATACTGATGAAAGATTGAGCTATCATGCCTAAATTGCAACATACAAAATGACCTACAGAGAATATGTTTATAGTGCACAAATTGCACAGGATATATTAATTTTATTTCTTATAATCATTAAGACTTATTACCTTCCAAAATGCAGAGGTCAAGGAAATAAGTCGTCATCATCAGAACTGGAATCCTCTGAATCTCCTACCTGGTGCTCCATATGTGGGTGCTTGAAGACCAAACATTTCCCACTTGCCTTTCCTAACAACATCTGATTCAACATTAGTGTCTGGAGCTGATGAGATTGAGTTAAGCTTATGCACCTTGAAACACAGTTCAAGGACAAAACATAATCAGCCAAGACAAAAAATGTTAGAGAAACTCATTATAAATTAACTATTTGTAATGACTAACCTGTTGGCCATCCATTATTTTTCTTTTATCTTTTTTGAGGGTTTATTCCTATCTAATGGAGGGTTGGGATAGTGGTTGTTGTATTCCAATTCCAGCTTCATCAAATTTTTCCTAAGGCATAAATATATTGTTGCTTAGAAAAATAAAATACGTAGAAAAGTCATACAATTATTCCATTATCAAAATAATACCTTCCCAGTTTTCTTTCTTGGACATCTCCTTAAACTTAGTACACTTTGTAGGGCTGATAACATTGTGAAGTCACATTTACTATCACTTCCTTTTCCTATACATAAAATAAAAATTCTCAACTTTACTTATGAGTAGAAAAGTGCAAATGTAGTTTTAGCAACCAATCTCACTGAATGTGTACTAGTTACATAAAGAAATACTCTAGTAATGAGATATTATAGTTTAATACATCAATTTGCAGATTTGTGAGATTACTTACTATTGTAGTCGTCTGAATCAAGCCATCTTTCATTTTCTGGCTTAAATCTGCATATTCTGCCTGCAAAGAGCATGCTAAAACTACACTAGAATAGCACTTTATTGAAATAGAAATATAGATGAACACTAATAAAAGTTAAATTATTACAAATTAAATTAAATATAAACATATACTACTACAGAAAGGGCCATTGGAAGCGCCCATTTAGAGGCGAGTTTCAAAAAACCCGCATCCAATAGGTGCATTCATGACACCCGTCTCCAATAGTGTACACTATTGGAGGCGGGTACTGTAAAAAACCCGACTCCATTAATCCACTGGATTATTGGAGCCGGGTGTATGTTGCACCCGCCTCCAATAGTGTTCCAAAAATTCTCCTTTGTTTTGGACTATTGAAAGTTTAAAAAAATTTGAAAATTTGCCGAGGTTCAAGCATTGTTCCTATGCTATGTAATTTCGGGTGAAGGGTTGCAGGTTGATGAAGAAAAGGTTAACGCCATTAAAAATTGGCCTCGTCCCAGAACTATTACTGAGGTGCGCAGTTTCCACGGGTTGGTCTCATTTTATAGGTGCTTTATTCCACACTTCAGTAGCATCATGGCCTCTGTTACGGATTGCATAAAAGGAACAAAGTTTCAGTGGACAGAGGAGGTGGAGGAGGCTTTCAAGAGCATATAAAAACTTCTTGTTTCTGCCCCTATTTTGGTGCTACCGAATTTTTCTCTAGCATTCGAACTGCATTTGGACACTTCTAAAGTTGGGATTGGGGCAGTCCTAAGTCAAAATGGGCGACCAGTTGCCCTTTTTAGTGAAAAATTAACCGGGGTAAAGACAAGTTACAGTACCTATGATGTGGAGTTCTATGTCGTGGTCCAAGCAGTTAAACATTGGCCTCACTACTTGTTACACAATGAGTTCATTTTGTACACCAACCATGAGACATTAAACCACCTTCACCGGCAAGACAAGGTGGTTGCATGCCACGGGTCATGGATTGCGTACCTTCAGCAATTCACGTTTGTGGTTAAACATAAGGTCGGGGTAACTAACCGAGTAGCTGATGCGTTGAGTAGAAGAAGCAGCTTGCTCATCAATATGAGCATTGAAGTCCGGATTTGAATCATCCCCGAATGGTTATAGTCTGACCCTTGTTTCGGGGCTATTATGGACAGAGTGCTACAAGGGAAACAATCTGACTTTGTTCTGCTTGTTGGGTATTTATTTAAAGGGAACCAACTGTGCATTCTTGACTGTACTTTAAGACTCAAAATTATTCAGGAATTATATGAAGAAGAGCATGTTGTGCGCAACAGGACTTTGTAGTTAGTCCAGGCCTCTTACTATTGGCCTACCATCCACGAGGAAGTGGAAAAGTATGTACAGCGATGTCAGATATGTCAAGTGTCTAAGGGGACAACCACCAACACCGGGTTATACAGGCCACTATCGGTTCCATCCCAACCTTGGATTGATATGAGTATGGATTTTGTGTTGGGGCTACCCCAAACTCAGCAAGGCAATGATTCCATTTATGTTGTAGTTGACAGATTCTCCAAAATGGCTCATTTTATTACCTGCAAAAAGATGAGGGATGCAATACATGTGGCCTAGTTGTATTTTTGGGAAGTATATCGCCTGCATGGTTTGCAAGCTTCAATTGTGTCTGACAGGGATACCCGTTTTCCAAGTCACTTTTAGTGGAGCCTATGGAAGATGGTTAATACCCAGTTGAACTTTAGCAATGCATACCACCCGCAGACTGAAAGGCAGACTGAGGTTGTTAATCGATCCTTAGGGAACTTGTTGCCCTAAGTTTGCCCATAATCATGCCGTTAACCATAGTGCCAGGTTTACTCCCTTCCAGGTCGTTTACTCAGCCTCTCCATGCGGCCCCCTGGACTTACTACCGTTGCCAGCCCGTACCAAAATACATGGGAAAGCTGAGGATTTTGTGTCTAGTTTATAGAATATCAATCAGACAGTTGCCAACAACCTTGCCTGGGCAAATGCAAAGTATAAGGAGGCAGTAAATAAGTCACGTAGACATGTGGAGTTTGAGGTGGGCAACTACGTTTGGGCGGCACTAACCGAAGATCAGTTCCCTGTCGGGGAGTATAGCAAGTTAGCCGCCAAGAAAATTGGGCGCCTGTAGAGGTTGTGAGAAAATTAACCTAAATACCTACCGTCTTAGGTTGCCCAGTCATATTTGTACTGCAGATGTTTTCAATGTGAAACATTTGTTACCTTATCATAGGGACTCATCGGACGAAGAAGCCGCAGCAAATTCGAGGATGAATTCCAACCACCCTGGGGAGAATGATGTGGCGTCAGAGGTAGAGTTGACGTATTTGGCGAAGATGAAGAAAGAAAAAATAGTGGGTTTTGCAGATCCAAAGGCCCAGGTTGATGGGAAACGGGCCCTGGAATAGGACCCATCACTACGCCAGGGTAAGAGAAGGAAAACCACTAATGTAAACCGCTTGCCAGGGTAGCCAAAGTATCTGTGACCGCATTGGCTTCCCTAAAAATATGAGTAAACGTTGCAGTACCCATAAAGCCCCTCTGGCGCTGGATCCCCTTCATTGTCACCACGGATCTCCACAGCATTGACCGTCTCTCAAAGTCCCCAACTAGGAACTATTAATCACTCTCCACGTGCACCATGTGGATCCCATTCTTGATACAAACTGAAAGCCCACCTCTGCCTGGTAGCTCGTCTGATACCCCAAATATACACTGGCCTCACACACTATTCTGCCCGTCGAGTCCCTAACTGTCACCCATGCCTCAACTGGCTCCGGATTGCCCCTCAACAACCCATCAACATTGAGCATAAAAACACCCAGAGTTTCTCCCATGTCACATAACAAGGTTGTTTCCTCTTCTTATACTCCTTTCATGAAATTATTTCATCCCGTATAAGAAACCGCGCCCGTGCAAAGCAGGGCGGGGCCAGATTTGCTGTTTTTCTTTTTGTAATAATAACTAATTATTATAATTTATTTATTTTATGATGTTAATTTACATCACTTTAACAATAATTAACTCACTGTACTCGCCCTCATACTTCAGTCAAAAGACCCCTTACTTCTTTTAATTTGTTGGTTCAACATTGAAAGAATTTTATTGAATAATAGTTCAGAAGCCTTGTTAACTATATTCATCCATAAATATGTTTTTATAAAACCCAAATTTTGTTATTTTAAATTTCAAAAACACTTTTGAAACTTTTATTAATTTTAAAAGAAAGTAATTTTATAAATACTTGTCCACACAAAACATGTTGTTTAGAAGTATGTATAAGGAAAAAGAAAAGAAAAAAAAAGGTTGAAACGCTAAAGAAGAAAAGAAAAATTCTTATCTTCAACAATATGATCATTTTGGTGGGATGTTCTTTACTTCGATCTTTATAATAAGTTTGGAATATGAAAACTGCAAAAGCAAAGCACCCTCAAGTTGGACCACCCGTTATTAATGTCTTTTGAAGAAAGGAATTACCTTGGTTAACTACTACTCTATCCGTACCACTCAAAAAGTACATTTTAAAATATGTACAACTTATTATGGGTGATAAAGTATAACAATTAAAATAAGTAATTTAACATTATATTTTTCACTTATATTCTTAATTTATAAGTAAAGGGTAATTGTGGACCACACATTATTATGTTAGCAAGGGTATGTAATGTAAATAAATCTAAAGTAAGCTATTTTAATGGTGGAACAATAAATATTCTTGAAAGTAGACTCTTTAAATAGAACACGAGAGCATATACTAGAGAGATCTATGTTCCCTTCCTCTTTTTCTTCATAGTTTATGGTAGGAAAAATGTGAAGAGCTGCGGTGACACATTTCTTTATATTATTACTTTTTCTCCATTCTTCTCCATTTATCTGTAATTAGCCAACTCCATTTTGGCACGTACTTAGCTTGAATTGAATCAAAATGCAATCTCTATGAAAGATATGCGAGGATATGGTAATCTCTAAGTAGATTGCAATAAAAAATAATAATAATAATAAATCTCTTAGCAGATTAGACAATTGCTTTTTTCTTGATCACCGATTCTGGTTCTTGAATCGATGACTTTGTCGCTGCTCTAATGCAACCTCTATTTCAGCAATAAATTCATCGTATGTTCTTGACCTCCAAATCGCTTTCGAGAAATCCCTCTTGAAGTCTGAATTCCTCATTATCTTCTGGTCGTACCAGGAATTCTACGCCTCCAAGGCACAATTTCTTGATCCGGCTTGAAAGGCAACCGGTTCTTCTCGGCATTGATTCTCTTGAACTTCAAAATTGAACGGGATTAGAGAAAAACAAAAATGGGATTGATGGAGAGATTTAAGCGTGAAATTGTTGCAGGCACATAGTGGAATGGAATGTGGACTTACATACTAATATAGCATGGGAATTTAGGGCCTGTTTTTTTTTATTGGTTTGAAAACGATTTTGAAAACATGTTTTGAAAAATAGTTTTATAATGTAAAAAGTGTATTGAAAATGTAAAAAGTAGATGTTAAATAGTAAAAAATTATATTGGAAATGATGAAAAATGATTAAAATATATTAAATTTACTGTTGAAACCAAAACCGTTTTCAAAACCAAAAGAACAGGCCCTTAATTGGCTTATTTACAGAGGAAGTGCAGGAAATCCCTTCCAGCCTATATATATACCATAGCAGTTAAATCTGTTCTTGGCCTTAAAATCCTGTTTACGAAATTAAGAAATATTTTCTTTTACGAAGAATATTATTGTGGTTGAATTTTCAAGAAAAAAAGAAAAAATCCCAATTTATGTATATAATTTGCACGCAAATGCAAAATATGTAGTACAAGATTTGCATGCCAATGATGAATGATCTTTTTTTGTTAAAGTTAATTAAGAAGCATCCCTTCAATATCTATCATAATCCCCATTAAGATTATAGTTGCAACTGCAGATGTATTAGTCACTAGAGAAGTAGTTGTTCTACAATAGTTGCTTCCAAGAGCTATATCATTGAAACATACAGTATTTTCTTACCACCATAACTCCATGTTAACATAATGGGTCTACCCCCACGCTGGAAATTTTGATCCATAGCTTCCTAAAATTCATTTCTTTCCATTAGATTAAAAAATGGGGGAGCGTCACCTCCTAACCGGGCAGCCCACACCTTAGGGTTGAAGATTAAGACAAACATGGAGATGTAAACTGAAGGCTCATATAGATGATTACAGCAAAAGATTGTATAAGATTCATAAACTTGTGCTAGTAACTACTAGAAAACACAATCATAAAATTTATAATTTCCACAAACAATCAATTCTTATCTTCTTACCTTCAACGAAATTAAAATCAGCTTCTAAAACCAACACTGTGAACCTATGTTTGTCCTATAATCTAAGGTTTTTCCTTTATTTTCTTATTTAGTTCATCACACAAGTGTTGGACCAAGGAAGGGGGTCCCCTGAGGAGTTGGTCGGTTTTCATTTGAAAGTTTTGACAAACAAAGACAATGCTGGGGACATAATCAATGAACATTTCTGATTGATTCACATTGCTAAATACATGCCATGCATTTTTCTTCACATTAAGTGCAGTGATGTGGTTGTTCTATGGTCTTTTGGTCAAAGAATAATTAGGTGTTGTAAGTAATAATTAAAAGTAAGCCCTTTAAATTCTCCATGATATATATATATATATATATTTTTTAAATTATCCATGATATACATAAATATAGAACTTCTAAATTAGATCGTCTTTGGAGCTGTTCAGATGGTATAATGTACTTAATGTACAGAAAGCCCAGGCCAAATTATAGTGCTTATGCTCTGAAGACATCCGTGAATAGTACAGAAGATAGTAATGTGCTTAACATACCTTCAAATTTGGTTCCATTTCTTACCAGAGAGATATCTCCAATTGTGTCTGTTAATGTGATTTCACCGAATGGTGAACCAAATTGAGTACCACGAGCTTCCGCATAATGGATTTCAGTTAAATGTTTTTCTTTTTACAGCAATAGGACAATCAGTGACAGTAAGTATGACTACACATATTATTATGTCCTAGTTAACCATTTGACTAATAACCTTCATGTGCTCTAATTTCTAGCATCTTTTAGGTCACATGTTCTATTTTAGATGAGCTTTCTTTCTGATAACTGATGATGTCCGATCTGCCGGAGGGTAGAAGCCTGCTCAGCCAGAAGGTACAAGCCTATTCAGCCAGAGGGTAGAAGCCTGCTCAGCCGGAGGGTAGAAGCCTGTTCAGCCGGAGGGTGTAAGGCTGTCATCTCGGGCGGAAGGGCGTGAAGTACCTGTCAAAGGAAAGGGTTCGTCAAGGAGTTCCAGGTAGTCCTCGGAATAGACTCCGACGGTCAAGTTAGGTAGGAGCAAAGTAGAGAGATAAGCTCAAGATTAGAGTGAGAAAGTATACAAGTATGTAGTACATAATTTAAAATGAGAGAGCCCTCCCTCCCCCCTTCCCCCACGTTGGATGTTTTCAAGCCTATTTATAAGGGGAAGCTTGTCCCTCCTAAGGGCTCTTGTGATGACACATGGCAGAGGTGTGGGGACCAGTGGTCCCATACACTATCAAGCCCCCATTCTGGAAAGGGCCATGGCAATGTAAGAGAGCCTCCAGTTGGACGGAGGCCTATCGTGGAGCTCCTTTGTATTGGCGGGGGGTTCTTTCGGACTGAAAATTGTGTTTGTGTTCTAGTAGAACGGCCTACACCCTTATTTTTTGTTTAGAAGGAAGTTGAGCTTTGTTTTTGAGGAAAAATTCACTATTCTCTTTTTTTCTTTGGAGGAAGTGTGAGGCCCATTTTTTTGGTTTTGTTTGGAAGGTTCATTTAGTTGAAAAACTTTACTCCCTTTTTTGTTTGGAGAAGGGGTTCCTTCATTTAGTTAAAAATGTTGGCTACCTTTTTGTTTGAAGGAAGTGGGGCTTCCGTTTTTGGGAAATATTTGCTAATCCCCATTTTTTGTTGGAATGAAGTGGAACTTCTATTTTTTTGGATTAAGTTTGATACTTCTGTTATTTGTTCGGGAGGAGGTATGGAGGTTCTGTTATTTGTCTAGAAGGAAGTTGGATGTACGTCCGTTTTTAGGAAAAATTTGCTACTTAATTACCTTTTATGTTTGAAGGTAGTTGGTCATCCATTTTTTACTTTTTGGTGCATGGAGGGACGTTCACTAAGTGTTGAAAAATTCTACTCCCTCTTTATTTTTGGGTGCATGGGAGGATGCACTAAGTTTAGGAAAATTCACCCCCTCTTTGTTTTTTGGGGCATGGGGAGGCATGCACTAAATTTGAGAACTTTTTGTTCTCTTTTTATTTTTCGAAAAGGGGTCTTTGATTTGGCGAAAGGTTCTATTACCTTTTTTTTTTTTTTTTTTTTTTAGGGAATGGAACTTTCGTTTGTAAGGAAAAGTAGCTATTTCCGTTTTTCTTTGGGGGAAGGGCCCTTTCAGTTTATGGGAAAAATTTGCTACTTTCGTTTTTGTTTGGGAGGAAGGGTCCTTTTAGTTTGTGGGAAAAATTTGCTACCTCCATTTTTGTTGGGGAGGAAGGGTCCTTTTAGTTTGTGGTAAAATATTAACCTCCATTTTTGTTTGGGAGGAAGGATTCTTTTAATTTTTGGTGTATGGGGGAGGTATGCACAGAATTTTAAGATTCATCCCCTTTTTATTTGTTTAAAGGGGGTCGTTTGATTAGGTGAAAGGCTATCACCTTTTTTTTGTTGAAAGCATGCTTTGGAAATAAAATCCTAACTCATGGTTCGAACCTAAGTGATATGTGAGAAAAGGGGGGTGGTGGACGGATGTCCAAATAGTTTGAAGGGTCTTCTATATTTTAACTGTAGGATTTCAACTTGTTTAAATGGTCTACCACGCTCCACTAATATATATTATTTGTAAGTGGATTTTTGTGGTTTGGATAACTCAAATTTCATAGAAGTTGTTTCCCACGTACCCTTGATTTAATTGCTCTTTCCTTCTATAATTCTAGATTTTTTTAATTTTATTTTTTTAATTTTTTTTTTTGGAGGGTCTGGAATTCGGACCCTTCTATGATTGAAATTGATCACCTTTGGTGATCAATTGGTTTAGGGGTCTGGATGTCCAGACCCTTTAAGTGATCAACATTGATCACTTAGTATTATTGGAGGGGGTTTTTAATTCTGAATCCCATGTGATTTAATTTGCTCACTTGATAGAGGGGGGGTTTGGACGAACCCTATGTGTTCCAAATTTGTAGCATCAATATGATAATTTAACATTAAAAACTTTTTCTATGTCGTATATAATGTATAACCAACTATAAAATATTCAAAGTAGTAGTTTGGCTACTTTACCTTTATTTTTGAAGTGTGCTTGAGAACTTGTCATCTTTCATAAGATTGTAGTGTCTTTGTAGCCATCAGAGTTTGTTTGAAGCTATATTTAATAGCTAAGGCCTTTTGTGACCCTTGTACCTTCCATCCAAAGGGGGATGTGAGTTTTTGACTCTTGTGCCATCCGAAGGTCTAAGAATGTGCCTTCCATCAAAAGGTTATTAAATGTATCTTCCATTCGAAGGTATTAAATTATTCCTTCCATCCAGAGGTCGTAAATTGTGGCTTCCGGCCGAAGGTCTTAAATTGTGCATTGTCTTCCCTTTGAAGGTCCTAGATTGTATCTGAAGGTCTTGGATTGTGCCTTCCGACGGAAGGTCTTGGATTGTGCGAATTTTGTCACTCCCTTTTTTGTTTGGCAGAAGGGGTTTGATTCTGCTTGGGAGGTGTTTATGTTTCTCGTCGATTGTGAGACTAAGCTTCCACGTTCGTGGGTGGAAAGGATGTTTATGTTATTTTGTCAAGTAGGAAAATTAGTTTCCTCTTATCCTGGATAGAAGGTCTTCTTTTATCTTTGATTGGGAGAAAGGTATCACTCCCTTTTTAGATGGGTGAGAGGTATCACTGACACCTTCTTTGGTTGGGAAGAAGCTTCCACCTTTGTTGGGTGGAAGGTGCAACTAAGACTTGTTCGTTGGGTGGAAGGTGCAACTGAGATTTTGTCTTGATGAATGATTGGCCTCCATCTTTGTTGGGTGAAAGGTGCAACTGAGATTTTGTCTTGATGGAGAGTTAGCTTCCACCTTTTGTTAGGTGGAAGCTGTAACTGAGATTTTGTCTTGATGGAGGGTTGGCTTCCGCCTTTTGTTAGGTGGAAGGTGTAACTGAGATTTTGTCTTGATAGAAGATTACCTTCCACCTTAAGTTGGGTGGAAGGTCTCAATGCCCTTGTTTTATCTTGATGGACTATTACCTTCCCCCTTAAGTTCTGTGGAAGGTCTTGCTACCCTTCTTTTATCTTGATGGAATATTACCTTCCACCTTAAGTTGTGTGGAAGGCCTCACTTCCCTTCTTTTATCTTGATGGAATATTACCTTCCACCTTAAGTTGTGTGGACAGTCTCGCTGCCCTTCTTTTATCTTAATGGAATATTACCTTCTACCTTAAGTTGTGTGGAAGGTCCCGCTACCCTTTTTTTATCTTGATGGAATATTACCTTCCACCTTAAGTTCGTGGAAGGTCTCGCTGCCCTTCTTTTATCTTGATGGAATATTACTTTCCACCTTAAGTTGTTATGGAAGGTCTCGTTGCCCTTCTTTTATCTTGATGGAATATTACCTTCCACCTTAAGTTGGGTGGAAGCTCATCTGCCCATCTTTTTTCTTGATAGAAGATTACCTTCCACCTTAAGTTAGGTGGAAGGTCTCAATGCCCTTCTTTTATCTTGATTGAAGATTAGCTTCCACCTTAAGTTGGGTGAAAGGGGCGAAGGTACGCTTTTTCTTGATGGAAGATTACCTTCCATCTTAAGTTGGGTGGAAGGTCTCGATGCCCTTCTTTTATCTTGATGGACTATTACCTTCCCCCTTAAGTTGTGTGGAAAGGGCTAAGGTATGCTTAATCTTGATGGAAGATTACCTTCCACCTTAAGTTGGGTGGAAGGTCTCAATGCCCTTCTTTTTTCTTGATAGAAGATTACCTTCCACCTTAAGTTAGGGGAAGTGGCTAAGGTACGCTTTTTCTTGATGGAAGATTAACTTCCACCTTGTTAGGTGGAAGGTCTTGATGCCCTTCTTTTTTCTTGATAGAAGATTACCTTCCACCTTAAGTTGGGTGGAAGGTCTCGATTCCCGTTTTTTTTCTTCATAGAAGATTACGTTCCTCCTTAAGTTGGAAGGTCTTCTTAAGGTCCTTTTGCGCCTCCCATTCAGAATGTCTTTTTGTGCCTTTAGGTTGGAAGGCCTTTGTTTGGCTTCCGGTTGAAAGGTCTTTGTTTGCCTTCATATCGGAAGGTCATTGTTTGCCTTTATACGGTTTGAAGGTCTTTGTTTGCCTTCATATGGTCTGAAGGTCTTTGTTTGCCTTCATACGGTCAGAAGGTCTTTGTTTGCCTTCATACGGAAGGTCTTTGTTTGCCTTCATTCTGACGGTCTTTGTTTGCCTTCGTACGGAAGGTCTTTTTTGGCGATTCGTGGTTACAAACTCCGCCATTCCTTTTAGGACTATGCAACAGATACTCTTTGGTGATCTTTGATGAGATGCAGGGGACTCATGGTCTGGATGTCTTTATTTCACAAAATAATACTTGGTGTTATGCTTGGATTCGTTGTCCAAAGAGTATAATAATTCAGCCTCGGTTTTGGAACCATTGGATGGCTTCAGCTCCCAGATGATTAAAGTTTAGAGAACCGAATAGCAGATGCATAACATGCATGTCATTCGCGAAGGCAAAAGATAAGAGTAAGGGGCCCTGTTTTGAATTAAATAAGGAGGTGATGCCACAGGTAAGTATCAAATTTATGCCCGCACTCAGAAATTGTGCAGTAGTTCGGGATAAAAGCAGAGGTTCCGGACGGCAAAAAGAGGTTCATTGTTGGTGCATTCATAATTGAAACAGCACATCCGTCCGTCGAAATCCCTTAGGATCATTCATCTTTTGGAACAATTATCTTCTTCGGAAATAACAAAGCCCAATTCGGAAGCCATCGGAAGCAAATGCTGCTTTATTTGGTAAATGGTTCGTCCTTAAGATTAATTTCGGATCCGGTTATGGATTTCCCACTGGGACTATACTGCCCGTTCGAAAGCAGGGATTAGTCCTAACCTGTTCCGTTACCCCTGAAAAGAAACCGTAGCAAAGAAAACCAGAAGTGGTAGTTGAGCTTCCACTGGGAAGAAGCGGGCGAATTCTTCTGAAGGCGGACACAAAATAAATTGCTTTGTATTATAATCAATCTGGCCAATTGTGTGTATATGTTGAATTCATAAACAAGGAATTTTGAGTTGCTCTTAGGATGTAGAAAGGGAATAATCACTTCAATTTGGGAGTCAGTACAACTACTGCTCTAGAAGCAAAATCAAATTTGAATTGGAACCAAGTTTCCAAATAGATTCAGAAGCAAAGACCTCTTATGAATGCTTGGTAGATGGCTTCGTCCTTTACGGATGCAGGTGGAGAGAGTGCGTCCTATAATCTAAGAGCCTTGGCCTTGTTTTATAATTTGATTGTTTGTCCCATTGGGCACATGGCCCATAGAAACAAACAAAATTGTTCGGCCAAAGACAACAGAGTATAATATATAACTGTTCAAATGAAAAAAATAGAAAGGTAGTACCTTAGTCGTCCATCTTCGCAGAGTGAAATCAGGAAGGATGGAGCAAGCACTTTTCAAAATCGCTGGGTGAAGCCAAATAAAATTTGTGCAGCAAAAGGCAAGTGGAATTCGTCCATGGATTTTAAAGTACGACCTCATTCGTCCGGATGTTTCAAACTGCTGTGGTTTGTAGCGAAGTAACCTCCAGAGTTTACTATAATGGGTTCATAAGTTTGGCTGCTTGCCATGAATTAACATATGGAGCTTGTGCATTTGGCTTGTACTGGATTGGATCTAGAAGCTTGTCTTCGTATCATAATCTAACTTCTCGATAGAAATCACAAAAACCGGAGGGTTGTCATTGGAAGGAGTGTTTTCCTCTTGTCTTCGGGGTCCGTCTTTCGAAACGTTTGCGGAGAACCTTTCGGCATATGCATGTAACTTCAGGAAAGCCATTGTCTGATTATTTATGTAGAGATGGTCCAGCATAGCTGTTGGGCGGAGCCAAACAGATAATTTGAGGAGAGATTTGCATCCAAAAGCTATTCAAAATTAAAGCTAGGCTAGCTCCGTCCGAAGGTAAAACATAGTAATATTTGGAAGGATGGATCTCTGCTGCACAGTCCGAACTGGATGGGTCTTCACCGTGATGCAAGCTTAGGTGATGTTTGCCAAAATCTAATGTTAGGAGAGGGATGCAAGTAGCACTAAGATTTGGAGTCAACATAGCATAATTAATTGGATCCTATGGTGTGAAGTCTGAACCGGAGGCCAAAATTTTGCTTTAGTTTAAATGTTAAACATTTTCTCACATACTCTTCCTCTCGACTCAACATGATTTAGAAGTTCCTCCAGAAAAGAGAGGGGGGAGGAGGGGTCTGCAAGAATAAATAAGAGGTGTTTATATTATAACTGGAAGGGTGCCTTGTCTGGACGGCATGGGAGTTCTTTTTGAGATTATGACATGGTTAAGGAAAAAGCGTAGATTTGGGACGTTTTACCGCAAACGCAAGGTTTTGTAGGTAAAAATTCCCACAGACGGCTCCAATGATGATGTCCGATCTACCGGAGGGTAGAAGCCTGCTTAGCCGGAAGGTAGAAGCCTGTTCAGCCGGAGGGTAGAAGCCTGCTCAGCCGGAAGGTAAAAGCCTGTTCAGACGGGGGTAGAAGCCTATTCAGCCGGAGGGTGTAAGGCTGTCATCTCAGGTGGAAGGGCGTCAAGTACCTGTCAAAGGAAAGGGATCATCAGGGAGTTCCGGGGTAGTACCCGGAATAAACTCCGACGGTCAAGTTAGGTAGGAGCAAAGTAGAGAGATAAGCTCAAGATTAGAGAGAGAAAGTATACAAGTATGTAGTACATAATATAAAATGAGAGAGCCCCCACCTTGGATGTCTTCAAGCCTATTTATAAAGGGAAGCTTGTCCCTCCTAAGGGCTCTTGTGATGACACGTGGCAGAGGTGTGGGGACCACTACCAGTGGTCCCATACACTATCAATAACCATACCAGGAAATGTGAAATGTGAAACATGGCATCTAACATCACAGTAGAGACAAAAAAACTGACTGCAGATTGAAACTTTTTCCTCTCTGAAAGAGATTATACCCGTTATAAGAAATTATGCATGTCATACAAAACAGAAAAGCTTAATATCAGTGGTCCAAAATTCTCAACGCCAGAAATCAGTTTTTAGTTTTGGCGGAACAATTGGTTTATCCATCTTGATCTCCTATCTATATTTATAATTAATTTTGAGTTGAAAGATTTAAGAACTACTCAGGATTCCTCAATGACCGCCAAACTTTTTGCTGTAAAAGGCATTAAAGTTTGAGTTGCATGCTACATATAGTTGCATACTTCAAGAACAATCACAATATTATGAACTAACTAATTCCAAGTATCTCAAATAATAAGATGAACCATCAAGAATATTTGATATCAGAAAGTTTTAACTTCTTTAGGAATCCTGTATGAATCTCCAAAATGTACAGTTCCTTTGAATCTACTGAAGCCCCAAAGAAAAGCTCTGTTTCACATCCCAAATTCTCATCTGTAGAATAAACAAAATAGCAGAATTCCAAGGAAGAATTAAATTGGTCACATTAACCAATTCCACCCAATAATGAAAGCTAAAACCATAAAATCGAAACAACTGAAAATCAAATTTAGCTTTTAAAGGTTCAGCTATTGTGCAATAAAATCCAAAGAAACGTCATTCCTCTAAAAAAAACCGAGGCAACCCACAAATATTTTGATTGAAATCCAAATTACTTCACTAATTAAATCAAAGTTTAACTAAAGGCAATTCAATATCTAGTTTTTTCCATCGTTTTTCAGGATGAAAAAATTACCTTAACTGATGGTAGAGATGCCAGAATGAAGGGAGCTTCAACTGATGAGGAAATCCAAGACTAAAACAAAAAAAAATATGAGTCAGAATCCATGAGGTCAACCAAAAGCTCCAATGCACTTAATGAGAAGGAAATGAAGCTTACAAGAGTTACCCTACTCTCCATCAAGGTGGAAATGGTGAATACTAGTCCTTCCAATTAAGGAAATGGTGGAAATGGTATTTCCAAGCTGTGCAAATGGTGGAAATGGTATTTACGAACTAAGGAAATGGTGGAAATGGTAACTATTAGTCTTTCCAGTGAAGAAATAGAGATTTCATAAAGTTTGAAGAATTTTAGAAGTGAAATATTTTTTGAGCTTCTGAAACGATTCCGGAAGCTTCCAGAAGATTCCAGAAGCTTCCTACATCTACATCATCATGCTACATCAATTGAGCTGAATCCATCAAGTCCACTCCATGAACCCACATTCGGCCAAGCCCAAGCCCAAGGAGAAGCAATTCACAATTAGGGTTAGGGTTTGGAGGAGAATTAAGGTTTTGTGCATGTTACCTAATTCTCTTCATAGTTTCCTCTTTTTCTTTTCTCCTTTATTTTTCAATTTTTCCTTTTCTTTAAAGGTAAAATCTGAATTTTTCCTTCCTTTTTCTTGTGAGAATTTCGTGTATTGCTTACCTTAAAGCAGCCAAAATTCTTCCTTCTTTTCTTTTACTTTTTCAGCAAGTAAGTTCCTTTTTCTTGCTGATTTTTGTGAGTTACTTAATCTCTTGATTAAGTTCCAATTTTGTGTTTTCTTTCCTTATTTTCTTGTGTAAATTTCGTGCTCCCTATACCTATAAATAGGGGTACTGTCCTTCATTATTGGACAGTGATTAATTGAATGAAAGTTTATACTTTATTATTCACTCTTCTTTATTTTGGCTTAAGTAATTTGCATGCTTGTTAATTGCTAAAGTACAGGAACTATAGTCTAATTAGATAATTGCTCTATCTAATTGCATGCTTTGTTTCACCTCTATTATTCTCCACTTGGTTTGAATTGCGTGTTTAATTTAACTTGTTAAATTAGTAGTCTACTGAATCCAAGGGTAAGATTCTAGAGTTTTGAGAGCTGCGTCTTGCATACAGACTTTTCTTGGCAATTTTTCGCATTGAGTTCTTGTTTTCACAAGTTGAAATCAAGGGTTCACATCATGAACATTATTGCAACTGTTGAAGATTCTCTTATAGTTTATAGTATAAGGAAAAACATTGGAAAAATTCATGCAAGTTAAGCTGAAAGCAAGCTTCTGGATCAGCAAGCCGTCTGATTGGTCGTCCGAAGTGGACGCCCAGTCGGATGAGCGCCAGTGAGCAAATCTCACTAGGTTGCAGGAAGCAAGTGCTGTTCGAATCTTCGTCCGATTCGGACGGTGTGTCGGACAAGCTCCATTAGCTTCTACGAGATGCAACTCTTTGATTTCTTCCTTTGGATGCGTCTTTTGGTTAAAGTGTTGCGTCCTAACTCATGAATGGATGATTGCATCCATTCATAGGCTGATCGTATCCGATGAACATAACATTTCAGCTCTATAAATAGAGGGTGAATGCCACAAATTAAATCAACTAATTTCTATTTTCTTTCTTGTCTAAACAATCTAAGAATTGTCTACTTAGTTGTTTATGAAAAATCTATTGTATGCTAGAAGTGATCTTGCCACATTCCCTGTTAGATATATAGTGGGGGCATTAAACACTTTAAGGAAAGTGATTACATGCCTTAGATTTCTACTTTGTGACTTATGAAAGTCTTTCTTTCTTCTACATTTCTTTCTTTATTTGATAGTGAAATTTCTTCAGAATTTCTTCCTACTATGTGTTCTTATATTTTCTTAAAGTCTTGAAGAAACCCCTCAAATTCTTTAGCAACAGGCGACCAAACATCCCTCTTTCACACTGATTTACGTATTAATAACCAAAGTAAATAGGGAGAGGATAAAGCTTCTGTCCAAAGAAGAGGACGTAGACGTCATTGGCTGCCGATGGGAGTTCACACAAATTGACGGCTTAATGAACAAACGTAAACAGGGAGACGAAAAAACTTGTGCTCAAAGAAGAGAACGTAGTCGTTGGCAAATGTTGGGACATCACACAAAATGGCTTCATTAACAAAAGTGAAGGGAGACGTAAAAAGTTCTCTTCAAATTAAGAAGGACGAGGCTGTAGTCGTATGCAACTGTTGGGAAGTTCATTATGACGCACTTTTACATGTAGTAATTGGGTTATAATATGGGAAGGAGTTGGAGTAATTTTCCATGAGCGATGTAATGTAAACCGAAGGATCTACCTTAACATTCCATCCTTAATTCATAATAAATTTGCTTAGTTTTATTGGTTTTTGTTCTGATTAAGGTTCAATAGCTTTAGCTAATTTACATTAGATCGATCGATTGAGAACGTAGCGAACCTTATTTTTATGGCCGGCAGAATTCAGTTCTGTAAAAAGGAAAAAAAAAAAAAAAAGTTCAGTTTATTTCCTGCACGTAAGTTGCACAGACAGACATATACGTGTCTAGTTCTATCTTTTTAGTAGTTTCTGCCAGGGCTGCTCAAATGGCAAAATCCGATCCGAACCGACCCGATCCGATCCGAACCGATCGGATCGGATCGGTTTGGTTCGGACCCGATCCAAAATTCCCTTTTTTTCTCTTTTTTTTTAATTTTGTTTTCCCTTTTTGAATTAGATTTTTTTTTTAATTGCCTTTGTTTACTTTCTAGTAATTTCAACATCTCTGTTATGCAATCAACTAGCGAAAAAAAAATGGCTTCTTTTTTTATAATTGCAAAAATCTCTTGGTGCTGATTAAATAAAAAAAAAAAGAAAAGAGTATAAACGTTTAACAAAAAAAAAAAAAAACTTTCGGATTAGATCGGATCGGATCAGATCAATCCGAACTGATCCAAAAACCATGCCGATCCGAAAATTTATCGATCTGATCCGACCCGAATCGCGGGTCAAGTGAACAGCCCTAGTTTCTGCTGTGGCCATTAATCCCATGAAAGTTAACCGCCTCCTCAAACTTTTCTATCCCAATATGCTGCCGCAAATCCAGGCTGAAATAGCCGCAGCTGTAATGAAAAATGAAAAGGGGGACATAATTATCGTACCTCTACTACAATCAAAGTAAAGGGAAGATATGAAAAAATTATCGCCTTAAATAAGGGATCTGTAAAGCATCTGAACGTAGGATTTTTCTTAGTTTGAAAGGAGCCTCTAGTTCATTTGCAAAAGTCTCAGGTCGGCCGCTGCTACTGTAATGATCCATAAAGTCTATTGCTCCATTCGCCTCACGATATACATGGTTAAAATCCAGCGCTCTTGAGCTAAACTGTCCCTAATTCGCTGAAGCGCTGAAATAAGTCTCCATGGAGTCTTATGTCACTCTTCACCTCCACTTGTTCATATCCCAACTCCTTACACATATCCAGGCCTCTAAGCAGAGTCTCAGCCTCTGCGAAATTATTCATTTGATGCCCATAGTCCTAAGCTTTTGCATAGAGCAAATCACCCTGATCATTCCGCACCACCATTCCACCTCCAGCTTTTCCCGGATTCCTTCTCGACAAGCCATCTACATTCAAATTGACTGAGTTTGCTTTTGGCAGATAGCACTGGACCAATTTAGGCATCTTCTTTTTCATTTGCCTAATGTCTAACCCGTTACCCCTGAGCAATTCATCCCCTGGGAAGCTAAAAAATACTGGCCAAATGCGCAGAGACAACTGAATATCCAACCAAACTACAAAAATGATTCGTTAAGCATTAACTTATTCACCCTGATACATAACAGTATCCCATCCCTTCCATAATTCCCAAATTACAAAAGGCAGCACCAGATTTGCCACGATGCTCGTTATTCCTGAAATAGCAAGTTGAGTCCACCAAAGAGCAGCATACTCTCCGATGTTTTGAGCTCCAAAGACATAAATTCCCAGCATCTGCTCAAAATAAGCCCAAACTTCCTTGGAAATTCTGCATTCCATAAACCAAAGGTCCAAAGTATCTATCGAGTCACATCCTAGGCATTTGGAAGGCATGTGAAATTTGAAATCTTGTGGATATCCGGGAAAGGCAGAAGGCCATTCCAAACTCTCCAGCTTATGATGGGCACATTTTTTGGAATCTGTTTAGTCAACAATGCTTCTAACTCCATACACCAATGATGTTGTTGTCTTACCAATTGAAAAGCTGATTTTGTTGAAAAAACACCAGCTAATTTCAGAGTCCATACCATCCTCTCAGAGTTATTAGCCATCACCTTATCTACATTACTATAAAATTTGGCATATTCCTTCCGTAATAAAGGCCATAACCGAGAGGATAGAATCTCTCCTCGTTGTTGCATATACTTTGCCCAATGCCTATCCTCCCCTCAAATTTCCAAAACATTTTTAGTACAAATGCCGCCTGAACATCTTCCAGTCGCAGAAGCCCAAATCCACTTTCTTCAACAAGGTAAGCACTTCAAGCCCAAGACCGTGATGATTCCTTAGGTAATTCCGGTGTGGAACCCCAGAGAAGGCGACCCATGACTCGCTCTAACCTAAGAACTATTTTTGGAACATTCACTGCTGTCAACAACTGAACATGAATGGAGAATAAAACATATTTAATAAGAACTAAACGCCCTCCTTTGGATAGTAAATAGTGTCGCCAAGACAAAATTCTCTGCTCCACTCGTTCGATTATCCACTGGAAAAATTCCTTCCTACTTCTCCCCTTATAGATTGTGCACCCCAAATATTTAAAGGGAAAATCATTTTGCTTGAACCCTATTGTACTCATCACTGCTCTCTTTGTTGCAACTATGCTCCTTCTAGAGATATAGAAAAAAGATTTATGTGGATTTATTTGCTTCCCTGTTGCAGCCGCATGGAAGCCCGGGTTGCTCTGTCAATATATCGAACTAGCTCCTGCAAGAGCATTACATGATCTGAAATTTCCTTCCCCTTCATAAAAGTAGACTATTCATCCAATATCAGCTTAGGCATAACGGTTGCAGATGTGCACAAAGAACCTTGGTGCAGACTTTATTCAGAAATGTAGACAAATTGATAGGCCGATAATCTACAAACGTTGAAGGAACTTCCTATGCTTTTAGGCAATGGGACTCCCACAAAAAACTCCTGCACTGCTTCAAATAAATCCTTCAAGATAACCTCCCAAGCATAGTGGAAAAAAATCCATCAAAACCATCCCCCTTGGGGCACTCTCCCGGTCCAGACCGAACACAACCTCCTTAACTTCTTCCAATGTTATAGCCTAGTTCAACATAATATTATCCTCATGAGCGACCAAACTCGGAATGAAATCTAAAAAATATGATATAGCTTGATCATCTTGCACCCCCTCAGCTTTCAATAGTTTAGTGAAAAATTCCACTCCCATATCCATGATCTCATGTATGTCGTCTACCCATTGCCCACGTTCATTTTTCAGCTTTGATACTCTGAGCCTTTTTTCCTTCATGGTTGTGTGGGAAAAAGCAGTGTTACCATCTCCAGCCTCTAACCATTTTGCCCAACTTAAAGTTTCCCTATCTGTTAGCGCAATTTTTAGTTTAGCCTGATCTTTTTGCAACAAAATGAAATTTGCCTTAGGTCCATCTATCTGATGTTGCGTAGACATGTGAGAAACCTCCTCCTCTGCCAACTTCACATTTCTCATTACATTGTCAAACTTCTCATTGTTCTATACCTGCAATATGCCCTTCAATCGCTTTGATTTTAGCATAGAACCATGTATGCTATAGCCATTATACCTATCTCCCAATCTTCTTGAATCACTTGTAGCAAATCATCCCTCCTATTCCACATAAGCTGAAACTGAAATAGACTTACTCTTGGCGGCTAAGAAGTTACCGTCGTATAAATGAGTGGACTGTGATCTGAGTAAGTGTTATCAAGTACCTGCACAGTTCCTGTATCAAAACCATCTAACCATTGCTGCGACACAAGGGTTCTATCTAGCTTTTCAAACACCCTTCCCCTATATCACATACCAGTCCAAGTAAAAGGGGATCCTGTCATTGGAAGCTGTGTTAGCATACATTTCTCAATAAAAGAGTTAAAATCCTCCATCGACCGCATTTCACATCTTCCCAGGCCTTTATACTCCTCCAATGTGCGGATTGCATTGAAATCCCCTCCAACCAACCAGGGATAATCAAGGTAATCCAGCCTCACTTCCTTTAAATCCTCCCAAACTAGCAATCTCTCCATTCTATTGTTTTTTTCATAAATTACCGAAAACAGAACCGGGCTATCCGATCTACTACTATGAACGAGTTCAATATGTATTTCTTGCTCTGATAGCCTCACTAATTCAGGCGAAATAGAAGACATACAAAGCAGCCAAAATTTTCCATTCAAGTTGCCAGCATATTTAAGAAAACCATGGGATTTACAGAAAAAAACTAAATTTTGCAAAGGAACCATTGGCTCAAGAATCACCAACAAATCAACAATATAATCACCATTTAATTTCTTAAGGCGTCGAATGGAATCCTTACATGCAATTCCTCTAATATTCCAAATTAAAGCTCGAATCAATGGGAAACATTATAATCGTCGGGATTAAGACGCTATGTTGTCATTGTGCGTGCGTGTTCCGGATATATCTTCCAATTCTGCTTCTTCTTTTTCTTCCCAGTACTAGAACTGGGAGCATCCTTTCCCATTATTCCAAGAAGCATGTTACTAAATTTTCTCCATTCAACCACCTACTCATTGCGCCCCTTTATCGGGATCTCTGGGGCTTCCGTATCTGAGTAATGATTTTTGGGGGGCAATTGCTTTGGTGGCTCTTCCTCTTACCAAAGTTTATACGCATGTTTATCATCATAGAATGGCCTACCAATTATGAACGATGGAGATCGCAGCCTTGAGCTGAAGCTGGAGCTGTTCTGCAGTGAGGGTTGGGGGCATTAAAAAGGTTGGGAGATGTTTGTTTAAGAGTAGTTGAATGTGTGTTTGGAGCCTGTTTTTCCCCATCCGACGAGGGATGCGGTGGTGCTGGAAAAATTTCCTTCACAAACAAAATTAATGGTTCAGTGGGTTCCTTAAGTGGCTCTGCGGCTGCAATCAATTGCTGGGCTACTTCCTTGACCAAATGGCCTGCTACTGCAATCTCCAGCAAAATTTTTGGGAATTCCAGAAACTCCTGCTGCTCTGCAGAGCTTGAAAGGTGCTTCATGGACTGCAATCACAGCTTTCGCTGCCAGCATCTGCCCTGAAGATCCCTCTGTCTCTGTTCTAGTTTGCAGATATTTTGAACCAAGGTCTGTCGATCCCCTTGATTATGTATGGCTTCTTTAACTCGGTACTAGAGATTTTCCTTACGCTTCACTGGTTGTTTCTCAATCGGTCATTCTTTCCCGTCTTTAAGTTCTGGATGCTTAGTGGTACACTCTTGCTCCGGATGCCCCAGATGCCAACAAAAAACATAATAGGAAGGCAATCGTTCTTCCAACCCAATTTGTTGATAATATCCATCCTTTGCAACTGATCCATCACTACATTCCTCCCAATCCCCAAATACTCCAGAGGTGGTTGGAGGACGTTAATATCTACCTGAACTCCAGCCACACTTGGCCTTTTAAACCCCATTGTTGCTGAATCCAAACAAAGTGCTTGTCCAAAAGAATTCACTATTTCAAAGATTCCATCCCGATTGAACATGTGATTGGTCAATTTCGGCAAAGCGATCCAGACCGGGACTATAGAGGCCTCTTTATCTACATGAAAGTTCCTTGTCGACTTAAAAATTTGCATAGGTTTTCCAGCAACATACCAGACAGAACAGACATAAAAACGGATGAAATCCGATTTAGCATCAAATAGGATAATAATATGACGGAAATCCAATAGTGCAACAGAAAACTTTTCCTTCAGAGCCTGGGCCTTGATGAAGCTCTAAATTACCTCCATATGTGGTATGCCTTGCGAGAATTTCCCAACAAGGGTTTGCTTAAACAGTTCAGCATATTTGTCCAGCAAAGGAGTCGGGAAAAAAATAGCGGGTTGTCCCCGATGGGTTCCCCTCCGTGGGCGAGAGAGTATATCCGGCTACTAGGACCCCCAGCAAGAGCGGTGGCTGCCTAGATCCTGCGGGGAGGCCGCAATTGACGTAACCTAGATTGCTTGGGTCACAAGCGAGTTTTGTGCAGAAGGAGAATTTTGAATAACCAATCCAAATTTTGATTATGTTGTTTAATAAACCGTCTCCTTTTCCCCAGTTATGGAGCCATTTTTATTAAACAACCGGCTCATTTTCCCCGGCTTTGGAGGCGTTTATATAATAAAATCGCCTCATTTTCTCCATTTTGGAGGCATTTTTATTAAACCCCCTCTTTAACCCCATTTTTTTTCGGAGGTTATTTAAACTACCATCCTCATTTTCTCCATTTTTGGAGGCGTTTATTTGGAATAACTGGCTCTTGTTTTTATCACTATTAATCACTAATAACCCGCGACTATTGTATATATTATTAATAGCCACTATTAATCATTATTCACAATTTACTATAGATAAGAAAATAACCAACAACTTTAATTATAAACCAATAGTGCACAATGAAATCACTAGACCAAAATAGACCATATTCAAATTACATACATCAATATTGATGTCCAAACAATCCTATACAATCAATCCGATGACAAAAAGTTTTCAATCTCATGAGCTAATACATAAGAAGCTACAAATTTTCGCACATCATTAAGCTTGTCCTTGCTCAAATACGAACTATCTCTTTTGAACCACTATTAAGGAAGACAATAAACATGATTACCACAAGATTACATCGAACCCTCATTTCGCAAAATATAATGTAAATACTACAATAACTCAGCTAAAGAATAATAATAATTAATTCTCATCGATCATACATCTCTCAAAGTCATGTTAGGTGTCCTTTGTTTTTTAGCAATCTCTCTCATGTAGTGAAGACATAGTAGCCACACTCTCAATTATCCACTTGTCTCTTGTGCAATACGAAAGTTTTCATTGTATACCTACTTAATTATAATAGTAAACACATTTGAATTTAGCTGTAAACACTAAATAAATTTATTACCTTCATATGAATCCATTTGATCTTGGCACTACTTGCCTTCCTGGGCTTTGCTCGTTTGGCATTATATCTTTGCAATGTTCTTTACATTTAAAATTTAAATTCATTAATACTAACATATAGTGTAAGTTATACGAACAAAATTCATCCGTACAGGTCAACTTTAATATGTTCGGTTGGTAAATTACTCTATCATCAAGAATTTTATGATTGCTGAAGGAACTCCAAAAATAGAATCAAACCAATAAACTTCCTCCCAGGATCTGGGTCTGTAGCACAGTAGCATCCAATGTCGCCTACAACCATTGAAGTTATCTAAAAGAGTGAATTGCGCAGTTCATCACAAACATTTGGTCATGTTACCAGAATGAACACGATCCTTTAAAAATTAGTTTTTCATCACAAACCTTTCAAAAATGTTACAAAATATGATATTCCGTTTGCCCCATCCGTCAACCAACTAACGACAACAATTTTTTGAGGGTAAATTTGTCAAATTATCAATTCTTATGTCTTGTATTGCACTTATTCTACTTTTATTACCAAACAAACCCACAATCTTTCATTTTTTTTTACATATTTATCCGAAATAAATTTCCCTCAGATTAATTATTAGTAACCCTTTTTTCTTTTTCTTTTCTTTTTTTTTTTTTTACTATCAACACTTTATTTCTAAAAAAAGATACCGTTATATTTTTTTTTATTTCCTTTTAAATATTAATTTTTTCATCTTTTCTCTCCACTGAGTAGCAATCTCTTCACCAATTTTCACAGCCCCTCACCTGTTCTTCCCTCCGCCCACACATTGTTTGCCGATTTCCCAACTTCCATGGATATTGACAAGATCAATTCTCTGGTCTTGACTTTGGTTGCCTTCTTGCCGGCCGTTCTCGTGCTTCGCAAAGCTACTCTGTCGCGCGCCCGCTTTTGCTGGCCCCAAATTTTAGGAAGACGACCCATTGTTTCTCATTGTTGCCATTCAGATCTGCTACTTCCGTTGCGAAAGAAAACAACCCACCGTTCAGATCTGCTGTTGCCATAGGGGGTAAACTCAAGTTGGCCCTCCTCCCTCTCAGGCGTTCTTTTTTCAGCACAGCCGCCGCTCGTTCAGGTATTTTGTCCAGATCTGAACCTCGACGCCGCCGCAGCGCATCACCGTGGGGTTGATTTGTAAGTGTGTGTGCGAAATATAGCCTCCCGGCAAGATCACGAATAGTTTTTCAGTTTTGGTGAAATTTTTGCTGTGTAGATAAAAACAGAGAGATCACGAAGGAAAATAGAAAGCCTGCGTGAGTGAAAAGGCAGAAAGCCGGGAAGTAATAATTATTCTGAGAGAATAAAAGGGGATAATATTATAATTATCATTAATTATGTAAATAAATATTAAAATAAAAATAAGGAAAATAATAATAACTAATTAATATTTGTAAAACTCAAAAGGAAAATAAGAATGAAAGAAAGTAATTAATCATGAAAATAAATGTTGAATTGAAAAGTGATAAAGAATAACAATCATGGAAAAAAATGAAAAATAATTAAACTAGAATTAAATTTATTGGATTGGCCAAATATATAAAGTAATGAAAAGATATGGTGAATTGTAATAAATATAAAAGATTTGGGGTTGGTTTTGTAAAAATAGTAAAAATAAGGGAAATATAAGACAAAAAATAAGCAATTGTATGACTTTACCCTCAAAAAGTAGCTTTCGTTTGATAGTTAACGGAGGGGGTAAGCAGAATGTCATGTTTTGTAATTTTTTCGAAAGGTTTGTGATGAAAAAAATAATTTTTAAAGAATCGTGTCTATTCAGATAACATAGTCAAATGTTTGTGATGAATTGAGCAATTCACTCTATCAACATGTATACGTCTTGAATGTGAGTTTAATAATTAGTATAAAATAAAGAACTGCTTACCCATCACAATATGGCATAATGCATAGTTTATTGCCATTATTACTCGACATTCTATCGTCCATGTAACGTTTTATGTGCTCGTCTGAGCATGATAACATGAAAACTCTATATGGTGTGAAGAAACACAAGGCCGAATTGCTTATGACGTGATTTTCAAGTAAATGTTGCTCAATCTCCCTAACAACTACAGAACAAAATAAACGCACAATAGATATCATATATTTTGTTCTGTTCACGTCAAGTGGTGCGTGTCAAGTCAATGTGGTTCGGGTCGAGTCAAGTCTGGTTTGGGTAAAGTCAAGTCTGGTTCGAGTCAAGTCAAGTCTGGTTTTGGTCAAGTCAAGTTTAGTCCAGGTCAAGTCAAGTCAGATCAAGTGGGTTCAAGTTAAGTCAAGTCAAGTTGGGTCAAGTGGGTTCAAGTCAAGGCAAGTCCAGTAAGGTCAAGCTTCAGGTCAAGGGTCAAAGTCAAAGGTGGCTGGGTTCGGGTGGTTGCGCAAGGACCTGTGCGAGTCGCATGGTTGCTAGCACAGCTGAGCCTCGTCCAAGATCTTGTGCGAGTAACACAGGAATTCGCTTTCTGGGCAAGAACTTACCTAGAACTTTTGGTTCGAGATGGCTCATTCGAGGCCACCGTTTTTGCGTTTCTAGTTTGATTTTGACCATTCCAAAATACCAAGTCTAAGACTAACATACGGGCTACCAAAATCAACCAAAAAATGGTACTTATAACCATTCTAGATACATTAAATTTAGCTACGAACGTGCTATCGGACATTGTTTTAGAAACATGCATACTTCCAGATTTCTTATTAATCCAAATCCATTACTTTCCAATCCATTAACTAAATACATCAAACCTACATGACATACAACACATCTAGAATGCATTAACACCCTATAACATGCTTCGCTACGGATCAAACATGCAAACCCAACAACTTTTGGTCTAAACTTCTTCAACTAATAACACATGCTTTCTGCTCTGATTACAACGTTGATTCTTATACTTACAATAGTCCTATGATTACCACGATCTCCTAAGTGGCTTCGAACGGAGAAGACCACAGTGGTGGCGGCGACGACATTGGCGTTTTCCTGCGGTAGCGGCTTCTTGCTCCCCTTCGAGACCCTTACATTGATTTTTTTTTTTCACTGAATTCTTTAGTTTGGAAATTAAAGGTTTCATTGTGGAGTTAAGGATGCTTATATAGGGAGTAATTAGGCCTAATTTTAGGTTAGATACGATCCAAACCGATTTGGATTCGTAGGTTTTCAAATCCAAGATAGGATAGGATTTCAACTTTTGAAAATTTTGAATTCTCGCAACTGAGTGCCGTGCAAGTTTTCATCCGACTAACATGGATTCTCGCCGCCTTGCACGTGCGAGTTGTCGCGCGACTAGCACGCTTGCTCGCACCGGCAAGTTTCAGTATTGTTTCATCGGTTTTTGCTCCATTTCACTTTCTCCTTAGGTACCTTCAGGTAACACTTTATTCCCATGTTTATTGTCCTACATTATGCTAAGCACATACTCCTTCCTAGATTACTCAAGGAGTATTACACACAGCCTAGACACGTAACAATTCACAGAACAGTTCAAGCAAGCAAGTCACGTTTCAAGTCAAGCGCACATATAAAATAAAAATTTTGATTTTTACCATTTTTATCCCTAAGTTTTCGCTCCGAAAATCTGGGGCCTCACAACGTGGGCCACAGTCATGTCATATAGGGTTTCAAATTACCACTGATATCCAAATCACCACTACTACAAAAAGGGGCTTTAATGGCGGTTTTTTCCCACTTTCAATGGTTATTTGATCATTTGAACCGCCATCTATCTGGCAGCCGTAGAAAGGTCACAGACTTTCTACAGCGGTTCCTAACCCAACCGCCATAGAAAGTCACGCACTTTCTACGGCGGTTCCCAACCCAACTGCCGTAGAAAGTCCGTGATTTTCTACAGCGGTTCCTAATGCAACCGCTGTCGAAAGTGCTCAGTTTCTATTGCTGTATCTAAACCAGGCGTTTTCCATACCCTCCATAGAAAGTTTTGAGCTTTCTCTAGTTTAGAGCAACACCTGCTTCTGAAAGTTTAAAATAAATATACAAAATATTGCCAAGATAGAAGTAGAAATCACTATTACATTACAGTGACATATCTACAAAAATTTATACAACTATAATATCCAACAAGTTTCATTACTATCAAAACAACCATCAAATACTACTTGGCTAATGCTCCACAATATAACTAGCGCATAATTTTCTCATAGCATCTATATCCTCAGTGGTTAATGGAGTGCGGTTGACCTTGAAGTACTGCCACAGAGTATAAAAACAAATTTAATTGAGAAGCAAAATGAAATAAAATCAAATAGGTTATGTGAAATCAAAACCAAATACCTTTTCTAGCTCTAGTAGAAGAACCATGCATCTTCATCGCCATTTCCCTCATTTTCATGTGTGGCTCTTTTCATGAAAATGATGATTATTTTTATACATGGAGAGTTCAAAATGTCACAAACAAAAGAGTCTAAGAAAAGTTAAACTTTTAAGACATTCTTAAAAGTTTAACTTTTCTTAGACTCTTTTGTTTGTGACATTTTGAACTCTCCATGTATAAAAATAATCATCATTTTCATGAAAAGAGCCACACAAAAGATACTAACAACTCTTCTTAAAAAGATACCCGAAAATGAGACTAAGAAAGGTGTAACTTCAAAAAACAAGTGACATTATACACTCTAAACGAAAGGAGACACACAAAAGAGTCTAAGAAAGGTTAAACTTTTAAGAAAAAGTGACATTTTGAACTCTCCATGTATAAAAATAATCATCATTTTCATGAAAAGAGCCACACAAAAGATACTAACAACTCTTCTTAAAAAGATACCCGAAAATGAGACTAAGAAAGGTGTAACTTCAAAAAACAAGTGACATTATACACTCTAAACGAAAGGAGACACACAAAGAGTCTAAGAAAGGTTAAACTTTTAAGAAAAAGTGACATTTTACACTCTCCTTGTATAAAAATAATCATCCTTTTCATGAAAAGAGCCACACAAAAGATTCTAACAAATTTTCTTAAAAAGATACCCGAAAATGAGACTAAGAAAGGTGTAACTTCAAAAAACAAGTCACTCATTACACTCTAAACAGAAGGAGACACACAAAGAGTCTAAGAAAGGTTAAACTTTTAAGAAAAAGTGACATTTTACACTCTCCTTGTATAAAAATAAGCATCATTTTCATGAAAAGAGCCATTACCAATGCAAATCAAGAAATTATATAATATAATGATGAACTAGGCATAGATAATGTGCATTACCATTGAGGAAAAGATGCCCAACACGAATCGGAAATAGGACCTTCTCCTCTTTCCAAAAAATAAAAATTAAACCAAAATTTCACGATCACATAATCAGTAAACATCTATATACTAAATAGTTTAAGTGAAGATTTTTAATTAGTGGGTTTTTTTTTTTATAAATATATTACAGAGTAGTTTCTCCACCAATTTCAGCAGACTCGTTAGCATTTAGAACTACGATTAGCCAAACACTGAGCAATATTTTACCATTTGCAACATCTCAAACTATATGCCAGGTTCATAAGAGGTATTTCAAACAACTTCCCAGATACTACACTCCACATCTAGTCAAAATGTCAAGCAAGTACCTTCATAACCAACTGAAAGAAGATTTGCATGACAAAAAAGATCAATAGAGTAAAGAGAGATGCAAGACAGGTAATTGGAACATACTAGTACAGTCAATTCTAACACTAGAACCCGAAGCTAAAACAAACAATAAACCCTAGGCCAATCACAATAATCAAGTAAAAAGAAAATTTCTAAAGCTTAAATAAAGTTGAAACTATTTGATATAACAATTTTTATGATTTGATGCCCACAACAAGGACCGATTGTGGTGAAATTCTGGTGGGGGATTAACTCCAAGTGGTGGGTGATGGCCGATTAAGAAACCATCTCCGGAGTTGGTTGACGGCGGGTCTGGTTATCAACGTCGTCGGAAGAATGGCTTCGGGGGAAGACAAGAGAAAAAACCTGCGGCGAGAGGATGGGCATCAGAGACATTCCTTGCAAAAGATGAAGGGGAAGCGGCGGTAGGATAAAGATGGAAACAGAGGAAGCTCACAATTTTTCCCCTAAAATTCGAACGCCATCTTTGAAATCAAGTTTCTACAGCAGTTTTAATTAAAACCGCCGTAGAAAGCCCGTAAAATATTGGGTTTTCTACGGCGATTTATCTTAAACCGCCTTAGAAAGTGTTGGAAAAAATTGAGAGAATTCCCGCGCGTGCCTCTATTCCTATTAATTTCTAGTTTTTTGTTTTTGTAAATTAACCCCAACATTTTTTTAAATTTAATATTGAATATGCAATTTAATATTAATTAAATTTTATAGTAAAATACATTATATTTATTAACCAATCCATTATTTTAGGCCCTCAAAAATTTTTCAAGTTTTGTTACATAATAATTATAGGAAAGCCTCAAAAGTAATAATTTTCATTGAATTACTGGTAAGATTTTTACTATTGAATTTCTACATACTTACCTCTATTTAAATAAAGTAAATCAAGAAATTCAATTATGATAAGATAAACATTCATAGTGGCAATTAATTAATACTCTTCACAATTGGTTACAAGTATTACTCAATGTGGTATCCATGTAAAGTCTTAATTAATTGTCGATCGTTCTGTATCTCTTATATACAGGCTAGTTAGATCTTCCTTTGCATATCTATACCTTCTTTTATTAAAATTAAGAGTCAAAAAAATATAAAGAGGTTGACGTGCGTACGAAATGCGCCTTACCCCTATAGGCAGATTTCAGATGATGCAGATAATACACTTTAAATTTGAATATTACAGTTAAACCTCGATAAAGTAATATTCGATAAAGTAATAACCTTGTTTATATAATAATTTCTTCTGGTCCCAACTTGGGCCAACGGACTAAATGTGTTAAGTAATAAAAAAATCTGAATCCTTAAGGGCCTAATAAAAATATAAAGTAATAATTACTGGATTTCATTTGTTATACATATGTACATACATGAATTTATTTTTTCAAGACATTAAGTTTCACAAAAACTTTTGAGCTTTCCTAAATTCAAATAATTTTCAATAAAAGTATATTGAAGAACTCTCTCTAAAATAATAAATATTTATTTATCGATAAATGAATAATTTATTCATTTAGCAGTAAATAAATAACCTCGCTAAATGAATATTTTTTTTCAATCCCGAGGGTATTAATTTATCGAGGTTTAACTGTACAAACAAAAATATTGGAGTTTTAAACAACTCTAAACAAAAAGAAATCTAATTTTACTGAAAATTCGACAGAATCTCAACTATATATTTAACAAACCTCCCTATCACATTAACATACATAGTGAAGTTTTACGCAATTTCAAATAATAGCAAATTCAGTTTTACATCAATTTCGATAGAGCCTTCCCTGTAAATTTAACCAAAACTCCTTGTTGAATAAACAGTGAAGCTTTAATCAACTCTAAACAACAAGAAATTCAATTTTATAGAAAATTCGACAAAGTCTCCCCTATAAATGTAACAAAACTCCCTTACAAATGAACATAAATAGTGAAGATTCCAACAACTTCAAATAATAGCCAATTCAGTTTTACATTAATTCCGACAGAGCCTCCCCTGTAAATTTAACCAAAACTCCTGGTTATCCTAACATCAAGAGAAAAGCTTTACATAATTTTCAGCAATTTCAAATTCACTACTTCATCATTTCGCTATCTTCTATTCCTTGTAAATTTATCCTATAATTCGCGACTTCATCCAAGTGTGAGACCTATTTCAATCAAATAATAAAAAAGATAAAATATATGTTATAAAATTATGTCCACATAGTTTGATTAAAATCAAATATACATATATATATATATATATATTATGTCTACTGTATTCCATGGCGGTTGTAAAAACCCCACCATAGAAAGCAATTTTCCATGGCGATTATTTGAGAACCGCCATGGAAAGAAGCTTTCTATTGCGGTTTTTTAAAAACAGCCATAGAAAATAGCTTTCTATGGCGGTTATTAAGAAACCGCCATAGAAAGTAGGGACTTTCTATAGTGGTCTCTTCTACCATTAAACTACAGCCATTGAATCTACTTTTTTTAGTAGTGAACATACTTAGTATTTCACAAATATGATCAATATCGAAAGTGAAATTGGAAATTAAAGGAAGAATTTAGTAAGCAAAATTGATCCAAGTAACTCCCTAAAAAAATAGCGCCCGCACTACCTTATTTGACGCAGGTTTTGCAACAACTGCCTCAGAAACTTTAGTTTGTGCACCGGTGGATGAAAACCACAGCTAATACACTAGCATTAGCAGCAGGTTATTAGTAACCGCGGCCAATGCTGTTGTATTAGCCACGGTTTTAATCACTCACTACTAATGCTGGAGTATTAGCTGTGGTTGTTAAGGAACTGTGGCAAATACTCCAGCAACCGTGGTTACACACACTCGCGACCAATACTCCACCATTAGCAGTGGTTTTATAGCCACCGTTGCTAATACTGAAGTATTTGAGGCAGTTGTTGGAAACACAACTCCAATAATCCATTAGCCTCAGTTTCTTATATACCAACCACTGCGAATGCTAGAGTGGGTTTTCAAGAACCGCTGCGAATAACGTAGTATTGGTGTGGTGTTTCTAAGAACCCATCTCCAATACTTCGTGTTTTCACTTTTAGCGACAGGTTTGTAGATTAGCTTATCCAAATAGGTCATTCTGTAGTAGTGAAAGTAATCAACAGTTAATTAGTCCAAACTTTCAATTGTCTGTCATACCTAGGGATAATGTTGAAAAGGTGAAATGTGGACTTTATTTATTTCTTTTTTGTGAGTAATCTTGGAAAGGACGAACGTTTTCTTGAGTGCATTGGGATGATTTGGTGCTGGAATTGGCAGCTAGCCTTTCCAAATTGCTTCTTTTTTTGTTCGTCATTCATTTTTATGACATGTTTTTTTTGTTCTTTCATTTTCTACGGTTGAAATTTGTTGGGTTTGGGCTCCCAACATATGTGAATAAGCCCATGAGTAATGGGTAATCATAAACCCATTAGGATTGATGGTAATTATAAAGCCATTAGGATTAATGAATAAATCATAAACCAAAACGAATCTATTATTAATCACAAAAAATTCAAGGCTCAATAGGACATGCTATATTTATAAATACGCATATTGGAGTTCATATTTTTGTGGTGGTTCAACATAAGTGTTGTGGTATCCCTGAAAAGTCTCTGACAGAAAAGGAGGCAGAATAGTCTGCAGAAATTTGTCAGCAAGGTTTCAGCCCAGAGCAGTCATGATAATCATTCGATCGAAGATCCAAACATTTTCCGATCAGTCTAAAATTGTAAATGAAGAAAGAAGACTCAAAGATCGTCAATCTGAACGGTGGAGATTGGATTTTAACGGTTAGATTTTCTATAATTTTTGTAAGTTGCTGCTGATTTTCTGGTTTTCATGGGTTTTGATTTATGTTTTGGGGTTTGGTGCTTTTGTTGATTGGTAAAGGTCATATCTCAATTGTGTATTTACTAAAAATTGTACTCAACTGTTGATTTGATTATAGTGGAGTTTTAGAGTGGACGAATAGTCTTGTGGTTTTTTACTCTTCACATTGAAGGGGTTTTCCATGTAAAAATCATCTGTTATTTCTATTTGGTTTTTTATGCTTTGCCTTGGTTTATTGTTCATTGGCAATCAGTTGTTGATCTTACTTAATGCTCCTAAGTTATTCTAACAATTGGTGAGGAATTTTCTGCTATTTGGTTTATTTAAACTTGGTTCCTCCCAACAGAATTAATGTTATTTCTTTCAACCTGACACTCATGCATGTGTTGCAAGTGAATCTCAACAGTAAACTGTTACACTTAATTGTCAAAATGCCCTATGTGATACATGCCTCGATGCATCAAAATTTGTTTGTATTGGTGATGGTAATGGATTTTGTGAGAAGTGCACAAAGCTTGTGTTGTATGTTGAAGGAGAAACCAAGGTAGACTCTCTTGTGAATGGAAGTCCTTCTTGTGAATGAAGAAGATTGCACCATATAGTTTATAATATCGCGTGTTACAAACTTAGCAAAGAGATTAGAGTAGATTGGAACTGTAATTGAGTATATTAATTTATAGTTTCATGTAGATGGTTAAACCCATGGATATGCAAATTTTTTTTTCTCTCCAATATTTGAGATTTATTACTTCTATAGTGATTAACTTTTTCACAAGTGGCAAGAAAAACCAAGCCTTGATTGTTCTGGTAAATATTTGCATCTTATGGAATACTATATGATCATGAAGGAAAAATATGATTTTAGTTTGGATGATCTCAAAGCTGGAAAGAAAGAGTTGAAGGGATGGGAGAAGTGTAACTCTTCTAGCTTGGATGGAATTCATTCCTTTCCATTTGATTGAAAAATGAGGGAGCATCACCTCGTAACAGGATAGCCAACACCTAAGGGTTGAAAACCAATGGCCAACTATTGAAATGCTGGGGATTGTGTGGCGATGAATCCAGGGCCTGCCCTGAGGGCGCTCCACATACACAATCGCTGTGGGCCTGAAGCAATCAGTGGCCCCCTTTATTTTATTAGTAATTATATAATTTTTTGTTAAACTTCACATAATTATTAAAATACTAAATAAAATATAGTAGTTTATTTTAAAGGCCCAAATATTATAACACTAATTTTATATATTTATTAAATTCATATGTTTAATAATATATTATACAAACTTTATTAATTCATTTTAGAGGTCCAATACTATAATATTTACTAACTTAATATATATATATATATATCTATCTATATGTATGTAGAAAAATTAATGAATGCATGTGGTATTCATATTTGTTGTTGATATTTTGGTTTGTCGTTCATTGCATAATAATAGGAGCCACCACAATAACAAGAGGAGAGGTAAAAAAAATAGAATTATTAAAAGAATTCATGCACAATGTTTTATGATTTACATGAGATAAAAATAAATTAACATATCTGATTCTTGTCTACTAATAAACCCATCTCTTTTCATCTCTAGTTAAAATAAATAGCAAAGAATTTTAGTTATGCAACAACAACAAAAATCAACACCTCTTGAGTATCATAGTTGTTTGTTACATGTTTATTGTCATAGTTTTCCAGTGTAATGTGGCTCCACAAATTAGCCGGTACTGTACATCTTTAACAAAATACCACATCACTGGGAAGCAACCATTCCACTTGTCCCGCTGCCAACATTCAAACTTCTGTCGAAATCAACATGACCCAACATTTCAGCAAGACCAAGGACTGCCTACTTGTTTTGACCTGAAGAAAACCACAAAGGAGAGGCAAAAAATGAATTGCATAAATAATTTTATCCTAACAACGAACAAATTAATAACATCACAAACTGTAGTAGCCGTGACACTCATTTATTAATTTCTTCACGACGCTAGAGCGAGGACAATCTTTACAAACATATGAGAGATGGGGAGAAGAAATAAATAATGAGAACTTACTAAAGGGATTTCTATCTCATTAGAGCTTCCATATCAATCCCACTCACTGACAGATAATCCATTGAAACCTAACTTGTTAACAACTAACATAAGTAAAGGGTCACAAGTTAAAAGTGTAAAGCAGATATCAATCTGAATGGAAAATATAAAACTCACCACTATTTATACACTTTCTGATGTGAAATTTGTAATGCTGCAATTGCAAAAGGTGCCCAAGGATAACCCCCTATTCGGATTCAAAGGTAGGAGCATTTTTTAAGACTTCCAAAATGTGATTGAAAAGTAATTTAGCCACAGGTAAAAGAAGCAAATTCTTGCCTAATTCATGAATAAGTGCAACAATAAAATGAGTATCACAATGCCTTTGCCAAACTTATGATTAGGAAATATGGCATAGAATGCCAACTAACCATAGTAGTTCAATATATATGGAAACTAAAAACTTACTTTTATTCATGTTGATTAATTTCATGGAGCATTTCGTTCCATAATAATGAAATTAGACATCTATCACACCAAGATTCAGAATATCCATATCAAGTAATGCAATCAAGTTCACAATGATAAATTTGTATAAGGATGGTGTTATTTGCACATATTATGTGCAAATTATTGTGCACATAATGGAATCTTTATATTAGGTTTTACCTTATTACCCTTGAGTATAATTCCAAGATGGAATGCCACCTAGATAATTAATAATAAAAATAAAAGTGATGTGACTTATTTAATTACATTTTAGTTTTCATAGGGTGTGTATGTTTACATGGTATACACAAATATTCATGGTAAATACAAATAACGTTCCTATTTTAATTGATGGAAGGGTGCTTTTTTAATTTATTTTTTTAGAAATTTTGATTTCTATTATTTAATTATTTTTTTGATTACTTCTCCTCCGTAATTCCATATCCATTCATACCATATTTTTGCATTAAATGATAGCTTTTTTATTCATTATGTTCGTTCAGTTCATGGTTGAATTTTTATTTATTTTTTTATTGTTTCGATTTCTTTCTTGCATATTAAAAAAAAAAAAAAAGCAATTGACCCTAAAAAGAAATGAAAACTTAAACGTTCTAGAAAAATATTTGAAAATTTGTCGACAAAGGGTTCGAACATGGGTTAAAAATTAATAGTTTAATAGAAAATCACAACTTTTAGAGAAAACAAATGTTATTTCACTAAAAGAGAAAATTAGTAGTGTAATAAAAAACCTTCACGTTTTAAAAGGGAGGAAATATATATATAATTTCAAACGTTCAATTTTGCAAATTAGAATGCTTAGCTTTGTCGTAATTCAAGTTGGGCTAATTTCTTCAAGTGCACTAGGGTTTGAATCCCTACATGGTTTTTTTTTTCCTAGTCTATTAAGTCTCCAAGTCCCACTTTTTTTCCCCCTACTCTGTAGAGTCTCTAAGTCTCACTTCGGTTAGAGAGAGAGAGAGTTGGGGTGAGAAAGCTACTTTATAAAGGGAGAGGGTATTTGGTTCATAAATAATTTTATAGGCTGAAAGGCGTAAGCTGGGCTAATAATTTTTTGGCTCAGCCTCTCCAAAATACAACCCATAATGATTTTTTGGATTTGGCTTTGACTCATAGACTCGCACGAGTCTAGCAATTCTAGCCGATTCTAACGATCTTAGCCGAATCCAGTTTGAAATACAATCCCAACCGAGTTGGGATTGATTTTGTCCACCCGACTCATACATTCGGACGAGTTTAGGAGTCTAGTTACTAGTTTAATAATAATGATTCACGCTCTTAAAATGCTAAGACGAGAGGTCTGGCAGAAAGGAGAAAGAAGAGAAGCAATGTTTAACTAACCGGATCAGATCGGCCGGTTCGACCAAGTTAACGGGGAACCTGTCTAGTTCTACCTAAAATATGGTAAATGAAAAAAACCCGGCTACTTGGGTCAAACCCAAAAATTAACCAGAAATTAGGAACCCGGTCATTCTTTTTTTTTTATTTTAAATATTTGGTACATTCTTCTTTTTAAAGTCTGTTGTAGCTCTTCTCATTTTATATGGGAACTTATTTCTCTCCACAACCAATGTGGGATGTGAAAAACCTGAAATAAATGGAAAAACTAATTGTACCCAATCAGGATTTAAACCTATGACTCCAAGAAAAGTGAAATTCTTATGGTAAAGTGGTTAGTTATTAGACCCATGTTATTGGACTAATTTTATTTCCTCGTTTAAAGTTGTAATGTGATGTATTTTCGTTAATTGGGGTTTATTGTGTAATAGATTATGTTCTTTGGGGAAGAACATTAGACTGTTAGGGAAAATTGTAGGCTTTAGACAAGTTTGTATATTTTTCGCATATTGTAGTCCTGTATGGTCACTTCTCATTTCTCAGGTTCGGCCATATGAAGGATATGACATGGTCCAACCTCGATGATGCAAATGCATGGGTTTGGCTAGAGCCTATGGTGAGGAATTAGCCTTTGGGCGAGTTAAATGGGCGCTAAGTGTAAATTGGTTGCATTTGGTGCGTTATGGCTCTAGTGGTGTAAGCCATGGTGCGGCGGTTATGCACGAGGGTGCAAGGCGCTGGGAAATTCGATGGACCTATGGTACACAGGCTAAGGCTGTGGAGCCTTTTGGAGCAAAATTCTAGACATAAAAAAAGGGTAAAAAAATAAAATAAATTAAAATTGTTATTTTGAAATGGTGCTTGATGTGACAACGTGACTTGTTTGCTTGAATTATTGTGTGCCGTGATACGTGCCTAGGTTATATGACTTACTCCTTGAGAAATTTAGGAAGGAGTACGTGCGATAAGGGGAAATAGTGAAGGGGAAACATAAGAGGAAGCTAGGGACGAAAGGTACGCGAAAGGAGAAGTCAACTGGAGCAAAACCAGGAAGAAACGGCTTGAAACGGTCCCCCTGCGACAGGGACCTGCGATCGACGTAGGCCCCCATTACAAGGCAGAGCTGGGCGCAGTGCCGATCTCAGCAGCGCGCCAAGCCTAGCTCTCGTGCCATGTACGCGCCCGCTGCTCAACAGCGGGATTCTTTGAAATTCAAATTCAGATTGGATTTTCCCCAATCTAAATCCAAAACTAACTTGAAAAACCTGATATAACCTAAACCTAGACCTAAGGGATGCCTATATAAGCATCCTTAACCACGAATTAAACCTTTTCACGCAGCAAGAACAAGAAAAAAAAAAACATAAGGTTTTTCCAGAAAAAGAAGGTGAGTAGCCCACTTGAGATCGTACCGCCGCCGTTGTTGCCAGAGAGCCACCGCCGTACACTATAATCTCTAGCCCTGCACTCCCTCAAGTGATTCGTGGAAATCTAAGGATCTAGGTAAGCCCCAGTTCGTAGAACAAAGCCACCCAAAGTAACATGAACACACGGGTTGGAAAACTAGATCTTGCATGTGGGCTGTTAATCTAATCTGTGGATCTCTTGTGTTTGGGGCAAAAAATGGGTTCTTTACATGTTTAAAAACACCTAGGAGGGTTTGCATGTGATTGGGGAATTAAATTCGGAGTATGAAATTAATGAGAAAATTAAACATGGAAAAATCTAAAATCCAAAAACAATGCGTGATGCCATGTTTGAGGCTATGTATAACGATGTTAGATTGATGTTTTTGTGTAAAAATAGGTTTATTGCTAGTATTGATGCATGACTAGATATTGGTGTTTTTGGGATGGCTTAAATCGCTTCGGAGACGCAAAAACGATGGCCTCGAAAAGGCCATCTCATCAGCCGAAAGCTGGGCAGCCGCGATGGCCCAAGGGCCAATGCCTCCCAGCCTTGTGCACACAGTGTGGCACTCTGATGCGCACAGTTGTACCACCGGCGCGCCTGTCGGATGCCGACCTCGCCGGTGGCATGCCGTTCTAGCCTTGACTTGCCGTCTAAGCCTTAGCCATGCACCTTTGACCTATACACTTGACCTTTGACTTAACTTGACCTGAACCACTTGACCCAAACCACTTGAACCGAACCAGACTTGACTAAACCCAATTCAGACCCGACTCAAACCGAACCAGACCGGCTTGACTCGAAAAGACCCAAAATGTCAAACTTAACCCGAAATGACTCGAAAAGTCAAACTTGAGCCGAAATTACCCAAAAAATCAAACTTGACCTTAAATGACCCAAAAAGTAAAACTTGACCTAAAGTTGACCCAAAAATCAAAAGTCAACCCTACCTGACAGGAAAAGTCAAAGTTGGCCAAAAAGTCAACCCTAACTCCGAAAGGTAAAAACCAACTTTAGTTGACCCAAAAGGCGAACTTGCTTAGAAATTCAACCTGCTTCTCGCTAGTTAATAACCTGATTCCCGTTGCCCGCAGGAACTGATCGTTGAGCTTTTACCCAAAGTGGACCAACATCGACCGCACTCACGATTTTCCAGGTGAGGAATTACTCGCTAGTTTCATAAGAATTAAATGGACTACCTGTATAGTACTCGTGTGTATAAATATGTACTATTATGTGCCTATTTTCCTAACGAGGTTTCCCACGCCTCACCACTTGCTTGTTTCGAGATTAAACCTAACTTGGAGTATGTATGCTTAAGTGCTATGTGCCTACTTGAAATGAAAATGAAATGAATTGATTATTTTGTATCCTACTTGAATTGACCTGATAATGCCATGAACTGCTTATTATATACTATACTTGACATGTTAATGTCTTACGTGTAACTAGAGGTGCCTACTTACGATCCAATAGCATGACCTACTACCATGAAGGATGATACACCTCTCAGGGTAAGTTGCATGAAATTTAGGATTGCATGATGCATCTAGATATGTATGAATTATGCTAGGGTTGCCATGATCACCTTAGCGTGAAATAGGTCAGACACCTACCAGATAAGACTTGGGCTCTGAGTCTTCAAGCATGACTAGATAGTAGCTACTTGCCCATTATGTAGGGCTTGTCAGTGAAAGACCGTGTCGCAGTCATCCGACATTCCTTCTTTACGAGAGGAACACCCAATGCCCCAAAATGAGAAAAGGCCAGGATACAAAACCCCTGCCGTTGAGCATACTCGGTTCTACCGTTGTACGGCTGCCGTGGGGGCGATGTACTTTACAAACCATCAAAACGTGAACAACCTGAAAATGTGAATAGATTCTGACTTAGCTTTAGATGAGAAAGCTTAACTGTGCAATCTGCCCGTTAGGAGTCTAGTGACTCAAACTTGTTGCATATGACTGTTGTTTCTATGCTGCCATGCCTATTTCCAGTATTAATTGTATGCTTGCCTATACTGCCTGTTTGCTTGACCTACTTGACTCGCTTGACTTGTTTGAGATGATTGCTTATATTTTCGCTATAATATTGTTATGTGCTTATATACTTATATGGATATATGCATGAAATCTGTACTTGCTTGCCCGGCCTTTTGACAAGACTTACAATGGGAATTTTACAAACCTCGAGGTCTCACACTGAGCTTAGTTAAGCTTACCCCTTTCCCCTTTATATATATTGTTTCAGGGGCTTAACTCGATTGGCGCTAGAGGTAAGGCTGACGGGCACCGTGAAGAAATAAAGACAAACAAAGTGTAATAGCTAGTTGGGACTATGTTTTGTGAGGATAATTTGGCCAGTGGTCGTCCTCAGAAAAATTTGTTTAATTCGGCTGTATTGTTATCTTAACATGCTAGAATAATAATAATGATGTATGGTACTCTTTATTTTATTATGTATAGATAGTTGGGCTAGAGCCTGTATGACACCACCCAAACTATCCAACTCCTCCTTGTCGGGAATTGTTATCCGAGGCAGGGAGGTCGGGTCGAGGCGCCACAGTTGGTATCATTAAGTTCCTAAAACTAGGAATTTGGGTCCACACACAGATAGAATTGACATGATTGGATTGTTTGCATAAAAGACTTAGCCAAACTGGGATAAGATCCTAAAAGACTATATTTAGGAACTTAGACCTAGGTATGGATATTGAAACTTGCATAATGTGTAAAATCTTGCGATAAACTGACTTTCTCTAGACTTGTAGGTTATGGCTCTTAATAACTCTGGGAGTATCTATGAACGCGACACCATGGCGAAGGGAGTCTACTTTAGGTCCGGCCTGCATAGAGCACTGCAACGCTGGTCCTCGACGCATGGGTGAAAGTTGGCCTGGAATATGGGGAGATCTACCCGAACGATGTGGTGCAACACGTGATCCGCGAGAGGAACAACCTTCGCATAGAGGTGGACACCCTCAGAGTAGAGATTCGTCAGCGACGACAGCTCCGCGTTGCAACGCCTCCTGGCAGTTATGCAATCGTGGACCACGTCTCTCGGCGGGCTATTCCATGCCATGACGACGGACCTGCTAAATGATGTGCTGCAAACACCACCGCCACAACCTCTATTGGCCATGGAGGTTGATAGGACCGTCGTTAGCCCTATCAAATACAGTAAAAGTACTGTATAAACCTGCAATAATTAGCTATAAGTAGCACAATGATAACAGGGTCGATCCCACAGGGAACGGACTGCTTAAAATCACAAAAACCTATTTATTCCAAACAATTTTGGTTCGCAACCACCTTTATTGCTCAGAGAGACTTTGTAAAAGATTATTGAAAACTAAATAACAAACTTAAATTAAGAAAAAGAAATTAATCAATGAAATAAAGTATTCCAGCAATATGTAAATCACAATAATCACGTGCATGTTAATCATCAACGCAATAATATATTAAATAGCATGTCATCAATCAGTTATAGGTTACCGTGAATCCGCATCAGACATAACCCAATCTCCCCTTACTTTATCGGCAATTACCGTGAATCCGCATCAGACATAATTGCTACTCTAATTAACAAGGAACAGGCCGTAAGGCATCGACACCTATTAACCAAGTTAACAGCCTTAAGATCTAGGAAAACCCGATTTTAGTTATTCTTATTGAATTAACATCTAAGAATTACTAACCCCTTATTCTCTATTACCTGAAGGTAACTTTGCCACTAATTAATCTTGCCCAATAAATATTATGTTATTTAACTGGGAATTAATTGGCTCTACCTAATTCAACTAAGGTGATCAGTCTTAATTAAATATCAGTAATCAAAGTTATGAGCAGAGAATAAGAAGGAACACATGCAATTTAATTTAAGCACAATTCGGTTTCATAACATGCCCGGATTAATTGCTATTACATTATGCCGGAATAAAATAATTTAGTTACTCATAATTAAACTAACTACGAACATAATTATTATATGAATCATACTGAAAATAGTTGAAAAGAATAAAATAATTAAGAAAGAAATACTTGAATTGCGATCTGAAAAATCTCAGAGTATGCGACCTCCCGTTTGGGCAAACGGGACCTCTGCCGACAGAAATTCTCCAAACGCCAGAAACGAAACCTACAGCTATTTTCCTTGTACTAGCTATGAAAATATGGAATATTATGCTACTGTCCAGAACGTCCCGTCTGTTCTCTCCCTTCTATCCCTTTATATAGGTGTAGAATGTAGAGAAGAACTAATAGTAAACTACTAAAATCCTGTTCCATGTAGGATACTACCAAAAATAATTTTCAAAATAAAGAAGGACAAATAAATTAGGCAACAGCCCATGCGCAGCATTCATGCTGATAAGAATTCAGATTCCATTCCAATTTCTTCCTGCGGTTGTCACTTAATTGGGCATGGGCCTATTTTCTTCATTGGGTTTTCTTCAACTTCCTTGGGCTGCTTCAACTTCTTTGGGCTGCTTGTTCTTTTCTTTCTCTTTTTTGCATCTGTTTTCTCTAATTATTCTTCTTCCTAAAACCTGCATTTATCTAACAAAAACTTGCACATACCCGTGAGATTTGCCACAAATATGCTCTAAAATTCAGCAGCTAAAGGACACCTATCAAATATCCCCACACTTGAATGACGCTTGTCCTCAAGCATGAAGTGAAGAATTAAACTCAGTCCTATTTTCTTTCCCTTCTTTACATAACAAAAACACAAAGACACAAACACAAGAATAGAAAAGACACAAAACTTGAACAGACCCAAAAGAACATAATAGAAAAACAAACAATGACCCAAAGGACCCAAGACATGACTCACACGACACAATGACACCACACAAACACAGGATTATTCTGCCCAAATTCCTCATGTCAATTGTACTTGCACCACGAGATTCATCTTTTAATCACAAACTATGCAAACTCTACCATTCCACCAAACAAACCATACCAAGTCAGCTTAACACAGTTCATGCATAAATTCCCAAGCAGCACTCTTATGGGTAGTAAATCACACAACTCACAATTCAGAAAATTAGGACCAGTGATTCATCCCTAGTCTAGTCAGAACTCAAAAGCTTGATAACTGACCATCTCCACAGTAAAGATTGAGTAATGCACAGATGTTAAGAACAACCTTTTATTCACAGGGACGCAATGGGGCCAAGGGATTTTTATTTATGTGGTCGGGCCCTATGGGGTTCTAAGTCACCTGCAGAATTCAACAAATAGTGTGCATGCATATAGAACCTGCTGCTCCTTTAATTTGGACATCAACTCCACTGCCTGCTTTTCCTGATCTAGAGCCAAAACATTCAGCTCTTTCTTTAATTATTCAAGCAGTGACAGTCACCAAAAACTCATTCAGCACATGATTAAAAATTCAGCACATAATCTCCAAAATCCAGTCCTTTAACTTATCTTGCAAACATGTTAAAAACATAACCAGCTCTTGTTTTATTTCATCATCTCTTTCTTCTTTTTTTTTTTCAAATGTGGACTCATTTTCTTTCCACAGCAGAACTGATTTTTCATATAAATTCAGCAGATACACAAAGAAACAGAACTGGACTCCACAATTGTGCCTCATGACTTCTTCTTTGTCGCAGCATCAACACATAATACCATGCAGCATGCACACCAAGGGTAAGAAAGGATTTACTCAAAACAGGCTTGGCTAATTTTTTTACTGACTCAGAACTGAAAGGTCAAGGCTTCAACTTGCTGACTAAGGGGTATTTTTCAGTATAGGACGGTTCAGAAATTCAAGCCAAAAGGGTTTATCCTAGAAAAGGTCCCCCATCATCCAACCATGCATTACTCAATAAACCATTTTGACAGTCAAGCAGGCAAACCAAGGAGATTCTCAAGCAAAACATCCAGTGCGGCTCAGAATTATTTAGTAGGCTTTAGAAGAGGGAATTCATGCATAACCTGTATTAATATAACTGATCTTTCCCAAACCACATCCACAAGAATAAGCATAGTAAGTGATTAATAGGATATCTATGTTGCTTATTTCAGATTAACATTCAAAATTGGGCAAAAATCCTGTACTTCACAGACACATTCAAGACTCCAAAGACAAACAAAACACAGGAGAAAATCGTAAAACATCCCCACACTTAAAAGGATGCTTGCCCTCAAGCATACATAGACAACACAACTATGGAAAATAAAGACAAAAACAGCACAAAACAAAAAACAGGAAACAACACATGAAAAAGCATTAGAGGTGAGGTAATTAACCATATCTGCATACCATGGATCACAGATCTTCCTCTCCGAAGTTCGCAGATTCAGTGACTGTTCTACCTCCTGTTTGGGCAAATGGGACGTCGCCTGGTACAGATGTTCTTCGAGAAAGTTTTCCTGAATTGGTTGCCCTTCGAACTTCATGGGTTGGCTACTGGAACCTAACCTGCAACAAAAAATTAAATTCTAAAAAATTAAATCCTAAACGACTGAATTTACTATTTTTTTTTCTTTTTTTTTTTCTTTCTAATTAAATACAGAAAATTAGAAATAATGGAAAACACAAAAAATAAAAATAAAAAAAAATAATAATAAAAGAAAACGCGGGTTGCCTCCCACTAGCGCCTCTCTTTAACGTCTTCGGCCAGACGCAGTGTGTCTCCTTCAATGATTCGGATAGCATAACAATGGAATTTCTTCCACTGTTTGGACCTGGGTAGCATCACAGAAAAGTTTAAGATGTTTCTTGTTGACTGTGAATTTCTTTCCAATCTTGGAATTTTGAACTTGCACAGCTCCACTTGAACAGACGGACACTACATCCAGTGGTCTTATCTTCTTCTTCTTCTCACCAGGTAGACCCTTGATCTCAAAATTCGCAAACCCACCTCTTTTTCCTTGACTGATCTGCTGGCCAGTATCACATTGTGGGGGAATTTGACTCACTTCCTACAAAAAATCAGTCTCAAGATGCTCTTGGACACAAGGGTCAATCATATCAACACTATAAACATTTTCCATAGGCATTGAACTTTTTATGGCCTCATCCATACTAAACGTGACCTTTTCACCACAGTAGTCCAGGCAAATAGATCCATTGTACACATCAATTAGGGCTCTAGATGTTTTCAAGAAAGGTCGGCCCAACAAGACTCCGGCTGACTCTTTTGACGGATCACTACTCATCTCAACCACATAAAAATCAGCAGGGTATACAAAAGAATGAACTCTTACCAACACATTTTCCAAAAGACCCACAGGATGTACATATGATCTATCAGCCAATTGTATAATTACTCAAGTTTCTACTAATTTAACACCAGTAAGGGTCAAATAAACAGATAGGGGCATTACATTAATGGAGGCTCCTAAGTCACACATGGCATGTTCAATTTGTTTATCACCAATGATGCAAGGAAGAGAAAACATACCTGGGTCCTTGCATTTTGGCGGTAGCTTTTTCTGAATGACTGCTGATACAGTCTCACCAAGGATCACCTTGCTTGCGCCCTTAGGTTTTCCAGCCATGAACTCCTTCAAAAATTTACCAATAGGAGGGATCTTTATTGCTTTGAGGAAAGGTATGTTAACCTCCATCTTCTCAAACGCTGCCAAATAGTCCACAGGATCCTCTTTTGGTTTCTTCGCCTTCCCGATCAGTCGATTTGGAAAAGGTGGGTCTTCATAGGGGTTTCCACCTTTTAGGCTTAGAAAAGGTTCGGGTCTCCCTCTTATTCCTGTTTCTGCAGTTTCAGGTTCAGGGTCCCGTTTGGGCAAATAGGACCTCGGAGTAGAACTCTCTTGCTCTTCTGTATGCGGAAACTTGACATATTCCCTGGATTTCAGGTTCAGGGTCTCATTCTCTCTTGCTTTTTCGGTTCCTGTGACTTCAGGTTCAGGGTCCCGTTTGGGCAAATGGGACCTCGACGCAGAGTTCTTTTCTACAGCTGGCTGCAGAACCTTCCCACATCTCAGAGTTATCGCACTAACATTCTCTTTTTGCTGTATTTGGACCTGTGAGGGCAGTCTTCCCTGGTCACCCTTCAATTCTTTGAGTGAAGCAGCCAATTGGGACACCATATTTGCCAGACTATCAACACTGGCTTTCTGCTCTTTTTGTTGATCCATTAGAGATACAATTATATCACTAGAATCTTTACCATTTCACTGTGGTTGGTATGAACTCTGGCCTTGCTGGAACCCTCCCTGCTGTGGTGGTCGGTATGCCTGATTCTGATACTGATTCTGGTACTGGTTTTGGTTACCCTGATACTGGGGCTGCTGACTTTGATCCTGGCTGCCTGGTTCAGTCCATCTGAAAGTAGGATGATCTTTCCACCCTTGATTGTATGTGTTGGAGTACAGGTCCCTTCTCTGATGTGGACCATTCCAGTTCCCAGCAGCATTTGCTTGGGCCAGGGGGTCAGTGGGTGCAAGGTTACATTTATGGGTAAAATGTCCCATATTTCCGCAAATTCCACAAACTTCCTCTGTCTGCACCTTATTTGTCCCAGCTACTATTTTAGTCATCATCTCAGTCATCTTTCTCATTTCGGCTACCAGCTGGGAGTTGTTCTGTGTTATGTCATCCTGCTCACGGGGTCCCACATCATTAATAATGCGCACTTCGGCGGTCCGCTTGGCCAGACGGATGCTGGGTTCAGCAAAGTCATTGCGTGCTTCCAGTGTCGCCTTTATTATTTTATGAGCAGATGTGACAGTATTATTCAGAAAGGCACCACCACTGGCGGAATCCATATGCATCCTCTCGGCTTCCGTCATTCCATGGTAGAAGAACTGCAGCAACTCACCGTCCGAGTACCTATGATTTGGGCAACTATCGCACAATCGCTTAAATCTGAGCCAATAGGTGCGGAGAGACTCATCATAATCTTGTCGGATCCCACTTATCTCCTTCTTTACTGCGTTAGTCTTCGTGGCTGGGAAGTAATTTTTAAGGAAAGCCTCCTTCATCTCCCCCCATGTAGTGATGGAGTTTGGCTCTAGGGAAGAGAACCACATGTTGGCTTCGCCGGTCAGGACAAAAAGGAATGCCACGAGTCGGAGCTGCTCCACAGTGGCTCCTGCTGGTAATTTGCCCAATTTGCACCCCTTGACATACTCACGCAAAAAGCTATGGGGATCCTTTCCTGGCCTTCCACGGTACCTAGGTAGCATACTCAACCAACTAGATTTGAGTTGGAAGTGACCCGTGACTTCAGGCATTACAATTTCTGAAGGCTCATCCTCAGCGTCGTGGTTGCTTAGTTCCTTCAGAGTTGGTTCAGCAGCAGGAGCTCCCACTTGACGCTCGTCCCTTCTTTCTTCCTGTCTATCTCCCATCTTAGGATCAGGCTTGGGGACAAAATTCTGTTCAGACTCAGCTTCTGTTCTACCTTCCGTTTGGGCAAACAGGACCTTGTCCGAATTTGAAACAGCAGCTTCTCGCCTCTGACGTGCTTCTTTTGCAAGTCTTCTTGCAGTTTTTTCAATCTCTGGATCGTACTGCAATTCAGGTTGCGACGATCTGCTCATAAAACACACAAAAACACAAATTAATAGGAAAAGGTGATTTAAAACATAAAACCGTTCCCCGGCAACGGCGCCAATTTGATAGGACCGTCGTTAGCCCTATCAAATACAGTAAAAGTACTGTATAAACCTGCAATAATTAGCTATAAGTAGCACAATGATAACAGGGTCGATCCCACAGGGAACGGACTGCTTAAAATCACAAAAACCTATTTATTCCAAACAATTTTGGTTCGCAACCACCTTTATTGCTCAGAGAGACTTTGTAAAAGATTATTGAAAACTAAATAACAAACTTAAATTAAGAAAAAGAAATTAATCAATGAAATAAAGTATTCCAGCAATATGTAAATCACAATAATCACGTGCATGTTAATCATCAACGCAATAATATATTAAATAGCATGTCATCAATCAGTTATAGGTTACCGTGAATCCGCATCAGACATAACCCAATCTCCCCTTACTTTATCGGCAATTACCGTGAATCTGCATCAGACATAATTGCTACTCTAATTAACAAGGAACAGGCCGTAAGGCATCGACACCTATTAACCAAGTTAACAGCCTTAAGATCTAGGGAAACCCGATTTTAGTTATTCTTATTGAATTAACATCTAAGAATTACTAACCCCTTATTCTCTATTACCTGAAGGTAACTTTGCCACTAATTAATCTTGCCCAATAAATATTATGTTATTTAACTGGGAATTAATTGGCTCTACCTAATTCAACTAAGGTGATCAGTCTTAATTAAATATCAGTAATCAAAGTTATGAGCAGAGAATAAAAAGGAACACATGCAATTTAATTTAAGCACAATTCGGTTTCATAACATGCCCGGATTAATTGCTATTACATTATGCCGGAATAAAATAATTTAGTTACTCATAATTAAACTAACTACGAACATAATTATTATATGAATCATACTGAAAATAGTTGAAAAGAATAAAATAATTAAGAAAGAAATACTTGAATTGCGATCTGAAAAATCTCAGAGTATGCGACCTCCCGTTTGGGCAAACGGGACCTCTGCCGACAGAAATTCTCCAAACGCCAGAAACGAAACCTACAGCTATTTTCCTTATACTAGCTATGAAAATATGGAATATTATGCTACTGTCCAGAACGTCCCGTCTGTTCTCTCCCTTCTATCCCTTTATATAGGTGTAGAATGGAGAGAAGAATTAATAGTAAACTACTAAAATCCTGTTCCATGTAGGATACTACCAAAAATATTTTCCAAAATAAAGAAGGACAAATAAATTAGGCAACAGCCCATGCGCAGTATTCATGCTGATAAGAATTCAGATTCCATTCCAATTTCTTCCTGCGGTTGTCACTTAATTGGGCATGGGCCTATTTTCTTCATTGGGCTTTCTTCAACTTCCTTGGGCTGCTTCAACTTCTTTGGGCTGCTTGTTCTTTTCTTCCTCTTTTTTGCATCTGCTTTCTCTAATTATTCTTCTTCCTAAAACCTGCATTTATCTAACAAAAACTTGCACATACCCATGAGATTTGCCACAAATATGCTCTAAAATTCAGCAGCTAAAGGACACCTATCAGAGGTCGAGCCAGAGGAAGAAGAAGAAGAAGATGAGGAAGAAGACGAGTAGTCTTCAAGCGAGAGTGTTAGGCACAATTGTTTGCGCATTATTTTGTTAGTTGCTTATTTGATTAAAAGGGCAGGACATGTATCTTCGCCCTTTTATTTTTTTTGAATTATTTGTGGAATTATTATTTGCTTTGGTTAGAGAGAAGGGATCTCTAAACCGACAATTGAAATAAAATATTAAGTCACCGCTGGTGACTTCTAGCTTGATTTAAATTTTGTAGTATGACGTTCTTAATGCATGACTTACTTGAAATGTGAACAGACCTAGATGCATATATCCTAGGTTCCAGCTAGATTGTGTCATGACTAGAATTATGTCCTAGTGGGTTGAAATAACCAGGCTAAACTGAAATTAGACAACTTGTTTGAGATTTGTAGATGACAAGGGCTACCCGAGGGAACAACGCGTCTAGCTCAGGAGAGGGATATGACCCTTTGCACATGGCCATTGGTCAGTTGACCATGCTAGTAGCCGATTTACATCGTAGGCTAGAATGCCAAAATGATGGAAACCGAGAGCTGACCCAATTCTTAAAGTTTCATCCACCTTATTTCAGTGGGAAACCACACTCCGACAAGGTTGAGGCCTAGCTCGAAAGCGTGAAGAGGGCCTTCGAGCTTATCGGGTGCACCGACGCTAGAAAGATTGGGCTTACTGCTTACCAGATGGACGCTGCCGCGATAGATTGGGGGTGAGTGGTCAACCAGGAATGGATCACTAACCAAACCTCGAGGACTTGGGTAAACTTTACCACCGCCTTTCGGGCAATATACTCACCACAGGTAGTGCGGGACTGCAAGGAGATGGAGTTTATGTCGCTTAGACAAGGGTTCAAGGTAGTCTTGGAATACGAGGCAATATTTTCCCGACTGTCAAGGTATGTGCCTAGGATAGTGGCCACAGATGAGGATCGGAAGAAGAAGTTCATCTCCGGCCTCAAGCTCGAGATACAATCCACATTGACCGTATAAGATTTACCAACCTACGCCGATGTGATGGACAAGGCCTAATGGGCAGAGGATGTTCAAGACAAGATCACCGCATTCCACTCCCGGAGCAAGGATAAGAAAGTGCTAAGAGCCAATGGGGGTATCAGCAAAATCACACACAAGGAAAAGAAGGGTGAGAGCAACAGGGTAAGCATAGACAAGGGCAAATGGGAGGGAAAGGCACAAGATCATCTGCCACTCTGCCAGAAGGCCGGCCACGTGGAGGCAGACTACTGGCGCAAGGCCAATAAGTGTTTAAAGTGCAGGAGTAGTTACCATTGGATTCAGAGCAGTCCCACAGCGAAACCGCCACCAGCCAATGCACAGGCCAACCCGAAATCGGCCACCGACTAGGGAAAGAGAGTAGCAGCCCACGTCTTTGTTATTGAGCACCGGGAGGCCAACCAGAACAATAACGTGGTGGAAGGTACTCTTTCTGTCCTAAACTTGCAAGCTAATGTGTTAAGTGACCCGAGCTCCACCCAATCTTTTAGATTTCGTGCCTAAAACCCTAGGACAGCTTGAGAAACTACCTTATACATTGGAAGTAAGTACCCCAACTTCTGATGTCCTGTTGTGTACCGATTCAGTATATCGATAGTGTGCAGTAAACATCCAAGGGCAAAACCGGCCTGCAAATTTAGTTACCCTAGATCTGAGGGGCTACAATGTGATCCTTGGTATGGATTGGCTAGCCAATAATCACGCCTTCTTAGATTGCTGAGGGAAGGAGGTGATTTCAAGGAACTCGGACAACCAGAAGTGGAGCTAAGGTTGAGGAGCAAGAAAATTGTGTCCCCATTGATCTCTAAGATGAAAGCCCAATAGTTGTTATGGAAAGGAGTGCTAGGTTTCTCTGCCATAATAATGAACAAGCCAAAAGAGAAAGCTAAGATTGAGACTACTCACATCGTGAATGAATATCCGATGTATTCCCGGAGGAGTTGACTTCCTTACCACCTAACTGCGAGATTGATTTCACCGCAGACTTAGTTCCCGGAGCTGAACCATACTCCAGAACCCCATACCGGATGGCCCTGGTAGAACTGAGTGAGTTGAAGAAATAGCTTGAAGAGCTACTAGCACATGGTTACATTCGAAACCAGTACCTCACCGTGGAGTGCCCCAGTTATGTTCGTGAAAAAAAAGAATATGGCACGATGAGAATGTGCATAGATTACCGAGGGCTGAACAACCTCATCATCAAGAACAAATACCCGTTACCCTTAATAGACAAACTTTTTGACCATTTGTAGGGAGCAACGGTATTTTCCAAGCTTGATCTTCGCCAAGGATATTACCAGCTACAAATTCGAGAGGAGGACATTCCTCAGACCGATTTTAACACCCGATATGGGCACTATGAGCTTCTCATAATGCCCTTCTGATTGACCAACACACCAGCCGCATTTATGGACTTAATGCACCGTGTGTTCCAACTGTACCTAGACTAGTTTGTTGTGATATTCATCGACGACATTCTAGTATATTCCTAAAACCCGTAAGAGCATGAAGAACATATGAGGAAGGTGTTGTACAAGTTAAGATAACGCTAGATGTATGCCAAGTTCAGCAAGAGTGAATTTTGGTTGGACCAGGTTTCCTTCCTTAGCCACTTGATTTCCAAGAAGGGGATCACAGTGGACCCAGCCAAGGTAGAGACCATAATGAATTGGAGAACCCCCGAGAGCCCAACGAATGTACAAAGTTTATTGGGACTCACAGGATACTACAGAAGGTTTATTCCCGCCTTCTCGAAGATTGCGGGACCTATGACCAAGCTGACATAGAAAGACGTTAAGTTCGCATGAAACGAGAAGGCACATACCACGTTTCACGAGTTAAAAAAGAGGCTCACTTCAGCCCCGGTGTTGACTTTACCTGAAGGAAAGAAAGGCTTCGTGGTGTTCACCGACGCATCCAAGGAAGGGATCGGTTGCGTCCTAATGCAAAAAGGGAAGGTTGTTGCTTACCCATCCCGAAAGTTGAAGGTGCACGAGCAAAACTACCAAACTCATGACTTGGAGTTAGCAGCTGTGATCTTTGCTTTGGCAAAGTGGAGGCATTACCTTTACGGACTTAGTTTCGAAGTCTTTTCCGACCACAAGAACCTGAAGTACTTGTTCTTGCAGAAAGAGCTCAACCTTAGACATCAAAGATGGATGGAATTTTTGCAAGACTATAATTGCACCATCTAGTATCATCCCGGCAAGGCCAATGTGATGGGCGATGCCTTGAGCTGCAAGACCCAGTTAGCACTCCTAGAGGTCTGTGCCAATGTAGTCGTTAAACCCGACCTAACCGAACGAATCAAGAAGGCTCAAGAAGAGGACCTTACCTTGAGTCACCGAGTGGAATTAGCACAACAGGGTACGCATCCTGATTACCAGATAGGGCCAGACAGAAGCATGAGGTATCGAGGAAGGTTGTATGTATCGAGGAATGATGCTCTGAAATAAGAAATAATGACAGAAGACCACAAGTCTAGGTACACGGTGCATCCAAGAAGCACCAAGATGTACAAAGACTTGAGGACCAGGTACCGTTAGGACAATATGAAAAGGGAAGTGGCCTAATTCGTATCAACCTGCCTGACGTGTCAGCAAGTGAAAGCGGAGCACCAATGGCCGTCAGGGCTGTTAAGGCCGCTCGAGATTCCTGAATGGAAATGGGAACACATTACTATGGATTTTGTGACCGGACTTCCTAAATCCCCATGCAACTATGACGTAGTGTGGGTGGCAGTGGTCCGACTCACCAAGACTGTGAAATACTCATTGGAGAGGTAGACTCAGCTTTACATACGAAAGATAGTGTGGCTGCACAGAGTGCTGGCCAGCATAACTTCGGATTGTAACCCCTGTTTTACTTCCCGATTGTGGCAGCAATTAAGCAGGCGATGGGTACGAAGCTGAACTTCAGCACTGCCTCTCACCCGCAGACTGATGGACAGTCTGAGAGCACTATTCAGATCCTGGAGGATATGATTCAGGCTTGTTCTATGGACTTTAGAGGTACGTGGAACATGCACCTACCCTTGATTGAGTTTGCTTACAATAAAAGTTAACAAGCATCGATAGGGATGGCACTTTACGGGGCTTTGTATGGAAGGAAATGTAGATCCGCTTTATATTGGGATGAAGTGGGAGAGAGAAAGGTTACCCCGACCAGCCTGGTTCCGTTTATGGACGAGGCTTACCATGACGTGAAGCTAATACATCAGCTGCTAGTGACTGCCCAGAGCAGGCAAAAAAGTTATGCGGATAGACGCGGGAAGGAGTTGAGCTTTGACGAAGGAGACTGAGTATTCCTGAAAGTTACCCCGTACACGCATATCATAAAACGTGAGAGACGAGCAAAATTAAGTCCCTAATTTGTGGGACCTTTCAAGATTCTGAAACAAGTGGGTGAAGTCACCTACAAACTGGAGTTACCTGTGTCCATGGGAAGAATGCATCCAGTGTTCCATGTCTCAATGCTACGGAAATATCTGGCCGATCCGAAGCGTGTGATACAGCTCAATGACCTGGAAATCGAGGAGACCCCATAGTACGAGGAGAAACCCGTACGGGTATTGGACCAAAGTGTCAAGAGACTGAGGACTAAGGAGGTTGCCTTAGTGAAAGTGCAGTGGAAATGGCATGGGCTTGAGGAAGCCACCTGGGAACCCGAACCAGACATGAGTGAGAAGTACCCGACCTTATTCGCGGAGTGAGTTAGGGAATTCCGGGACTGAATTCCTTTAAGTGGGGGAGAATGTGAAACCCCAGATTTTTGAAGCAAAATTCTAGACATAAAAAGACGGTAAAAAAAATGAAATTAAAATTGTTATTTTGAAGTCATGCTTGACGTGACAACGTGACTTGCTTGCTAGAATTATTGTGTGCCGTGATACGTGCGTAGGTTATATGACTTACTCCTCGAGAAATTTAGGAAGGAGTACGCACAATAAGGGGAAATAGTGAAGGGAAAACATAAGAGGAAGCTAGGGACTGACTGAAGGTACGCGAAAGAAGAAGTCAACCGGAGCAAAACTGGGAAGAAACGGCCGGAAACGGTCCCCCTTCGATAGGGACCTACGACTGTTGCAGGCCCCTATCGCAGGGCGAAACTGAGCGCGAAGCCTGGAGTGTGCCGAGCACACGCCCACTGCTCAGCAACGGGATTCTTTGAAATTCAAATTCGGATTGGATTTTCTCCAATCCAAATCCGAAACTAACTTGAAAAACCTTATCTAACCTAAACCTAGACCTAAGGAGATGCCCATATAAGCATCTTTAACCACGAATTAAACCTTTTCATGCAGCAAGAACAAGGGAAAAAAAAACATAAAGAAGGTGAGCAGCCCTCTTTGAGAGCTCATACCGTTGCCGTCATTGCCGGAGAGCCACTGCCGGCGCCTAGAATCTCCAGCACTGCACTCCCTTAAGTGATTTGTGGAAATCTAAGGCCTGTTAGATTTGGGGTTTTGAAAATAATTTTGGGCTTTTTTTGGGTTTCAAGCCCAAAAATCCAAACTCTTGTTCGCTTTAAAAGTCCCAAAATAATTCTGCAGCAAAGTACTCTTAAAAAAAAAAAAAAAAATTTCTACACTTTCGACTTTGGTTCTCAAGCAGAAAAGTCATCCAAAACAGAGAAACCAAAAACGGTGGATTATCAAGCATTCCGGTAATGATTTTCCGGCAACATCACTCTCCTATTCCATCATATTAGCCGCTATCTCCATCTTCATCTTCCTCTTTGAACGGTTGCTCTTCTCTGTTTTCACCCGGTGAAAACTATTGCCCTAATTTTTCCCCCTTTTCGCAAATCTCCTTACGTCGGTTCTGAATCTACAATCACTTTCTGCTCTTTCATAGCAAGAACAAGAAGGTAACTCCCCGACACTCCGCCCTGTTTCTATTTGTTTTTTTTCGTTTTGAAAACTAAAAACTGCCTACTACTTATTTTTCTATAATTAAAATGGAAGCCATCAGGAAACAAACTACCAAGCTTAGATAACAAGTTGCCAGGAAATAACAGGTACTATCAAGATTTTTCATTTTTTGTACTATCATTTCTGGTGCCTTGATGACCCGTTATTCTTTTAGAGGTAAATCGTTGTTTTCCCTGTTATTTTGTGTTGTTCCTATGATTTCTGATATGAAATGGGTTTTTCTTAATTAATAATTTCAGCTATAGTATTGATTCTTGAAGTTTGTGTGCATAATTGCATTTGGAGTTGTATAAGCAGTGCATTATTATTCGATTTTAGGCTGGGCATGAAATTTATTTGCTAATTGAATGATATGATATACATTTTCTTATTAGAAGATGGTTTTTTTTTTTTTGGGCTGCTTTATTATGAATGGAAAACGCCAACCAAATCACAGTAGATTTGGCACAAAACATTCTTGATTTAATGGATTCTCAAAGAAATGATATTTATTGGAGTGAATATTCATGTCTATAACTCTATATGCATAGAATTGATGACGTTGGTGCTAGCTACTTGCGAACTAGATTATTAAGAAAAGCAGTCAATGTCTTGGCTCCTTTTGGAAAAAAATGCTGATGGATTATTGTTCTTCTAGTTTCATCATGGTTGGGTTCTTGTTCAAGCTGTTATTTTCTTCGCCGCCTTCGAAATAACTTTTACTTCGGTTTATGCTGTTAAGAAGGATACATATGCTATTGGCAATTCATTTTTAGCATTATCTTCCATGTTAGTTTTGGTAGCTAGCTTCTTGTTTTGGTTCAGTGCAATAAGGAGCTTCAAATGTGCATATGAATAGAATGTTTACTGGAGAAAGTAAAATAGAGTGTTTTGCTTAGGAATAGAATGTTTGAAAAATAGTTCAGGTTCTTATTTTTAAGGGCCATACTATTTGCAGTGACGATTTTACTATTTGCAGTAACAATTTTATGTAAAATGTCTTTTTTGCCCTTTAAGCTAAAAAAAAAAAAAAACTTTATAAATATCAATGGGAGAAATTGGGCTGAAGCACAAAATCAGCCATTCCTCCCATTTCTCTCATTTCTTTTCTATGCTGTGTGCAGACTAGTGGAAGCACAAACTCAGCCAAATCGGATAAAAGTCCAGACGAAACGGATTGGCAAAGGTGAGTTACTAAAATTAATAATTGTTTATTTCATGTTTTGGTCATTGTTTTGATAAATTAGTGTATAATTTGGCTGGCTTTGTTATGTTTTTGCCCGGATCTGCGATTAACAGGCCATTTTATGGCCGGATCTGTGAAATGCCGTTCGAGGAGACACCGGACTGGACTGAAAAAAGAGGGTTGAAAACTGCCGCCGTCCGGTGGTTTTTTGCCTGAAAAAACGCCAGACACCGGCGGTATTTCGGCTGACTACTGTCGAAAACCGGAGGACGGCAGTCTTTTTAGAGGACAGTGGGCTTTTTCGAAAAAAGACTGCCGGCCTCCAGCGGTCTTTTTGGAAAATACTACTGCCGGCGGTAGTATTTGTGGGACTACCGACGGTGGCCGGCGGTAGTCCCTGGTGGTAGTCTTGACCGTCGGCAGTAGTTATTTGGGAAAAGACAGCCGGAAACCGGCGGTCCTTTTTCCCAAAAAATCTGCCGCTACAGAAATTTTTGGAAAAAGGACTTCCAGCGGCTGACGGTAGTCTCTCTGGGACTACTTCCGGCCGTCGGTGGTCCTTTTTCTGAAAAAAAAAGAAAACCGCCGCCGCCACACTTCGGCGGTTATTTTCCGGCGGGCGGCCATTTTTCCAACCGATTTTTTGCCGACACTATTTTTAATTTTTTAATCTTCAATTGTGTTATTGTTCCTTATATATTATCAATTATTTTCGTATTTATAATGCGTGTAAAATTGTATATTATTAATTTTTTTTCCGCCGAATTTTCCCCGACAATATTTTTAATTTTGTAATTATCAATTGTGTTATTGTTCCTTAAATATTAGCAATTATTTTGTAGTTATAATTATTTATGTTCCTTATGTATTTTTAATTTTTTAATCTTCAATTGTATTTTGTAGATGGCAGAAGCGTTCAAGAAATTAAAATTAAAATTAATCAGAAGCAAAAAGGATGACAGTTTACAAATTAATGAAGCCAATGAGGCAACAAACTCCGCCTCAGAGGAAATAGTTGGCTGAATACCTCCCACTGCATCCGAACGCCAGAGAAGGGTCCTAGGAAGAGCGCATGGTTCTTCTCGATTGTCAAATGCGGGGGCGGCGGCAATTAGCAGTGATTACGCTGAAGTGGAATTTGCACCGCGATACACTGGAGAGGCGGAGGAGGAGGTAGCTCGGGAAAATGCTGAACGACATGAGGGGGAGATGTCTATGTCACAGGGGTACATAGAATTTAATTCGGGGCGAATGGAGGATGAAAATGAATGGGCAAATAACCCAACCAACGCAGGCGGAGAGGAAAAGGCTTCATGCTCTCCTCACGTAGGTCGGTTTCAGGGACCGGGTCCGGGTCAGGGAGGGATGCCAGGTGGAAGGAATATCGGCCTCTGGATGGTTCAATTGACGGTGGACCTTCAAATCCAAAGTTGTTAAAGAGCTTTAAGGGTCATATTGCCTACTACATATGGCATCGACATGTATGTTATTATTCTTTATTATTTATTGTGAAATACTTATTATCAATTGTTTAGATTTATGCTTAATAACTTGGTGCCTAACGTGTGTTAATTTATTTATTAAATTACGTAGGAACGCGAGATATTGACATGCCATAATGGGCATGAGCAGTGGGATTTAGTCGACGGCGAAATGAAAAGTATAATGGAACGTTCCGGGTTGGGACATTTGGTCTAGTGCATGCATCCAGAGTTAGATGACGCACTCCTTAGTGCGTTTGTTGAGAGATGGCATCCGGAGACCAATTCATTCCACATGCCGTTCGGAGAGATTAGTATCACTCTCCACGATGTGGCCTACATATTGGGAATTCCGATTGACGGATTTCCACTTCATTGGAAAATTAAATCGTCAGAAATGAAGGAACTGCTTCTAGAAATACTAGGGATAGAGGAAGAGGAGTTCGGGGAGCGAGATTTTACAAGTGTGAAAATGTCCCTCCTTCGTGCCCATTGTGTCAGTGGACATGTGGACCCCGCCAATTCTATCGCAGGTATTTGTTATGGTTGGTTGGAAATACCTTATTCGTTGATAAGAAGAAAACCCACGTGCTTGGGCATTATCTGCCTTTCCTCCGTGACGCAGATAAAATAAGCGGACTATCTTGGGGAGGAGTGTGTCTGGCCAACATTTATCGCAATCTTGGAAGGGCCTCTAGGGCGGACGGTGCCCAATTAGGCGGGTGTCTGACATTATTGCAAGTTTGTTCGAATCAATTATAAATTATTTTCATACTTTATACTGGTTCTTTAATATTATTAAATTTTTTTTTTCCTTCAAACAAAAGAGTTGGATATACGAGTACTTCTCAATGTTGAGTCCTCCAAAGATGAGAGAATGGAATGTTTCCTTGCCTGCTGCAGTAAAGTGGCACATCAGCACCGGGCGGAAGCGTGAGATCCGGCGGGATTTGTCGTCCTGCCGCCGCGCCCTAGATACATTGAAATCTAATGAGGTAATAATCCGTATTTTTATATTATTTAAATGTCGTACAGTTAATTAATGTCATATCATAAATTTTTGAATAATCACTAACGTTCTTGCAAATAAACTAGGTAAATTGGCTTCCTTTCAAGCCAAATCCTGCATGCGTGCACCCAATCACATTGTTCAGGGGGCTTATTTTTTCCCCTTTGTTCATAGAACCCTATACGCCTTATCGGTTCATGCGCCAATTTGGATACACGCAGTTGATCCCAGACAGAGTTTATGAGCCAAAGAACTGTAACAGAGGGCCTAAAATCCTGAAGTATTCTTGCGTGTACGAGACAGATTTCATGGCTTGGCAAATGTACAAGAGCAGGATGTTAAAGGGGCTGCAGAAGGCTCAATGGGCCGATCAGGCGTGCCCTGAGTACCTCGACTACTTCCATGCGCGATCACATGTTCGTGTTAGTCCAGACGACATGGAAGTGGAAGAGCCATCGGACCCTAGACAGCTACCAGCGGTTGCGGTAAGTACAGGTGATTCATGTGTATTTATGTGTATGTATGTCCATTTATTATTTTCATGTCACTGTTTGTTTAAAAGCCTCGGATTTTTCTTTCTACTGCAGCGTCTCCAGTACATTGCTAGTAGAATGTATCTAGCTCATCCCCGGACAAGGCATTCCGTACCCAACGAACTGCGGGAGAGGGCCATAGAGGAGGTGGCTAGACATTTGGAGGATTTGATGCCCGCACTAGTAATATAAAGCAATATAAAGTAAATTTTATATCTTCTCCATTTCTACATTATTGTCATGTAGTATATATAAAGCAAATTTTATAGTAGAATGTTATTGACTATTCATATTTAGTAATATAAAGCAAATTGTATATCTTCTCCATTTCTACATTATTTTCATGTAGTATATATACTGTTTGATGCAGTGTATGATCGTTCAATAATGTTACAGTTACATACAAATGAAACTTGCATATAAGTTACTTATATTGGAAAACTATTGGATACGAAACTATTGCATATAAGTTACTTATTTACAAATTCACCCAATCGTTGATCCAAGTGAGTTTTCCAACTCTGCATTTGTCCTGAGGCCCTATTTCTCCACGTCGGATAGATTGGGAGTAGCAAGACCTCCCCTGTCGTTAACAAAGCAATGAAATGATTTTGCCTTATAAGACCCATATTGATGAAACTGATCGGATCATTAGATACGCCGGCACCCCGCCACTCAATCGGAAGGAAAGTATTACTCTGCGGGCCATATAATGTAACAACCCTCTGATACTTCGTTGCGACAAGTAATCCACACAGATGAGAATCAAACCAAAATTCATCTAACGCCGGAACTACATAAAATTCTATCGCCCTGCATACTAACTCATAGTCAACTGGCCCAAGAACGTGGCGCCAAAGGGTAGATTGATTCTGCAGTTCTTCGTGCATGTCTCTGCGCACTTGATGCCAATATTCCTCATCTGCATCGTGTAGGAAATAAGAAATTACTCTAAAACCACAATGTACATCGGCCTTCACATTAACGTGCTCGGTAATGTAGTCGAACACGAACTGCTTCAGAAATAGGGGCATGCCAAAAGGCCATTCAAAAGCATGGGGCCTCACAACCCTTCTTCTCCTCTGTCCGCCTGTGGATCTCTGACCTGCGATTGCAACTCATATTAAATTTAGTATATCGATAGCTAATTAATCATTATGATCTGTATAGGAGAATTAATATATGCACCTCGTTGTAATGCATTCCTATCGGCATGCTCGTACCCTGATAGATCCCGCTAGGTCGGATTGTGTCTCGGCCGTCCCCTGTGTGGCCTACTTACCGGCTCAGCTAAATCAACAGTTTCCGAATAAAGGGCTGCATGCACGGCACCCATCACCCTGTATATGTTAGCGCTTGGACGAAGAATGGTCTCAACAAACATTTCATGCAGTCGCCTTTTGGCACTTTTCCTTGCCTCCACAGTTTTTGAAATATCAGTATCTCCCAAGTGCAGCGTCTTGCAGAAGGAGTCAACATCGACAGGATCAATTGGATGATATGCTTGCACCAACTGTTGTATCTCACATGCACATGGCAAGCCACAACTTGTTCAGAGTTCGCAACCACACAACGAACCATCTTCCCCAATGAGGCCAACTCTTTTTGAATACTCTTTTTCGACCATTGTAATAGCAGCAAAAGACAGTCTACCATTCAGCCTACTATACAGTAAGTAGTCGCTCTTCCTGTATGTTTTACTGCGAGAAGATTCCATTGCAGTCTAAATTTTGTTAAAGTGCGCCTCTATCATAATATTAATCCCTTCAAACAGACCTGGAAATGCCTTCCTATCTGTCCCAATTGCCTTTTTTAACTGTGCATGTGCACTCTCGACCCTGAAAGCCAATTAACATTGAAAATCAAATTCTCACACAAAGCATTGTATAAAGTATCATAAAATTATACAACATAAACAAATATAAATTAAAGTTATAATGAAGTTACATGTTCATTGTGCGCCCTCCGTAATGCTTTATATATTTCATCCAACAAGATACAAACTTGTCTGCGTGGGGATCCAACCATGTGTTTTTTAAGTATGGAATCACATTCATAAATTTAGAATTATTTACATATCTAGTATCAATATATTCCACAGATTCCGTGAACTGTTCATATGTCAAGGCTTTCACCACTTGCCCCCAACGATATAGAAACACATCCGTTGTAGTTTTGTCATTGCCCGCCGCTACTACATATTTCTTTACATCCATTTCAATGTGTCGCCTGCACAGTAGTTGGGTAGCATGTGGGAATACTTTTTTCGTAGCGTTCATTATGGCAATCTCCCAATCAGTGATGACCACATGTGGGTATTTGTTGCCCTCGAATAAATTTGTCAATTGAGTCATGGCCCACAAATAGCTCGAGGTAGTCTCGTCCCTTATGCAAACGAAAGCAATATGAACATACTGAGATGTGGGGACATGAGCCACTATCTACAGAAGAGGCATGTCATACCTGTTTCTCTTGTACGTCGTATCCATAAACAAAACGTACGGAAACAAACCAAGTAGAGAACGGGCCTTCTTGTGTGCGAAGAAAATGTGCCCGACTGCATTACTATCATCGTTAGTTGTGTGCGCATAGAAGTATTCGTGATCATGCACAAGTTTGAAGAAATACTGCATGTTAGTCATATCTCCCCTCGTCTCCCTTCTACCTTTTGCTGCTTCATTGTACACCTGTCTTATGTTGCTGACATTTTGCGGATCATCCGCTTGCACCTGGGCCAATATCTGCTTCGGCCTGATATTAATACTTGACATTTCTGCAACCTTCTTCTTCTCCGCTTCTGTTAGCCGTGAGTGCGATGAATGCCAATTTCGTACTTGCTGTAATTCATGATTGTGATTACTATTTTTTATCTCTAACTTCCAATTTCTCCCAGCAATTTCGCGTCCCACAAGGTGAAATGGACATTTTGTCAATTTGCTGCTGGTATTGTTCCGTCTGCTCTTCCCTTCAGGTAGGGGTGGCTTATCTCTAACTGTTCTGGATTTATCGCACCCTATCTCAACTCGCCATTTTCTCCCTCTTGTAAGGAAAAGGCTCAACGCTTTCGAATAAGATGTAATTTTTACCGTCATAATATTTTCAGATGCTGTAGCTTTGACCCATGCAACCAAATCTTCCTTACTTCTAAACTCTTCGTCCATTTAAAATACCTCAATGTAGTCAGAAAATATGTCATCCCTCTCCAAATGGATATCCTGTTAATACAAAATGATGGGTAAGCATACTGAAACCCAAAATTTAGCGGGAACCAGTAAATTTTTGAATAATCTCATCTACGAGAGGTGAGAATGTGACAAAATTCTACATAACAAAGGGAGGATATTTCGTAAATCTCGCCCCCTGCGGGATATCGGGCCCTTTTGGCAGAGAAATCAAAAAAATTATCGCCCGCCACCGTAAAAATACCACGTAACCAGCAATTTTTCAGGCAGACGACCGGACCGAAAATACAGCTGGAATCCTGCGGTCTGTCGCTAGAAAAACCACCCGGAATCCGGCAGGTTTTTCCGACGAAGACCGCTGATTTTCGGCGGTCTTCCGCCCCACACTACCGCCTGGCGGCTTTTCCGGTAAAAGACCGCCGGCTTCCGGCGGAACTTCTGGTCGGAACAGCGCCGGCGGTGGTAGGCCTATAAATTACCGGCCGTATTCCCGGCGAGAGGACCGCCGGTTACTGGCGGTCCTCTTGGGTTTTTATACCGCGGCCCCCCGGGCGGTGTTTCGCCGTGTACTAACGCCGGTCACCGGCGGTCCTCCTGGGTAAAAGTACCGCCCTTCGCCAGGCGGTATTTTCCCTCCCACTACCGCCGGTCACCAACGGTATTTCCGGTCGAAATCCAGGTGAGGAGACAGTCTCCTCGCCCAGATTTTACATTTCCGGCCGGATAATCGCAGATCCGGGTCTAAATAAAAGATCAGACATATATTTTTTATCAAGGAAAAATAAATTTCATGTAAAAAATTATATACATTTATTACATACTGTGTAATATGGATCGTCCTCTTGTCTGTCGGTCATATTTGAATACACGTGTGAATGCAAAATGAATTACTGACGATGAATAGTGAAAATAGGCAAACAATAGCATACAGCTTATGGTATGCATGTCGGATTTTTATAGAGTTATTTAATACGAATTTTTTTTTAAGTCTTAAGGGCATTTTAGGAATTTCACATAAAAATGTTATTGCAAATAGTAAAATCGTCACTGCGAATAACAAATCCGATTCTTAAATAAGAAGTGATCAGTTGGCATCTCCTACAACGTATAGCTTCACAAACTGAAACTGAAACAGAAATTGAAACATAATTGAAACTATGTTTTAGTACTTTCTCATTTTGGGTTCCTTGGATTTAATGGTTGTTTTGAGGATAGATTTGTTAGAGTTGAGGTTGTTGTTGTTGTTCTGTTTAGTGTTTTCCTGTAACTAAATGCAATGGAGAATTTTTGGAGTTCTGTGAAATATTTCTTCATTTTCGTGGATTGTTGCACAACCTTTTAATTTGGATTCGTATCATTTACAGGTTCTTTTTTCTGTGAGTTATCATGCACTCAACGTTCCCAACAATATGTGATGAGAAGACCTAAAGGAAGGAGGCACAAGGATATGTCTTTTTATGCTTCCATTGCACATTGAGAATGCTGAATTTATTTATCATTCACTATACAATAATTCTGAATATAGTTTTCAATTCTTTAATTAGGAATTTGGAAATCAAGTTGGCCCTCAATACATTCCGTGACGGACAAGAACGACTTATCAGTTTGCATTCGCAATTCCATGTTACAAGTACTTCTCTAGCACCCTTTTTGCGAAGATCTATTAATGTAGTTATTGTAGTTTTGTCTTAAGATAATTTAAGTTGGCACTTGGTGGTAGCATGACTTATTTTTGTATGGTAGGCAACATTTTCATGAAAAATTAATTGGGTTCTTTTTACTTGTTTGCTCGAATATCAATGAATTCGTTGGAGGGTTAGTGACATGCCATTTTCGTTACTTTATTTTCAATTTGGAAGAGTAACAAGATGGAAGGAAATTCCAAGCAAAAGGTGCAAGAGGCATTATGGCCGCCTCACTTTGAACAAACACTTTTAGACATTGTAAAAAAAGAAAAAGTGCGTCCGGGTTGGAAGAGGTTTAATATGGATGATGATCGATTGAAGGTTATTGCTACTGAGTTGAATGCCTCCACGGGTATGTCATTGACTGGCGGTCAAGTGAAAGGTAAATTCAATCATTGGAAAAAGGATTGGAGACTTTGGAAAAAATTGCTATACGGAACTTCTGGATTGGGATATCATAGCGAGGCTGGATTGATCCTTTCTGACGATTGGGAGGCACTTGAGAGAGTAAGTAACAGCTTTATATATTCAAAATGAATTTAATTTGTCATTTTTACTTTGTTATGTTATCTATTTATTGGGGTCTTAACTTCAGTTTTGCCATGTTTCAGATGATTCCTGGAGCAAAGGATTGGAACAGTAAAGCATTCTCCTTGTTTGATCAGCTAGACACATTGTTGACAGATGAAATGGCGGATGAAAGCAAAGCTATTAGCTCTAACCATCTCCCTAAGAAAAAAGGGAAAGTTGTTGCCATTGATGAGTCTGATGAGGACATTACATTGGGCGGTGCATCTGATGAATGTAAGAGTCCTCTGCTGAAGAAGAAGAGAAAAGGAAAGTGTTCTACTCAAATAGACCATGGATCTGCAACCAAATCAGTGAAATCCAGTGAAGGTGGTAGTGCTGGCGGCATAGAATCTTGTTATGACATATTTAATAAGTCCGTGGCTATGGGACCCCCGAATAAAGACCATGAATTTGGAATTGGCATGATAAATGCATTGAAAGCTTTGAAAGTGGATTCGTCAACCTATGCGACTATTCTAAAGGCATTATCAAAAAGCAGCTTGCTGGCCACTGTTTGCATCAATTTTGATGAGGCGGAACAGAGAGCAATGATTGATCAATGCCTAGGTAAGTAAAATTAGGAATGCAATTGGAAGACATGAGTTTAGGGTGGTTTATGGTTTTCCCCCTACTGGTGTATTTGATTGTTTTAGTTTTATTGAGAATGCTGCCCATTTCCCTGTTTCAATTTCCCTTGTATTGCTTTGGGGTTAGTTGCTGCCCAATATTTATGTACTAGACAAATTCCATGCAGTTGCTGATATATTTTTTCTTCTTTCTAATGTTGTGTATTCTATATAATTTATTGTCTTATTTATTGTCTGTGGTTGAACAATGGGCATGTAATTGTATTTCCTTTTGAAATATAGGGCAAGCATGGACGATGATGAAATGAATTCAGGAAGAGAGTCCTCTGATGAAGGAGGGAACAATGATAGTATATAGGAAGAGCAACCCGATGATAATCTATCAAGAGGGCATGCGGAACATGCTTTATATCATCTACAGCTATTACAAGAGTTAGAACATATGCAAAGTCGGCAACAACCTGAAAGAATGGTACAACACGATTGTCCTCTATCATGTAAGGCTTACACAAGGTGGATGTTAGACTCTCGCAATCCACTAAACTTTTACGAACAGACTCATCTTACTCGGCCTACATTTGATGCCCTACTTGAGAGACTCCATTATTCCGGATTTTATGCCAAGAAAGATAGGGGAGTTACTCGGAAAGAAGAAGCACTTCTTATGTTTCTAATGTGCATGGCTAAAGATAAACGCATGCGCGATCTAACAGATAGATTTCAACATGCTCTCATGTTATCCGGGATGTTAGAGAAGCAATTTGCGAAATTGGTAAGAATGTCATTGGGCCGCGTAACCAACACATTGTTCATCTCTTGATTCGCTGTAGGCGAAATTTGTATCCGTATTTCAGGGTAATTTTTCATATTCCAACTATTTTGTGTTGGTGATATTTTACACTGACGATTAATGTGCTTTATCATATATGCAACTAAAAAATATTTTATTCAAATGTAGGGCTGTGTAAGAGCTATTGATGGAACGCATGTGCAGGCTTGGACAAGAAGTGAGGTACAACAACAGTATAGAAATCAAAAATGTAGAGTATCTCAAAATGTATTAGCTATTGTTGATGATGATATGCATTTTGTATTTGTCTTAGCCGGTTTCGGGGGTAGTGCACATGATGCCAAAGTCTTACAGGCGGCAATTGATACCCTGGATCATGGATTTCCAATACCTCCAAAGGGTAAATGCGGTGGATTCCGCATACAGAAATATGCCTGGTTTTCTAGCCCCATTTCGTGGCCATGAATACCACCTGAGTGCATTTCGTGGACGAGACGGACACTATAACAAAGAGTTATTCAACCATAGGCATGCACAAGTGCGGAATGTAGTTGAACGCACTTTTGGAGTGTTGAAGAGCAAATTTCACTTTCTCACAGGCCGAATGTTCGCATTTAAAGAAAGAAGTCAAGCTGAATTTGTGTTGGCATGTTGTATTATCAACAATTTGATAAAAGATCATAACCCTGCAGATGAGATTTTTGCAGAGTATGCTGATAACGATAAAGATGATGTGGATGCGGTGATAGATGGGGATACAAATGGAAATTATTAGGAAGAGGTGAATCAATCACAAACTGCGAGAAATGGAATGGGACGGTGCCGAATGGACATTATGAACCAAATGTTGGAGGGTCTGCAGATATAGATTATAATGTGCCACTTTTTTTTGCAATATATGAATTGCTCTAATTTTATTTTATAAACTTTATCAACTACGATTGTAAAATGATCGGTATAATATGTCAGTAATTTGGATGATTTTATCTGATAATAATGCAATGTATAATTATCAATTAAATATTACAAAAAATAATTAGATAAATTTAATCCAAATAATGAAAAAATACTGTCATCGATTTAATGTACTATTGGGAAACAAATTGTACAGGATTTTCATAATTTATTTAAATATTTTAAATTTTTACTGAAATTTGTATTTATATTTAAATAAAAATAAAGGTTTCGGTGATTCAAAACAAAAAAAGAAAAAAGAGTTTTGGCTTCAATGATATTTAAAAAAAAAAATGGATTCGGTGATTTAAAAAAATAAATATATATATATATTTGGCTTCGGTGATGTTTTATTAAAAAAATATTTTAAAAAAATTTCAAAACCTTGTTTCTTTGAATTTGATTTGAAAAATTATTTGAAAATCATGTTTCTTTTGATGGGTTTGAAAAAAAAAATTTTGCAACAAATTCTGAAAAAAAAATTACAAAACATCATAAAGAACTGGCCCATAAGGATCTAGGTAAGCCCCAATTCGTAGAACAAAGCCACCCAAAGTAACATGAACACACGGGTTGGAAAAGTAGATCTTGCATGTGGGTTGTTAATCTAATCTGTGGATCTCTTGTGTTTGGGGCTAAAGATGAGTTCTTTACATGTTTAACAACACCTAGGAGAGTTTGCATGTGATTGGGGGGATTAAATTCGGAGTATGAAATTAATGAGAAAATTAAACATGGAAAAATCTAAAATTCGGAAACAGTGCGTGATGCCATGTATAACGATGTTAGATTGATGGTTTTTTGTGTAAAAATAAATTGTATTGCTAGTATTGATGCATAACTAGATATTGGTGTATTTTTTTATAAATAAATTTTTTTTTTTTTGGAAACTTAAATGAATAAACTTGATATTCTATAGCCAAACACAAAATATACTATTACAGATAAAGAAATCGAAATAATAAATTAAATATTTGAAACGGAAATTAACAACACAATCAATTAAAAAAAGGTTCCTCCATTAATTAAAATATGCGACAAAAAAATCGAAACAATAAAAAATAAAAACAAATTTCAACCACGAACTGAACGAACATAATGAATAAAAAAAGCAATCATCCAATAAAAAAATATGGTACGAATGGATATGGAACTACGGAGGAGAAAGTAATCAAAAAATAATTAAATAACTGAAATCAAAATTTAAAAAAATCAATCAAAAAAGCACCCCTCCAGCAATTAAAATAGGAATGTTCTTTATAGTTACCATGAATATTTATGTATACCATGTAAACATACACACCTTATGGAAACTAAAATGATATTAAATAATTCACATAATTTTTATTTTTATTATTAATATCTAGGTGACATTCAATCTTAGAATTATACTCAAGGGTAATAAGGTAAAATATAATATAAATATTCTATTATGTGCACAATAATTTGCACATAATATGTACAACCAACATTATCCTTTGTATAAATTACATTAAAAAAATGAAAGAATATGTACCATGACACATTCAAATGTATCGATCATGACTAAATCGTAAAATCTCAAAATATGAAAGAATGAATACCAGTAGGAAATGATTCTACATGTACCAATACAACTCAGACTCGCCAACAAACTTAGATCCTCAGCACGTTGAACTACAATCCGACACGTTTCTGCAAAACTCGATCACTTAGTTTGGGTAAAACTCAAGGATATCTCAAATTTCACACATTGAACAAATAAAAAGAAATCATAAAAAGCCAGGTCTCCGCTACCAAAAACATTAAACAAGCATCAAAACGATTATTGGAATATCCATCTAATAAGCAGAATTTGACCAAACCATTCAGAATTGAACAAGTTCAATACTAACTGTAAGGAATCTCATTAGGTTTGAGCAATGCAGATTTCTCCGATCTTGTTATTTGAAACTTTCATGACAAATTTCTCATTTCTAGTATGTTGTATAGTTAAACATAGCAAAAAGGAAAAGGCAAAACTAATATGTTGCATTCAATCAAAATTTGAGGATGGTTCTTCATTTTCTTCCAATCCTAGACAATTAATCATTTAGAGTTTAAAGCTAAAAAATGAGATTGCTGAAAGTTTCATTAAGAGCTAGTGTATTATGGTCAATAATTTCAATAAGAGCCTTACTATTCATCAAATTCGGAATGTGACTGATTTTAACATGAATGATGGAAGAGAGAAAGACCTCCTAGGCATGGAATTGTAAACTTAATCCATATCCCACTGAAACTCAATAGTAAAATCAGGCAAAGCCCTCCCAAGAGAAGCTAGAGAACTATTTTCATAATATAATCGAGCATTCATAGTTAAATTACTCACTGGAATTATTTTGGGCACACTGTTAAATATGGAGGATGATAGTTTTTCTTCCTCCTCCATTATGCAATGCCCAGGAGATTGCCAACTCAGCTTCTCTGAATTCTTTCCCCGCAGCAATATACATTGCTAGAAAATGGAGACTGCGAAGTGATTGGCTTGGAGTTAAAAATGAAGAAACCGAAAATCTTTCCTCAACAATTTCACTGCTGAAATCGACTAGTGGTACCTTTCTCTCTCCATTTTTTTGTGGGATTTCTCTTGTAGGAGTTAACACAGACATTTTACAACCCAATTGGCCAATCAATTCATTTTTAGTAGGACGTTTTTCTTGTGTAAGAATGGTAATTCAAGTTATATACAAGTTAATGGATCAATTTTAATATGTGAGTTGATATCATGTCAAAAGGCCTAGATATATGGCAATTCAGACAGTAAATGGATACCGTGGTTTCAAGTAATGACAAAATTGCAAAGCACAGATGAAACCTCTTGCTGTTTTGATGAAAATACCCAAATACAATTATAACCAACCATCGTATGAATTATGCCAAACTCTTTATCATACATGGCATGCCTAAATAATTGTCCAAGAAATGAAAAGGCCTAACTAAATGAGCAGGGGAGGAAAAGGAAAAGAAACTAACCCAATATAAGGCGGTTGTCAAGGACACCTGTAGGATAGCCTCTGAAGCAAAAAAATGAGTTATGATATAAAGCATTCCAAGGGGAGCAGTAATCACTGGGTGCTTAATCCCACTTAGGATCATCAACGTGAAATACATGGCCACTATTTTCTGGTGCCCCCTCTGCAAATGCCCAATTCCAAAAAGATAAAAGAGCCCATCTTAGAAATTAAAATTGAAATAAATTAAGGGATATTGATTAATGAACATTAGCGGCATCTAAGAGGGAAAAAATTGCAAACATAAACACAGTTAAAGAGCTTAGCATCCTTATTCTCAGCTTTTGAAGCATACATAGTTGGGTAGGAAACCTCGTACCTGGGCAAATAACTAAATTCCACAATCAATTCCATTGAATCGACCTCAAAGTCATCAAAAAGCTCAAGAAAGTAGTAAGTATTCTTGACAACCAATAAATATCCATCAAATTAAGACTAAGAATCCCATTAGAAAAGCCAAAAATGTGCAGAATTGAGAATTCATAACAATGTATAACATGGAATTTAATTTAGATATTATGTTATGATGGTTCTATAAAAGAAAAAGTTACAATAAGAGGTTGAGTATAGTGACAGTGGCAAAAAAAAAAATGTGATGGACTAACAAAACAGAGGCATGCATATTGACCAAATTGAATACAACAAGAGGAGTACTCTCTGACAAAAGCAATGTATATGCAATACCTGTTCACACAGGCAAAACATTGAACATCTTCTACGCCTTAAACAATAGAGGAGAAAACCAGTACTAAGTATGATTTCATTTCAAGCATGTAGAAAAATTTGAATCCAGAATTATAGAATCATCAAACTATAGCATGAGATCAGCACCAATCTCAAGATGTTATAATGCCAGAGCCCCAAATTAGCATCAAATCAATTTGAATGCAGACTAAGAAGCAAAATATACCAGAAAATATGAGATACATTAGAATATCGAAAATCTATAAGTTAGCATGTGACACCCCACCCCGACCCCCTCTTAGGAGCCATTCTTAAAGGTGATCGACTAGGCGTCATCGGGGATCTCGCCCACGGTAACAGTAGAGCAATTATAGTCTTTCGACTATGTCCCATAAATAATGTAAATAAAGGTAAACTGTTTGTAACTCCCACCATTGGGAGTCCTTACATTATTGAGTTCAGACCAAAATAAGAGAATAAAGAAGTTCTTGCGAAGATAAATAAAGTGTAGTTCCTAATTATTCAAGCCGCCAATGCAGGTCCTACTCGTGAATGACAACGTACGAGACTCCTCTATCCGGGACTCTCGATGTACAAGTGCAACAAGCTGCTTTGCCTAAACCACCTAGAAAATAGTATTTTTGTTTTGTGAGCTAGAAAGCCCAGTGAGAAATCTCAAGTGTTGCAAATCAGTTACGAGGAGCTCTCGCATAAAACATCAATTTGTGTCGAAAATCACTATTTGGCACAGCAAAGCAAACAGTAACTCAACAATACATTTCAATAAACAGTTGCAGTAGAAAGGATACAGGTGAGGCTGCCTGGGATGTCCTTTATGGCATACCAGATAGATACTCTTAGTCGTCAAGTCCACATCTCCAACAGTAAATCAGTAAGCCGACATAGTAGTGGTATATCTCGAGATAACCTGCAGTACCCACGAAGTCTAGCCAAGCGATCAGGCCCAATGCCGACCTTGCCGGTTTGAACCACCGGGTTTAGGATCCCAATGTCACCAGAGCGGTAAAGTACCAATAATAGCATACAACATGCACAATAATTACAGTAACACAGTAATTCCAGTAAAAGTGACCGGCGATAAAGTACGGCCCCGATCACACAAACAATCAAAAAGCCAAAACATAAACAGAGCAGTAGATAGTAAATATGCATGAGCAATTTTTGAGAACACAGTAAACGAAAATCTTTACATTCAAATTCTCAGTAAAAAGGAAACTTTAATTTCAAAATCCCAGTGAAGGAAAATATTTTAATTTCAAAACCTTAGTGACCGGATCAATCTCGATCTATATATATTTAGATATACTATATATGTACTCGAAAGCAGTTATAACAACAAGAAATTCTCACCCGGTCCCACTTTATCTGTGCTCATTAATTTCCTCTATTGTTACCAACCACGCAACATGCACCCCTTATGTGGAAGGACTGAACCAAGAGGATTGCGTGGAAT